>OZ038519.1:8107574-8337574 GCA_964036315.1 Acanthosepion esculentum | reverse complement strand
GAGATCAATTAGAAAAGATCCAACTCAATTCAGAAGACATTTGGCACGGGATAGAGAAGTTTCAGCTATGACAGACCAAAGAGCAGTGAAAAAAGTCTTGAAAATGAAATCATACGTGAAACGTGTGAGGAAACTTGTTACTTCAGGACAGAAGGTTAGAAGGTTAGAGAGGACGAAGATCATCTTGAATAAGTTTGAAAATGATGATGGAATAATATTTATATTTTTTTTAAAAGAACTAATTTACGCTATTATATATATATATATATATATATATATATATATATATATATATATATATATATATATATATATATATATATAATAAAAAGACTTAAACACTAATATTCCATGGTCATAATTTATTCCATTGGAATCGTAAGAACTATCCAATTCATCAGACCTACAGATTCTAGCACGCAAGGGGTTACAGAAGGTTTGGAGGAAGAGCAGATAGGAGTGGTAAAGAAGAGGATGTGGAGAAAGATAGTGGATCGATCAAGGCAATGGGGTTACAGAAGATTTGGAGTGAGAGCAGATAGGAATGAAAGGTGAAAGGATGTGGAGAAGGGAAGTGGATAGATCAAGGCAACTGGAGATGTCGATTGACGTTACACTTAAATAGTTGGAGATTGTATTTGTCAGGGAAACAGGAATAAGGAATGGAGTCCCACAGGCGAAATGTGCGAGACATGAAGCTATTGGAGTAGAAGAGACGTCTACATCTAACAGTTTCAACGGGGAAGGGGTGGAAACGGGATGCCAGCCTCGTAGGACGTTTAAATTCATGAGGCCTGGGGACCAGCGAAAGCAGCTCCTCGGAGCAATTACCGTGAAAGTATTTGTAAAAAAGACAGAGCGAGGCAACGTCGCGTCTGTGAGAGAGCGACTGCAGACGAGATGACAGATCAGGGCCAATTACATTGCATATCCGTCTCTGGATCTTATCAAGAACCCTGAGGCAAACAGCAGGGGCTCCAGACCATATATGGCAGCAATACTCCATGCAAGGGCGAATGGTCGATTTATAAGTTTGGAGGATCGATTTCGGGGAGAAAGATTTCCTGGCTCGGCACAGGGAGCCAACTCTCCTTGCGGTGGATGATGCAATTGACTCGATGTATTTGTTCCATCTCAGATCAGCGGACAGCGTGAGACCGAGCAGCCACAGAGAGGAGCTCTCGAGAAGTTGAGCTTCAGACATTCTAATGGGATGCAGGGATGGATCCATGTGGTGGTTAATAGTGAGCAGTTTTGTTTTAGAGGCGTTAAAGTTAGCCATCCATTTCTTGTCCCAGTTCACAACCGATTGGAGGTCCTTTTCTATTTGAACTGCCAGGTTAACTTTGTCAGCATCACTAGATTTGTGTTTGAGGCAGGAGTAAATTGTGGTGTCATCCGCATAGATGCCGACTTGGGAATCTATGGCGTCAGGAAGGTCGTTTATGAATATGAGGAACAGAGTTATACATATATATATATATATATATATATATATATATATATATATATATATATATATATATATATATATGAACTTTATTTCAATCCTTCATGAGCTTTCGATTCTTAGCTATGATTGATTAATTGTTGTGGTTCAACAATTCGCAGATACCTCTTCCAAGGAAGATATCCCATAGAGGAGAACATGATTAAGGACTGGGTGTACGAAAGCCCATGCAGCTGTGGCAAGAAATATAAAGGACAAATAGGCCGACCCCTTAAGATACTACAGGAACACCGGAAAGTCGTAATTTCGATCACCGGAAGAAGCGTACAACGGCTGGAAGTTCGGGAATATAGCAACAAAGATGAGGGCAACACTCCGAACAATGTAAAGAGTGTAAAAAATTACAATACCTCATTTCAGAAATATAGACAGATCCTGAAGAAGGCCGGAATTTACAACGGCCAATCCGAGCCATGTTAATAGTGTAAATAAATGTTTACACGGATTTACATGCACCTAATAAAGGCTGGAATATCTCTGTATCTGTTTGTTCATATCTATCTATCTATCTATCTATCTATCTATCTATCTATCTATCTATCTATCTATCGAGCTAGCTAGCTAGCTAGCTAGCGATGTCTGTTAAAATCTATCCATCTATCACAATGTTGCCTTCTAAGGCTATTCATAGCTTTCTCTCTCTCTCTCTTTCTCTCTCTATCTCTCTCTATATGTCTATTACTGTCTATTCATATCTATCTATCTATCTATCTATCTATCTATCTATCTATCTATCTATCTATCTGTTATTGTTTCTTCATATCTATGTATCTATCTATCTATTATTGTTTATTCATATCTATCTATCTATCTATCTATCTATCTATCTATCTATCTATCTGTTATTGTTTCTTCATATCTATCTATCTATCTATCTGTTATTGTTTCTTCATATCTATCAATCTATCTATCTATCTATCTATCTATTATTGTTTATTCATATATCTCTCTCTCTCTCTCTATCTATCTATCTGTTATTGTTTCTTCATATCTATCTATCTATCTATCTATCTATCTATTATTGTTTATTCATATCTCTCTCTCTCTCTATCTATCTATCTATCTGTTATTATTTCTTCATATCTATCTATCTATCTATTATTGTTTATTCATATCTCTCTCTCTCTATCTATCTATCTATCTGTTATTGTTTCTTCATATCTATCTATCTATCTATCTATCTATCTATCTATTATTGTTTATTCATATCTCTCTCTCTCTCTATCTATCTATCTATCTATCTATCTGTTATTGTTTCTTCATATCTATCTATCTATCTATCTATCTATCTATTATTGTTTATTCATATCTCTCTCTCTCTCTCTCTCTCTATCTATCTATCTATCTGTTATTGTTTCTTCATATCTATCTATCTATCTATCTATCTATCTAGCTAGCTAGCTAGCTAGCTAGCTAGCTATCTAGCTAGCTATCTATCTAGCTATCTAGCTCTGTGTGTGCGTGTGTGTGTGTGTGTGTGTGTGTGTGTGTGTTACTGTCCATATCTATCTATCTATCTATCTATCTATCTATCTATCTATCTATCTATCGAGCTAGGTCGCTAGCTATGTCTGTTGAAATCTATCTATCCATCTATCTATCACAATGTTACTTTCTAAGTCTATTCATAGATCTCTCTCTCTTTCTTTCTCTCTCTCTGTATCTGTCTATTACTGTCTATTCATATCTATCTATCTATCTATCTATCTATCTATCTATCTATCTAAGCCTGTTCCTATCTATCTATCTATCTATCTATCTATCTATCTATCTATCTATCTATCTATCTATCTATCTATCTATCTGAGCCTGTTCCTATCTATCTATCTATCTATCTATCTATCTATCTATCTATCTATCTATCTATCTATCTATCTATCTCTTTCTGGCTGTCTTTCTCCCGACATCTACTTATTACATTTTCCTCAGTATCTACCGCCAGTGAATTTCAATGATCAAACGCCCACGCATAATTTGAGACGAGAAAGGTTTTAATATTCTCACGTTGTTTTTAATTTGTTGCTCAAATAAATAAATAACTAATCGACAGAATTAGAAAAATAAAAATTCAAAAATGATAACTCTTCCAGCTTAATCAGGTTAATGTGATAAATATTCTTTGAAAAATTATCAAGAATCGATTAAAATCGATAAAACCCTGATTAGATTCACGCTATGCTTGATTATTCCTTTAATCAATTAAGTTACTGATTAGTGATTTGAGCTAAAAAAGAATCAATTAGTCATTTTGCAAGAATTGCACCTCAGCTTCGTATTTGCGTTCTCCAATTCCGAGGGAATTCCTACTCTTCTTTAGAAAAAAAATGAAAGTAATGCCAAGATTTAATAATCTAACACCAATTTCGTCAATGAGAACTTAAAATTTTAAATTCTCTCTTTGAATCTTTTTTCTTTTTATGTGCCATGTCCTTTCAGGACGTTGGCGATCATGGCTCTCCACCTCCTCTATCCCTTGCAGCTCTCAACAAGTTCCTTCCCTCTGCTTCCTCCTCCAGACCACATTCTGTCATCCACTTGCTTAAAGCCCGCTAGGTATGTCATACGTTGTTTTCCCTTGTCTCTCTTTCCCTCTATTCGACCTGTGAGTATCAGATTCTCCAGGCCCTCTTTCTTCATTATGTGTCCCGGAAACTTCAGCTGCCTCTTCCTGATATTAAGTATAAGCCTCCTTTTTGTGTGCAATCTCTCTAAGATCTCATCGTTGCTCACATACTCGGTCCATTAAATCCTTAGCACCCTTCTGTAGAACCACATCCCTATCGCCTCGAGTCTCTTCTTCATCTTTGAGGAAATCGTCCAACATTTGCTTCAGTAAAGAAGGACAGATCCCACGAAACAGTTCAGTATTCTTTTCTTTGTTACCAAAGAAATCCTCCTGTCTCGCGATATTCTACCCAGCTTTTGGAATGTGTCCTCGGCCATCCCAATAAGCCTAAGGATCTCAGTGTCGCATTTGCCGTCCTCTGTCAAAACGTTTCCCTGGTATTTAAACTTCTGCGTCAGCTTGATTTTAGTCTTCCCGACCTTATCTGAAATCTCAGAGTTAGAAGCATCAGCGGATATGAGACGAAAATAACGGTTAATATTTTAGTGATCGGGAAAGCAGCCGTTCGTGGCAAAAAAGCTGCTCGCATGGAACTTGTATCTCACGAATGACTTACGAAGGGAATAATGCTTGTTCGCTACCAGGCGCGTAGCATTGCGGGTCCTAGCCGTGACGGTTAGACCTGATGGAACAAAGATATGTAGCTCGTCTGAGCACTTTCCATGGAAATAACGACAGCACAGTGTGAGGCTTGCGACGTTTCGGCCGCGAGAAAAGGGTTGCAGAATAGAAAATAATAAATCACCCACCTGGTCGCGGAGATGCCTTTGAACTCTATCGAGACTGGAAAGTTAGAAGTGGGTAGCTGGTGACCAGGTATTGCAGAGTCAGCACAGATGATGACCCTCGGTCAGATCGCCACAAAAGAAAAAAAACAACCTTAACCACTGATGAGGAACTGAAGCGGGCTGGGGTTGCACAGATGATGACCCTCGGTCAGATCGCCACAAAAGAAAAAAAACAACCTTAACCACTGATGAGGAACTGAAGCGGGCTGGGGTTGCACAGATGATGACCCTCGGTCAGATCGCCACAAAAGAAAAAAAACAACCTTAACCACTGATGAGGAACTGAAGCGGGCTGGGGTTGCACAGATGATGACCCTCGGTCAGATCGCCACAAAAGAAAAAAAAACAACCTTAACCACTGATGAGGAACTGAAGCGGGCTGGGGTTGCACAGATGATGACCCTCGGTCATGTCATCCAAAACCCGCAACCACTGATGAACAAGTTGATGCCATTGACCATATGGTTTTGGATGACAGACGTCTTACTGTCTAGCAGATAGCTAAATCGATAGGTATTATTTCTGGTTCAATCCATACTGTTTTACCTGAGATCTTAGGGATGAGAAAGCTGTATGCACTATGGGCCCCAACAATGCTGACAACAAAGCAGAAGTTGAAAAGGGTTGACCTTCCCAGGACACTTCTGACTGAATATCAGTCTGGCCCTGAGAATTTCCACCGCAATTTAGTAAATAAAGATTAAACCTTGGTTCACCAATTTGAACCTGAATCAGGGATTCAAATCAAACAGTGGAAACTCTTTATTTCAAAGAAAAATTTCAAGCAAGCAGCGTCTGTCGGCAATGAGATGCCTTCTGTTTTGGGGGCATTCTGAAGTCGTCTTGAAGCCGTGGTTGAAGCCAATGTCTATTTTATTGAATAAATTTTTGTTAAAAATATCTGTTAAAATGTGATGTAATGTTATTTTCATTTTTGCGTAATTTTGACGACAATTCAAAATAAATCGTCAGGTGACAATTGCGTCTAGCCTGTCACTCTGAGTGTTGACTTCAAAATATATATATATATATATATATATATATATATATATATATATATATATATATATAATTTCTCGGACATTCCGGCCGGTAAATGTTGTTTAATACTGTTTATTATAAACAGAGCATTTACTTGAATATTTGTATCTATAAAAACAATGTATAAACATAAAAATGTCTTAAAATAATTGTCGGACTTTGTTCATTTCATAGTGATTTATATATATATATATATATATATATATATATATATATATATATATATATATATATATATATATATATATATATATATATATATATATATATATATATATTAAAAAAAATAAATAAATAAAAAAATTTAAGTAAATGCTCTGTTTATAATAAACAGTATTTACCGGCCTGAATGTCCGAGAAAATTTAATTGAAAATATTCGTCCTCCCACAGGAATCGAACCTGTATCCTATACGGAACCGTCATTTAGTCTGACGTGCCTTTAACCGATTGGGCCACAGAGGAGCGTTCGGTTAGCAATGTCGAATTTACTGCCTTTAAACTTCAATCTTCCATGATTCCTCACGTACATTCATATCTACTCAAAGCGTATCCAAATGTAAACAAATGACGTCACACATTATGAAATGAACAAAGTCCGACAATTATTTTCAGACATTTTTATGTTTATACATTCTTTTTATAGATACAAATATTCAAGTAAATGCTCTGTTTTATAATAAACAGTATTAAACAACATTTACCGGCCTGAATGTCCGAGAAATTTTAATTGAAAATATTCGTTCTCCGACAGGAATCGAACCTGTATCCTATACGGAACCGTCATTTAGTCTGACGTGCCTTTAACCGATTGATCCACAAAGAATATTTTCTATATTATAATATTATAATATTCGTGCATTTAACCGAACGCTCCTCTGTGGCCGAAACGGTTAAGGCACGCCAGGCTATATGACGGTTCCGTATAGGATACAGGTTCAATTCCTGTCGGAGGACGAATATTTTCTATGAAAATTTCTCGGACATTCAGGCCGGTAAATGTTGCTTACTATATATATATATATAAGGGATTTTATCGGATCGTTAATTTCATGAATTGTTTTTAAAATGCTAATACGTTGTCAAACATAATGAAATAAAAAAAATAACCTTGCTAACCTGACGCTTTCTCTGTAGCTAAATTGTATAATACGTCAGACCAAATGACGGTTCCGTGTAGGATGCAGGTTCGAATCCTGTCGGAGGACACATATTTTCTGTGAAATTTCTGGGACATTCAGTCCGGTTGTCATTATTGATACTCTTTATACAGAGCCTTTACTTAAATATTTGTATCTATAAAAATAACGTATAAACAATAAATATATTAAAATAATTGTCGGACTTAATCCATTTCATAATATATATATTTTTATATATATATATATATATATATATTTTTATATATATATATATATATATATATATTTTTATATATATATATATATATATATTTTTATATATATATATATATATATATATATTTTTATATATATATATATATATATATATATATATATTTATATATATATATATATATATATATATATATATATATATATATATATATATATATATATATATATATATATATATATATATATATAAAGAAAAACAGACCACTTTAAGGCTCCATTTGTTATAATTTATTTAACCAGAGAATTTTTTTTTTTTTGGATCTTCAGATATCACTTTCAAAAGGTGAAACGAAAAATGAATTTAAAATTTACACTTTTGAAGGGCAGTATTAAGCTTATATAAGTTGACATAGAGGGTGGCGAGGGATGGTATGAGAGACATGGTCGAGTATAGAGAGGAAAGGAAGAGTTTAAAAATTATTTTTATATTTCTTTTTATTATAATACTTAATATTGAGGAAGGAGGGGGATCAGACATTGACGTATTTAATCGATGAACTCAACGGAAATGATATGGGAAAAGGAAAAAGAGAAAAAAGGGAAAAAGAAAAAAAGGGGGAAGTAAAGAGATAAGTGATGTACGTAGGGTTTTTGGAGGAAGAAGAGGGGTGGTATAGCTTTAGCAATTTAGATAAAATACAGATTTTAACGCTTGATAGTAATTTAAATATTTAAAAACCCCACAAAGAAAATAAATTCAATGCTTGTCAGCAATTTAAATATTCAACTTCTCCACAAATAAATTGGGGGTTTAATATAAACCGAATACTTTATTAACAAATAAAAATAATAAAAAAAATAAAAATTTACTAATAGTAATATTTTAATGACTGTTAAGGTAAAATTGTTATCAGTTAGAGTCTAATTCATGAATTTAATTTGTAGCTATTTTTACATGGGTAATATTTCTTAATTAAGTTTAGGTTTCAAATCAAGATGCAGTAAGATTTGAAGGTAATATTAAAAAAAAGTACAGTTTTTTCATACATACACCACATACATATTTACGTAAAAACACATACACATACATTCATGTACATGTGCCATTACACATATAACCGCATACACATGTATCGATTATATATATATATATATATATATATATATATATATATATATATATATATATAATGTGGACATTGATAGATCTAGTATGATGGCTCCAAGTTGCCATGTCCCGGTAAACTGTTTCAAAGGGCAGGCTAAACCCACAAAGGGGGGGTGTTTAGACAGCACCACTGGGCAAACGACCTCCTCGACGTAGGTTATTGGCCAATGGTGGAAGGGTTCCCCAGATTAACTGCAACGGCCACGTGTTCGCGACCAAGGCGGGCCAACTTAGTTGGTGGACGTTGACTGTGTTTTAACATCGAGAGGGGCGGGCACCGACAGCTGAAAACGCCTGAGACACGCCAGATGATGAGCGCACCAAGAAACCATTCGTAGACCCCCAAGATCTGACACACGGCAGCAGAAGATGGAGGAGAATGGTGGACAGCTCAGCACATCGTCTCCCCAACGACTCCTTCCGGGGTTAGGTGCGAAGGAAGAATAAGAATCCCATTAACTTTTTTGCCTATAGTCTTTCGTATAATGCAAGAAATAACAGTAACATTTAAGATGTAAATTTAAGTAAATGCTTTGTTTATAATAAACAGTATTAAATATTTAATATTTAATATTTGTGTCCATATAAATAACGTATAAGAATAAAATATATTAAAATAATTGTCGGCCTTTATCCATTTGATAGTGTGTGACGTCATTTGTTTACGTTTAGATACGCTTGGAGCACACATGGATGTTCGAGGGAACTCATGTGAAAATTGTAGTTTAAAAGCAGCAAAATCGACCTTGCTAACTAGACGCTCCTTTGTAGCTAAATGCTATAGCACGCCAGGCTATATGACGGTTCCGTGTAGGATGCAGGTTCGATTCCTGTTGGGGGACACATATTTTCTATGAAAACTTCTCGGACGCTCAGGCCAGTAAATGCTGTTAATACTACTTATTATAAACAAAACCTTTACTTAAATATTTGTGGATGTGGACCCGAAGTAGGGACCACGGAAGGAAAACACGGAACACGGGTTAGAGGTAAGAAAGATATATTAAACAGAAAAGTTACAAAGAATAGTGTAAGATTAAGCAGAGCTTACTATCCAGTGGTGTCCGATATTGGTATCGTACGCGGCTGCGCATTACTGGTGCTACTCCTCCCACGATACTACCATTCACATAATAATATAGTACTTGTGTATATATAAATAACATATAACAAAAAATAATTGTCGGAGTTTGTCCGTTTTGTTATATATATATATATATATATATATATATATATATATATATATATATGAAAAAATATAGTCTTAAAGTGTGCTATATTTATGGGATAAAGTGCTCAATATCAGAGATAGAGCGTGTGTAAATATAAAAGTGAACATAGAAGTCAACACTTAGAGGCGACAGTCTGTTTCATGCTAGATGCAATCATCGGGCCACGAGTGCTATAATTTTTCTCGGCTATTTATATATACGCGTCAGTGGGGCATTGTGGGTAGTCATTTGTTTATTTATTTATTTATTTGTGTCAAACTATTTTGTTAATTTTTATTTAATTTTATTTTTGTTTTTATCCTTTATATTTATTTTATTTTTATTTATTTGTTTTTTATTTATTTTGATCGGTGTTTTTATTAACGTAGTAAAAATTTGTTTATATAGCTTATTGTGGGTGGTCTATTATGGCGGCTATTTTACTGAAAGTCGTTTATTTATTTATTTGGGCCAAATTATTTTGCTTGATTTTATTTATTTTTGTTTTTATTTTTTATCTTATATATTATTTATTTATTATTTTTATTTTGATCGGTGTTTTTATTAACGTAATAAAAATTTGTCTATATAGCTTATTTAACAGTTTTGTTTTTGTTTGGGGAGATAAAGCTATTTGTTGAATTTGGGGGTTGATTGTTGTGGTTTGTTCTGACTATTATTTTTTCGCGGGAACAGTTTTTAATTTATTTATTTAGATTGATTATCTTTATTTGTTTTTTTCTAAACGGCTAGTTTATCGGTATCGGTTGTTAGTTTATTTATATATTTGGATGTATTTAGATCAATTTATTATACTTGTCGTTATTTATTTATTACACTGTATATTTTCTCTGCTATTTTTATTTACTTTTGTTGTATCAGTTATTTTAAATATTAATAATAAAAATGAACACGTTACCACCCCTTTTCTGAATGATTGGATTTCTCTGTATGCTTTGAAAAAGTGAATTATGATTTTTTCTGTGCAGTTAAAACTCAGTAAATTTAAAAAAATAAGTTACTCCAAAATTTGTTTGAGGACCTAGATAAAATCGAAAAACGGTCACCACTAATATATATATATATATATATATAATAAAAATATAATAAAAAAGCTGAAACACTAATATTCCATGGTTATAATTTATTACATTGGAATCGTAATCACGATCCAACTCATCAGACCTACAAATTCAAAAAGAAATCGGAAAATATGACTCTGGGTATAAAAAACAAAATTTTAGTGAGAGTGTATGTGCGGGAAACAAGTTTGAAAGTGATATGTATGAAAGCTTTAGAGAGAGGGTGTAATAGAAGAAAGAAGAACAGGAAGGCTTAAAGGTGAAGGTGGGGATTAAAATTTAACAGAGAGAAGTTTTAAAGAGAGGAGTTAAATAACGGTTTAAATGAGTGAGATACAGATAGATATGAATTATTTTTCGATGCATAAATCACTACCGATTCGCTGACCTAAAATTAAAATTAAAAAACAGACACCGGAAACGTGTGGATACATTTGTGGTGACACTACGCATAATAAAAACTATATGATCTAAACTTGAAATTTTTGAATTTGTAGGTCTGATGAATTGGATCGTGATTACGATTCCAATGTAATAAATTATAACCATGGAATATTAGTGTTTAAGCCTTTTTTATTATATTATTACTCTGTCCTGGACATTGAGTTCTACCTGGATTCTATCCTCTTGGAAATTTATTTTCTTATATATATATATATATATATATATATATATATATATATATATATATATATATATATATATATATATATATGGACCACAAATATTATATATCTATCTATATATATAAGAA
This sequence comes from Acanthosepion esculentum, assembly GCA_964036315.1. NCBI lineage: Eukaryota > Metazoa > Mollusca > Cephalopoda > Sepiida > Sepiidae > Acanthosepion > Acanthosepion esculentum. Next base: position 8,326,038 of record OZ038519.1, on the reverse strand, counting down.
ATTGCTAGGAGGATTTGAGATCATCATAATTAATTAATTCATCGAGTTTTAGAAGCAAACGTCATACCAACTATACTATATATATATATATATATATATATATATATATATATATATATATATATATATATATATATACAAAACAAATAAATAAAAGACTTCAGTGAGGAGGAAAGGACAATAAAAGAACTGATTTCAAGAAGACAAAAAATAGCGATTAGCATTTCATTTAAATTTTTGAAGATTGTAGTTGGCGGGAAAGCGAGACGCAGCAAAACATTTCCACAGGCAAGAAAATAACTCACGGTTGTATCTAGCTAGTTCAACAATAAAAGATTGTTTTTATAACTGATCCATTACCTTTGAGTAAGGTATGAATCTATCTCTTCTCCCCCTCCAGCTATGGATAAATAGCAGTACAGACTGGGTCTTATAGCTTTGCGTGACAACTGGTCTAGGAGAACAACTCTGAATTCAAACCAAACTGGAGAGGGATGAGCTCCTTCAGGGTATCTTGCATAAATTTCACACAAACAAATATGGCGATTGACGTTGAACTTAAATTTTTGTAGATGGTAGGAGGCAGGGAAACCAGAAATCGAAAGGCGAGAAAATAATTTTCGGTTATATGCATGTACTTCAGCAGTAAAATGGTGAGACCTAATTGACAATCTAGTAGCCGGCTTGAATTCAGGCAGTCGACATGTCAAGTAGATGTGATTATCAGAACAATTCCCATGAAAATATTTCCAGAAACCACAGAGAGAAATTCACGTCACGGTTCCATGTTTCAGGAAGTCAAAAATGGCGATTTTATTTTTTTAAAGGAATTCACCCCAACCAAGGCGGGAGTGCCACTAGCACCCAAGGGGTTACAGAGGATTGAGAACAAGTAAAGAGACGTGTCTGGGGAAAGGAAACAGAGAAGGACGGGGAACAAGATCAACGCATCAGATGTTGATTGATATTACACTTGAATATTTGAAGATTATAGTTATCGGGGAAGCAAGCAAGGGGAAGGGAGTTCCACAGACGGGAAGTGCAATAGAAGAAGCTGTTTGAGTAGAAGTGGCGGTTACATTAAACCGTTTCTACAGTGAAAGGGTGGGGCCGACATGCCAGCCTAGTAGCTGGTATTGGATTGGATTGGCGCTGGATTTAAGTTTTTGAAATTTGTAGATGGCAAGGAAGCAAGGAATAGCAAAATATTTTTTAGTTATATCTCACTAGTTCAGGAATGCTCTCAAATTCATGCAGTCAAAACACGAAGTTGGAATGGTCGTCAGGACAATTGTCATTGAAATATTTATACAAAAGACGGATTCGTAGGGGTACCAAGTGTACTGCAGCTGCAGGTGTACGTTAAATATTGCTGCCACACCAGGGCTAGTACTCATGCAGTATATCTTGAGATTCTCGATAAAAACCAAAAGGGAAGGTATATTACGGCGGTGGGAATGTGACTGAAGTTGAGATGCCAGGTCAGGACCAATAACATTGCAGATTCTTCTTTGGATTTTATCAAGAATATTTAAATATAACCAGACCAGATAATTCAAAGCAAGGACGAATGGTAGACTTATAAATAAAGGTTACGACGGTAGGAAAGTGACTTAAGCTGATATATATATATATATATAAGAAATTGTTAGAAGGATTTGAGATAATCATAATTAAGTAATTCATCGAGTTTTAGAAGAAACCTCAACAGAATGCAGAAAGCACTGGACGGCCGTTTCGTCCTATATTTGGGACTGATCAGCAGTGCGCATCCACTACCAGGAATTGAAACCCGGACAGTTACGTTATTAACGTCATACCAACTGTACCACGGGCCCCGGTGACGAAGAGGTAACGGATTAAACTCGACATAGCGCCTCTCATTCACATATTCCGTGGTGGAACTCATCCAAGTTCCTTAAACCAAGGACTGTGCCCCCGAGAGCCACGACTACTATCACCAAGCCGCTCCAACCAGAGCATTAGAAGCCGGTTCAAGCAAGGATATACAAGAAATTGTTAGGAGGATTTGAGATAATCATAATTAAGTAATTCATCGAGTTTTTAGAAGAAACCTCAACAGAATACAGAAAGCACTGGACGTCAGATAAGTACCAGTAATATTGCAGATTCTTCGTTGGATTTTATCAAGTAACGTCTTCTTCTTCTTCTTCTTCTTCTTCTTCTTCTTCTTCTTCTTCCTCCTCCTCCTCCTCCACATCCTCCTCCTCCTCTTTTTATACTTCTACTACTTTTTTTTTTATCAAGGAACGTCTTCTTCTTCTTCTTCTTCTTCTTTGTTCTTCTGATGAGTTTATTAAAATTCAATTTTTAGTCTTTTCGGACTTGATTTATCGAAAATAAAAGCGCTGGTAATTTAGCAATTGATTAATATTCTTGGTACATTTCTTCTGCAAACAATATTAACAGACTCTTGTGGGTCCGGGGAAAAATTGGTCAAAAGACATGGAATTTATAGCAAAAAATATAAAGAATTTAATAAGACATTACAAAAAGGAAAAATGAGAAATTATTATTATTATTATTATTTATTTATTTTCCTCCTCTTTTCATTTTTTCTTATTATTTTTCCTTTTCTTTTTCTTTTTCTTCTTTCTCCTCTTATCATAATTGTCCTTCTTCTTGTTTATTTCTGTTTCTTTTTTCTTTTTCTGCTTTTTTGTTCTTGTTATTCTTGTTCTTTTTCATCTTCTTCCTTTTCTTCTTCTTTTTTCTTCTTAATATTTATTTTTCTATTATTATCTTCTCCTTTTTCTCCTTTTTCTTTTCCTTTTTTCCTCATTTTCTTCTTCTTCAAACTTCACGTCCCCTTTTTTTTTTATTCTACGTTTTTTCCTCTTCCTCTCATTCTGATAATTATTTTTCTTCTTCGTCTTATTTTTTCGCCTCAGCTTCTCTCAATAATTTCCCAGGGTTCAACTCTTTCTTCCGCCCCATTCTGTGATGCCTGCATCCCTCCATTTTATCTAACGACCTTTATCTACATACCTTCTTATAGTGTACTGGTGGGTCGCTATAAAGAGCACGCTGGTTGTCAAGTGGAGGCTCTCAGTTCCCTCGACTGTTGAGAAACCGTCCGTATCCTCGCAGACACTAGCACCGACATTATTATTATTATTATTATTATTATTATTATTATTATTATTATTATTATTATTTGCACAATTCCCAGTGTAGAACTGTTCCTACTCTATCGTATATGTCCTTGTATTCTTTCTGGCGCCAACATGCAATTCACTGTCCTGTCTTTCTTTCAACAGAGTTTATATTTCCTGTTAGTTTTTTTTTTTCGATCTAGCTTTTTATTTAGCTGGTTCTTTTGAGCCCGATATTAAAAGCGGTCGAGTTTCTCCCCCCAAGGTTTCCCGTACGTAGCCATGTCAATGTTGTTTTATCGGACATATCCTCTGAAGCGTCCATATAATTGCTTTGAGTTTTCTATTTCCTATATTTCTGTTTATTCTTCCAGGCGTTTTGGTGCAGAACTGACCTGTTTTCTCTTTTTGTAGACTATTTTTCTTTTTTCTTTTCTGTTTCTCTTTCTCTGTCCTTTATGTATCTGTAACTCGCGTTAGAAAATGTTTTTATAATTTACTGTTTCTTGAATGACTTCTGCTCGGTTTGTATACGTTTCGGATAAAACAGTTTATCGAAATTGTTTGTGGAATCCGCACATGGCGAGGTGTGTATGGTTTTCGAAACTTTGATGTCGAAGATTCTGTAAATATTGAATTCTGTGTAGGAGGAGAAAAGTAAAGGAAGAGAAAATGGAGGAAAAAAAGAAAAAAATGGCGGCAAAAAGAAATAATGAAAGAGAGAAAAGGGAAGAAAAAAATGGAGGAAAGAAGGAAGATAAGAAGGAAAATGGCGGGAAAAGGAATAATGAAAGAGAGAAATGTAAGGTACCTTAGCGGAAAGTTGAACAGAATGCGAGAGAAAGTGAAAGAAAATGAAAACATTCTTATGGAAAGAGGGAACAATAAATGGACAGGAAGATAATGATTGATATTGCATTGAATTTTTTTGAAGATCATTGCTACCTTGGAAGCAAGAAGGACCTATTGGTGAGAAAGTGACTGAAGCCGAGATGCCAGGTCAGGATCGATTACATGGCAGATCCTTCCTTGGATTTCGTCCATATTCTGTCTACTTATTTTTATACTGATCCTTGTCAAACCCATCAAGAAAAGCGTTGTATTTTCTTTTACCCAAAATTCTAAAATCGCTATAACACACACACACACACATACGCACGCACACATACTCAAACACACACACACACAGACATACCATGCAAAATATATATTGTTATTGTATAGATTTCTTTATAATAAGGACAATATTTTATAAGACTTTTTGTTTCGTATTTGAATATATGATAGTGTATTGAAGGTTGTTGTAAGTAATTTGGTCTTTATGCATTATTTTCTCTTAATCAAAGTAGCCTTATCTATGTAAAAAATGTGGTCAATTTCGTCGAACTGGGCTGCCACGGTTATGCATGCGAACAAAACGAGAGACGCTGGTAGTTTCAAAATATTTATGAAAGAATTTATTTTTTGAAAGAATATTTTTTTCAATCTAGCCAAATTAATCTGTATTATTTTTCTTTTTCTCTCCATCACTTTTTTTCCTTGACTATGCCACACTTGTAACAACAGAAAATCTACCAAGAACGGTGATATATTGTAAGTGCATGGACAAAAATTTACCATTGCTGAACTAGCGATCAAGTCACATTTGGGAGTCATTTTCATCTTAGTGGATTATTTTCTGTTTTAATCAAAATAGCATTCCCTATGTCAAAATTGTCGTCTGTTTTGTTACAGTGAACAACAAATGCGTTTTGTGTGCTGTTATTTAAAATCTCACTTCTGCGTTCATATAGACTTTGGTTTAATTTTTCTTGAGGTTTTTCCAATATCTTCATTCTGGCAATTCCTGTATTTGATAGAGTAAATTCCTCCTTCAAGATTTGACTGGTTGACTAAGTCTTTGATTATTTTAGATGTAGTTGTGACACATTTTACACTGAGTTTAGATAATTATTTAGGTTGTAGTTGTAACAGGGTTAATGAGTAGAATAATATCTCTTGGAGGATATCAGGAAGAACAGTTCTTTTTTTTACCTATGGATTTGGGTAGCTTTCGGCCAACACTTCGTCAGGGACCAACGTTGGCTAAAACCATATAACTGAATTGGTCAGTAAGTGTGTGGAAATTGGAGCAGATTTAAAAAATAAGTTCACGATTAAAAATATGTATACACGCAAATAGAAGAAAGAATGTTAATACTTCAACATGAGTATAAAACAAGAAAATATAATTACTCACGAACCTCCAAATAACTGGAGAGACCATAGCAAATTCTCCTTTTGCCCGCAAGGAGACGGCTGCTGTAATTTAAGACAGAGAGCTTCCAACACTTGCAAATGGTGTTTAGACCGAGCCATATGGAAAATAGAGAATGAGTCAGTATTAAAACATGATGAGCACCTGCTCATTCTCTAATTGGTGTTGTCCAATTGCCGAATCGTGGACTGATTGTGAAACACAGGTGCGATTATTTAAATTTAATCTAATAAATTTCGGCTCATGATGGTCCAGTCTTGTCTTCAACTTAAGACTAGTTCGTCCTATGTGGTCGCATTGAATACATGGTATATTTGGCACGTGAGAAAGGACACACACACACACACACACACACACACACACACACACACACACACACACACACACACACACACACACACACACACACATATATATATATATATATATATATATATATATATGAAGGATGTTCCAATAAATTGGACCTATTTTAAATCTGAATTAATTTTAAGCGTTTAATGAATTTTGTTTCTTTTTCTTTCAGATTTAACAACTTAAGTCTTTGGCAATTTCAACCCTGGAAAGATTAACAATCAAACAACGTGTTAAAGTTATCGAAGCCTATTACGAAAATGGACGTTCAAACAGAAATGCAATGAAAAGTTCCCAGGTCGCATCCTCTCTCGAAACAGCAAAGTCAATTGGCCACCAAGATCGTGCAACTTGACGCCATTAGATTTCTTCCATTGGGGGTCATCTCAAAAGTAAGGTCTATGCCAACAAGCCAGCAATAATTCAACAACTGAAGGATGACATAATAAGGCATAATTGTGAGGTCGAGGAGCAACTATGCAGAGACGTCATCAAATATTTTTCACACATAATTGCCATGACTTAAATAATAGGATCCAATAGGAAAATAAATCATTTTTCACCAATAAGACTGATTTATTTACTGCTGACTTTGATCCGTCTTAATAAAACACCCTTTACATAGACACCAATATATCTGAAAATTCATTTTAATCAGGGCGTCAATTGTACAATTTATTCATGATATTAACATTATTAATGCCTGGCCGCGCGTATTACTGTCTCGGGTGGCTAGCCATTCCCTGTTGCAGACGCTTGATCAGGCACATTCGTGTTTGTTCAACACCTACAGAGTTCAACTATGCTGACTCTATCTACCTGACACTATATGAACAGAGTCAGTTAGATAGATAGATAGATAGCTAGATAGATATGAATAGACTGAGATAGATAGATAGATAGATAGATAGATAGATAGATAGATAGATAGATATGAACAGACTGAGATAGATAGATAGATAGATAGATCGGTACTTGGAGGATATTTGAGCGATATTGTTTTTCACACATAATTGCCATGACTTAAATAAAATGATCCAATAGAGAAATAAATAAATTTTCAAAAAAAATCTTTCATGAACTTTTGTCCTTGATCTGGTGTGAGGAACTCGCCCGAAAAGTTTATAAAGTCTTTTTGACACATCCTGTGCATACCGGATGTAACGGCAAATTTGTCCAAATCGTGTGAAAGCAACATTTTGCAATTGTTAAATCAACCTCTGAACCATTGTATCTTAGAAATGATTAAATGTATCTTATTGGAAACCTGTGAGGATTTTATAACACTATTAGACTCCACTTTGAGCGATAAGAATGTATAATTACTCTCCAAGCTTAACAGAAGGATCATGATGAAATTAATCATAAGCGGAAATGACATATTCATCATTATTAAATTAATCATAGATAAGAATCGGAAGAATTGAAATATATATATATATATATATATATATATATATATATATATATATATATATATATATATATATACATATATATATACACACACACATGTTGCCTCGCTCTGTCTTTTTTACAAATACTTTCACGGTAATTGCTCCGAGGAGCTGCTTTCGCTTGTCCCTAGGCCTCGTGAATTTAAACGTCCTACGAGGCTAGCATTCCGTTCCCACCCCTACACTGTTGAAACTGTTAGATGTAGACGTCTCTTCTACTCCAATAGCTTCATGTCTCGCACATCTCGCCTATGGAACTCCCTTCCCTATTACTGTTTCCCTGATAAATACAATCTCCAACGGTTTAAGTGTAGCGTCAATCGACATCTCCAGTTGCCTTGATCTATCCACCTCCCTTCTCCACATCCTTTCATCTTTCATTCAAATCTTCTGTAACCCCCTTGCCTTGATCGACCCACTGTCTTTCTCTTTCTCCACATCCTCTCCTATACCACTCCTATCTGCTCTTCCTCCAACTCTTCTATAACCCCTTGCATGATAGTGGCCTCCAGCCTTGCTTGGGGTGATACGCTTAAAATATATATATATATATATATATATATATATATATATATATATATATATATATATATTCCATGATCATTTTCCAACTTATTGAAGATGATCTTCGCCCGCTTTAAACTTCTAACCTTCTGTCCTGGAATAACAAGGTACCTCACAGGTTGCACGTACGATTTCATTTTCAAGTCTTTTGTTCACTGCTCTTTAGACTGTCATCGCTGAAACTCCTCTCTCACGTGCCAAACGTGTTATGGGTTGAGTTGGATCTTTTCTAATTGATCCATTTAGCTCCCAGTTGAAGTGATGATCCCTCTTGTTTTTTTGATCCAGTTTTCTTGTCTACTCTTCCCTCATTCTTAAACTTGAAGATGGAAGCCAGATTATGAATGTCGGTACCACTACTGAAGACCTGAATGGTCTTTTTCCTCTCACCATTGCTCGGTTGTGAATACATAGTGGGGTTGACACAAAAAGAGTTTAACCTGTTCCCTTTCTAGCTGAATAACACAAAGTGTTTTTAGTGATTATTACGATAATGGGGTCAAGATGGCTAAACGTCTTTTCTGAAACCCGGAAAAAGAAACTGTAATTAGTTTAGTGGGTTTTTTTAAGATATTAAACATTTTGTGAGATGAATAATTACGCTTTTACACAATTGGGACAATTTTGCAGTTACACCCGGTATATATATATTGTTATATACCATATCTATGAACACTAATACGTATGTCCCAATCCCTCATAAAAACGTTGGGCATTATTGTAATTGTCTAAGTAGACCACCACTAGCAGTGGTTTACCTACTTCACGCCGCTGGCGAGTATTGTATCTTGTTGATGTTATAAAGATTACCATTTCATTTCAAACCTCCGTTTTGGTTATTCATCATTCAGTAAACCTTTGTAGGTTAATATATATATATATATATATTCAGTAAAACTTTGTAGGTTAATATATATATATATATATATATATATATATATATTAACCTACAGGTTTTACTGAATATATATATATATATACATATATATATATGATTATTTATTCGAAAATTATAACATAGATATGTTATAAAATCACTACAAAAATAGCCATTTTGTTTCAACACTTCTGGTGTCTTATCAAGTGGTGTTGGATGCAGAATAGAGGGTTTTAAAAGGTTCAAATCAATTAATCACCCCTTGCAAGGGGAAACGTTGTTGCATAAGCTGAAATGACCAATCAAAATACAAGTATACGAGAATTCAAAAAACTTGACAACGAACTAATGTTATAATAATTATTTAATGCCTTAATGTTGGGGTTAGGACAGTAGTCCGAATAATGTAAACAGTGTACATAATACCTCATCTCAGAAATATAGACAGATACTGAAATAGTTTTTTTTAAAAAAGAAAGCTTAGCCACTCAATTATAATCAGAGAACTTCAGTCTATGAAGACGGGGCGCACTCCTATCAGAAAGCATTTAATAGCTTATATGGAACCCGGATGGTACTCACATCCGGGCAAAAAGAAAAGAGATTATTTTCGCACTACTGCTATCGACCTACTGATGATTACGTAAAAGTGTGAAACTCATAGTTGCGGTCGGACACTTTGCACCTGAAAGTGTTTCTTTTGTACAATAACAAATACTGAAATTTTTTTTAAAATTTAAATTTTCAGACACACTGAGTTGAAGGTTAATACTATTTATTATTGGTTTATTATTTTAGTTAGGTTATTCGATTAGTTTCGGCTAGCATGTCCATCATCAGGCGAAAAAGATTTCTACTTGTTAATAGCAGGAACTACAGGAAGGAATGACTTTCTGAAAAAAATGTATTTTATCTGTAGTTTTCATTGGTTTGTTTTATTTATCGTTAATTTTGGTCAATCCTTGCGTTGGTCAAACGGCCTCTATTAAGTTGTTTTTGAATATAGAGGCTGGACAGTTTCATGCGACTATGAATTCCCTTCTTGGTCATTTTTTGAGAGTTTTATTGGTTCCTAGGAAGGGGAAGTGTTTGTGTTAAGTGTAGGTTATTTAGTTTTTCGGATGTTTGTATGATGTGTGTAGTTGTATATATTAGTATGGGTGTCTGTATAAGTGTGAGACTTCAACACCCCCACAAGCATGTCTGACTTGCGTGCGTGAAAAATGTGTTTAGGGCTTCTTTTATGGGGTCATATATTAATTCTATCTATCTATCTATCTATCTATCTATCTATCTATCTATATATATATATATATATATATATATATATATATATATATATGTATAATGGATGGTACCAATTAGGTATCGTAATGCAGTAAAATTAGATATTCCATCCCAAGAGATTCTAATATTCAAAATAATGTGATTCGTAAAGGAGGAGAAAGAAAATGATACAGTAAGGGGGGGGGGGTGAATTTTACGTTTTAAATTGCAATACATTTTCGTTTTACGCAAATTTTTACTTGTACCTTTTTCGTTTTGCGCAAATTTTATTGATCGCTTTCTCAATAATTTAGTCGTTTTTACAAATAATGTTTATGTCAAAAATTCACACACACACACACACACACACACACACATACATATATATATATATATATATATATATATATATATATATATATATATATTTTCATTAAAAACGACTGACAATGTGCTTTTATTTAGTTTTTTATATAATTTCTCGTGCGATCTAATAAAGTTTTTCTTTTCAGAGGATAAATTATATAAAAACTGTCCGAATGTTCTTTTTCAACTGTTAGTAAGGCTAAATAATGTTTGCTCTATTTAATTTTGTTCTAGGAGGTGGATTATTATTTTTAACTATAAGGTTACAAGGACAAAATTAAATAGAGCAAACATTATTTACGAATTCAAATCCCCATTAAGGAATTGTATTCCTCAAGAATCAACTTTCGTAAATAATTATATAGGCCACACTACAAATTGTTTAACACGCAGTTTAACTTTCTGACAATAGCTCAATTAGATCTCATTTAAATATTCATGGCGACCTACCGGACACTATTCGGAATATACTTGTCGACAACACTAATATAATAGCATCATCCACTTGCAAAAAAAGGCTAAAAATAATGGAAGACTTACTAATAAAAATAAACAAACCAACACTTAATAATATTAACTTTGAATATGGACATAATATCTTGACCGTGTTTTGAAACAAAAAAATGAATCACTTTATAAACATACATATAACAAACTATTTCTATTTCTAATTCTAACAGTTGAAATATAATCCTTGAAAATGGCTAAATGTATAGCCGAAAGCGCTCGGATAAAAAGAACATTAAATATTTGTATGTATAAAAAGAATTAGAGGTTACAGGCTGTTTCATGCTAGATACAATCGTCAGGCCACGAATATATATATATATATATATATATATATATATATATATATATATATATATATATATATATATATATATTTAGAGAGAAAGAGAGAGAGTAGGGGAGACACGATGGAGTAATGGATAGGGGCACGGATGAGGAATCATAGATTCAAGTCGGATCCATTACATTCACTTATGTGCTATGTCCTTTAGGAAAGTTATTAATCCTCTTCTTCTCCCTCCAGCTATGTATAAATAGCAGGACAGATGGGTTCTGTAGCCTTGGTTGGCCACTGGTCTAGGAGAAGAACAACTCCGAATTCAAAAACTGCGGAGGGTCGTTTGTGGACCTTGTGGCACGTAGTGCACTAAATCTCTGTATTCGGCCCTTCAAAAAATGTGGATGGTTCTGCACAAAACTTTCCCCACTATAATCAAATCTCATGTGCTCGTATCGGGCTGTCGGTTCCTACGAACTGAGTCGCTTGACCCTCATACTTCGATAAACGACGGCAGCATATATATATATATATATATATATATATATATATATATATATATATATATAATATTATAAATTAATATAAGCTTTAGCTTCCATTTCTGAAACATGGTTATCACAGTGTAGCGGTAAAACCATATTTTAAATCTATTAATTTATAATATTAATGCTCTGTAAATTTAAATTTACATAGAGCACTACTGTGTAAAAATAAAAATATCTATAAGAACACCGGATTTTATATCTTACTGTTCTTTCCTTTATATATATATATATATATATATATATATATATATATATATATATATATATATATATATATATATATATATATATATATATATATTCAACATCCTCTATCTATCTATATATATACATATATACATATATTCATATATATAGACATATAATACCATCACATGAGAGAGAAGACACCAGAAGTGTTGAAACAAAATGGCTATTTTTGTCGTGATTTTATAAAAAAATTATAACATTTTTATGTTATAAGTTTCGAATAAATTATATATATATTTGTCATCCACAGACAGATTGTTTCGCTGTTTCACAGCTCATCAGTGTTGCTAGACGTCCGGTTACCTCTAGCTAGGATCGAAACCCGACTGAATTGGCGTCAGTCGGAACTGCTACCACTAAGCCGTCGGTGAATTTTAGCGTGTTTATTTTTAGATTTAGATAAACACACTGTGACTGACAGTGACTCAATTCTGCCGAAGAGTCATGCTATATTAGCTTAAATAGTCACTGTTTACAAACGCACACCTCAAACCAAAGAGCTCAACCGAAATTAATTTTTCAGGAACCAATATTTTTGTAAAACAAACGAATAAATAAAGTTCGCCAGATCAGATGAGGTAATTTATGACCGCTCTTAAAAATCACAACGCATTTTTTCTTGCTGATAGTTTTGTCATTCATTCTGAAGAGTCCGAACTTTTATTGTCCATAACTCCACAACGGTATATTTTATCAAAATTTAATTGTTATTTTCGAGTTCAACATAGAAATTTACACGGAAATCTAACGATTTGACAAATTTTCAATAGATATTTAGCGCGGGGCTTAAAAAGCAAATTTACCAATTCGAAAAAAGCAATCTATTGTCGACATTTAAATCCACTGTATTAATTTAAAATTTTCAATTTATAAATCCCAGATTATTTCTTTATATTCTCATAGAAAATACATATTTCGATGGTGTTCCTTCGGAGGATTGGCGCGATTGCGTCTCGATTAAGGAACGAGCCTCGCGAAACGGAGTGGCTCTTGCAGCGTGTCTCACTGGCGACGGTTCGAGGTAATGCTTTCTCCATCATAGCGGCTGGCAGAGAATAGAAAAAATTGTTTATAGTTACGTTGTTCTGGAATTGTCATCATTGGTCGACTGAACTTGCTTTGTTTCAATTATTGTTTCCCTTAGATTGAACTTACCATTTCTTTTTACACTAACAGTACACCTGCTAAGAGGGGCATTTTCTTGGAAATTGTTTATTAACAATATTTCTTTAGTTTTAATTTGACGATAAAACAAGTCATTAAAATTTGATGAAGAAAGGGTTAGTGCTAGTTTTGATTTCAGGGTTTTCATTCTCCTTGATTAGTTTCCAGCTCATTCAGTATAGCTATTTAACCCATAGCTGTGGGGAGAATAGATGGATTCATAGCTTTTTCTAAAAGGTACTTATACAAAAGTGAATGCAACAAGGTCGGGACTGGAATTCGAACTCCGTTCTTTGATTTCTCTTTTTCCAGTCGCTAATCGTTGAACTATCCGAATTAATTTAAGGTCGCAACTTAACTGCCGATAAATACTGCCATGTTTGGAAATTCGTTAAAACACGTGAATATTTGAGAACTGAAAACTAAATTAGAAACATTTGAGGCCATTATTATTATTATTATTATTATTATTATTATTTGTTGTTGTTGTTGTAGTAATGGCGGTGACGGTCGGGGTTCGTTATTGTTTTTGTTGTTATTATTTTTTTATACTGTAGTTTGCGTGGGGGAGAGAAAAAAACCGATTGGTTAAATACAATGTGGATTATCGTTTCTGAAAGGAGCGTTAATTGGAACGGAAGAATGAATTAGAGGTTCGCGAAATAAAATCCGGTTGGAAGCGAAAGAAATTTTGGAAAGAGGGCAAAATAAGTGGAGAGAATGAGTCATTTGAGGATAATTTGAATTAACCAATCAGCGAAAAGAGAGAAAAAAAGAAATACACTTAAAAGGAATGATGGGGATGGGGAGAAGAAAAGAAATGAAGAAGAATGAAGAAAAAGAGGAAGAAGGAGGAGAAACGATATATTAAGGAATGAAATGAGGAGGGGAATAAATATATAAATAAAGAAGAAGAAGAAGAAGAAGAAGAAGAAGAAGAAGAAGAAGAAGAAGAAGAAGAAGAAGAAGAAGAAGAAGAAGAAGAAGAAACAATGTAAGGAGGGAAAGAAGGAGGAGAAAAAAGAAAGAGGGAAAAAGAAGAAGAAGAAGAAAAAGAAGAAGAAGAAGAGAAACAATGTAAGGAGGGAAAGAAGGAGGAGAAAAAAGAAAGAGGGAAAAAGAAGAAGAAGAAGAAAAAGAAGAAGAAGAAGAGAAACAATGTAAGGGTGAAAGGAAGGAGGAAGAAAGGAAAGAAGAAAGGAAAGTAAAGACGAATATCATATCTGAATTTAGTTTTAAAAAACTAACATGAACAGATATTCCTTAAATTGATTTTTCCTACAGGCCATCTCAAAAGTCACTAAGGCATCTATCTATCTACCTATCTGTCTATTTATCTATTTAAATGACATTACCGGAAACATCTCGCTATTTGAGAGGCCCTGCATATTAGACATATATGTCACTCGAATTCCAGCGAAACCCTTGAATAAACGCGCTTACAAGGATTCCAAACAACTCGAAAATAAGAAATGCAACTTAAACAAACATGAAGAGAAGTTAACAGTGCCTATAACAAACTCTCGTGAAAATGGCCAAAGAAAACCCTTGGGATAATGGCCAATGTGGAAAATTCCATCAAATGTAAATATGCTGGAAAAAGAAATAAAAAAATAATTATAAAATTTTCCTTGCCTCTCATATTTAACGAAACATTTTAAAAAGAAGGTTTGCTGCCCCCCATATATATATATATATATATATATATATATATATATATAGGGGTTGGACAAAATAATTGGAACAGGTGCAAATTCCAATCCTATATTTCAAAGACCTATTATATTAAGAACTTTAACTGAAACTCTGTAATTGCAGGTCATATCTATTGTAAATACGTTTATTTATCTAATTTACTGTCTTTGTTTTATTTATTTTTAGAATTTAATAAAATTTAAGCTAAATGCATGACCTCTCCAAGTTCGAAGATTTGCAAATTGTTGCCTCGATCACTAAGGTTGCTGAACTGTTTAGTTTTTCAAGAGCTACCATATCAAGAAGACTGATGCAATTCGTGAAACAGGGCAACCGTAGCAATTCGGGCAGGAATTGCGAACTTACTAACAGGGACTGACGTGCATTGAAACGCAATGTGGCAAAAATCATCAGACTACTGCGGCCAATGTGACTTCTGACGTGAATAATCATCTGAATAGTCCGGTTTCTACTAAAACTGTTCGCCGTGAGCTTCATAAGGTTACATATCATGGAAGAGCCGCCGTAAGGAAACCTCTTCTCTCCACTCGCAACATTCAGAAGAGGTTGAAGTGGTGCAGAGATCACAATGCCTGGTCTGCAGACCAATGGAAGCAAGTCATATTCTCAGATGAGTCCAGTTTTTCTCTTTTCCAAACTTCAGAGTGAGTTTATGTGTGGAGGCAGCCCAAAGAAGCTTACAACCCTGACTGCCTTCTTCCAACAGTGAAGCATGGAGGTGGATCAGTGATATTTTGGGCCGCCATATTATGGGAATGTCTCAGTCCAATAGTTGCCCTGCATGGTAGAATCAACAGCAAAGATTACCTGTATAGTTTGGGAGATTATGTTCATAATGGCCAAGACTTTATCCCCTATCTTCCAAGTCGATAATGCTCCAATACATACCGCTCGAGTGGTTAAGAATTGGTATGAAGAGCATGAAAGTGAGCTAGAACATATGGAGTTGCCGCCCCAATCTCCAGATATCAATATTATTAAACATTTGTGGTGCATTTTGGAGCAACAAGTTAGGAGCCACTATCCTCCACCGTCGTGTCTTAAAGAGCTGGAGCAGGTGTTAATGGAAGAATGGCTGAAAATTCCTCTGGATGAAGTCAGGAAGCTGTATGATTCCATTCCTAGACGTATTAAAGCTGTATGTGAGGCTAAAGGAGGACCAACTCCATATTAAATAAATTTTCTTTGAATTTAACAAGTGTTTCAATTATTTTGTCCAACCCCTGTATATCATAATTCAATTGCGAAAGCTATTAATTCATTCCTTTACCTTAGCTATGAGCAAAATAACAGGACATAATGCTTCGTCCGCAACCAGTCGAGGAGAAGGAAAACTCTTAATTCAACCACGCCCTGCCATGTAGGTGTTTCCAACGTGCCAGGTAAGGAACATATTCTGATTGAATGTCATCATAAACCACAAATATGAGATGAAGTACAGACCATGGCGTTGCATAATGCGGCAAATGGATAAATGATGATCAGTTATCTCCCTTTAACTAAACACCACCATGACGCCTCTGCTGTAGCCAGGTATGGAAATTCACATCAAGAACACGGCCCAGTGGATAAAAACGGTTGTTGAAGAAATCCAGTTACTTGACCCAAAAAATTGTGAGTTCAATACCTGCCTACAGCAGAGGTGAACGAAAACTTGAGTTGAAGCGAAATAAATAAAGAGAAATAGCTGAGATATTCAGAAGAGCCATGTCACGTGGAACTAGAGCAGTCTATCTAGGCGGAAGAAATAAAGTGTTCAGATCGAAATTCCAATCATCTGAAGAAGGTCTATGCGAACAGCGGCCGAAATGTCATGAATATGGCAACGGAGATGAGGAAAACAGTCCGAACAATGTAAATAATTCCGTACATCATATCAGAAATATAAATAAATCCTGGAGAAGAACGGGGCGTATAACGACCGAAAAGTCGGGAATATGACAACACAGATGGGGTCGACAGTCCGAACAATGTAATTAGTGTAAATAATTACAATAGCTCATCTCAGAAATATAGACAGATATTGAATGAATGATGGTAACTTGCCTTAGGAAATCTGTATATATTTCTCTTCTTTTCACAGCTTTCGTCATACAAATAAATGCTTTTATACTTCTATTATATTCTTATTGTTTTTTTGTTTTTCCTGCACAGAAGATCTCATTTTAGCAGCAGCAGTAGAAAATTTAGCAGGTGTCCCTTTTAATATTACGGAACCAAATGTTCTCTCCTTGGGAAATCACGCCAAGTCAAAAAAATCGCAAAGTTGTAAATATTTAGCGTTTTATAAAAATATATGAATAAATAAACGGATTCATTTCAAAGCGAGAAGAAGTCGAATTAGAAGAATATGAAATTCATATATATATACATATATATATATATATATATATATATATATATATATATGTGTGTGTGTGTGTGTGTGTGTGTGTGTGTGTGTGTGTGTCGAAGCAGGTGTGTTCATTTTGTTTCACTCATGTTCCCCAAGGTGGCGAAAAGTAATGGAATATGCGATGTCATTTTTAAAGAAAATGAACCCTTTCCCTTTCGCTGGGGGCAGAATCAGAATCTCTACTTGAAATACCAAAGATTGCCAAAGATCATACAACAGGGCATCTGTTTGAAATAGTAGTTTCTCAAAGGTCTCCAGAAAATAATAACATCATATCTATGTAGATTCTCTACAAATACCTTTATGGAAATTGTTGAATTTTTTTAGTTTAAGGACAGTACTAGATTGGCGGAAAAGTCACATGATTTTATAATTCATATGTCTAGATGTAACCGTAAGTTCTACGAACACAGTTTCTTCTATCGCACTCCCAGCTTGGCAAAATATCTTGCCGGCATCTGGCTTTCCAAACAGCGTAAAACCTCTAAAATTTGAATGCCATGTGAATCAAAATTCAGTGAATGTAAATCATAGTCAATCTAGTGACTTATTGCTCCTTGTTCTATTGTTCCCGCCGTTTAATAAGGTTTATGTTTGTTTCTTATTCTTTCACATTCAGTAACATATTGTCTTATTAGATTTAATAACATTGGGCTGATATGATAATAAAAAATATAAAGAAACATTAGAAAAAGCTACTGGAAATTATATAAAATAAGTCCTACTATATGGCAGATAATGCCACAGTTGAAGAAGAGTCTTGAAGCAAGAGAAACAAAGAAAAGTGTACTGAACTGTTATGTAATATCAGTCCTCCTATATGGCAGTGAATGCTGGACAATCGCCACAAAGATGAAGAAGAGTCTTGAAGCAAGAGAAACAAAGAAAAGTGTACTGAACTGTTATGTAATATCAGTCCTCCTATATGGCAGTGAATGCTGGACAATCTCCTCACAGATGAAGAAGAGACTTGAAGCAAGAGAAACAAAGAAAAGAGTCCTGAACTGTTATGTAATATCAGTCCTCCTATATGGCTGTGAATGCTGGACAATCTCCTCACAGATGAAGAAGAGACTTGAAGCAAGAGAAACAAAGAAAAGAGTACTGAAGTGTTATGTAATATCAGTCCTCCTCTATGGCAGTGAATACTGGACAATCTCCTCACAGATGAAGAAGAGACTTGAAGCAAGGGAAACAAAGAAAAGAGTACTGAACTGTTATGTAATATCAGTCCTCCTATATGGCAGTGAATGCTGGACAATCTCCTCACAGATGAAGAAGAGACTTGAAGCAAGAGAAACAAAGAAAAGATTACTGAAATGTTATGTAATATCAGTCCTCCTATATGGCAGTGAATGCTGGACAATCGCCACAAAGATGAAGAAGAGTCTTGAAGCAAGAGAAACAAAGAAAAGTGTACTGAACTGTTATGTAATATCAGTCCTCCTATATGGCAGTGAATGCTGGACAATCTCCTCACAGATGAAGAAGAGACTTGAAGCAAGACAAACAAAGAAAAGATTACTGAAATGTTATGTAATATCAGTCCTCCTATATGGCAGTGAATGCTGGACAATCGCCACAAAGATGAAGAAGAGTCTTGAAGCAAGAGAAACAAAGAAAAGTGTACTGAACTGTTATGTAATATCAGTCCTCCTATATGGCAGTGAATGCTGGACAATCTCCTCACAGATGAAGAAGAGACTTGAAGCAAGAGAAACAAAGAAAAGAGTACTGAACTGTTATGTAATATCAGTCCTCCTATATGGCAGTGAATGCTGGACAATCTCCTCACAGATGGAGAAGAGACTTGAAGCAAGAGAAATAAAGAAAAGAGTACTGAACTGTTATGTAATATCAGTCCTTCTATATGGCAGTGAATGCTGGACAATCTCCTCACAGAGGAAGAAGAGACTTGAAGCAAGAGAAACAAAGAAAAGAGTACTGAACTGTTATGTAATATCAGTCCTCCTATATGACAGTGAATACTGTCGAAACGTAGTGATAATTACAACAAGCATGAGTACTATACTAGGAATATTAATAGTCTAATATATGCTTTATCTGTCCAAATTAAACAATTTATCACGATTACTACTTGTCTTAAAAAGGAGGATATGTTGATTCAAAAATATAAAAGAATACACATTTGTCGTTTAAGAAATTCAGTCAATTTCCTCCAAGGTGTAAGAGCCTGAGAAATGACATTAGGAGAAAACTACCAATCTCTAGATTTGAAGGAGGATATATTTTTCTGTAATCTAGTATGTTAAAAAATACCATTATTATAGACTTGATATATTACTGAAAAAACTAAGCTAATTTAATCAAATTTCTGCAAATACACGAAACTCTCAGATAAAGGGGGGAAGAATCCGATACGTCTGCATAAATATATAAATATTTGATGTTCCAAATCTTTCCTTCTTTATCAATATTTCATTGTGGAAAATGCTTTTATTTCTTGATAGGTTTTGAAAATCGATCAGTTTGGTTCTTTTTATAATATATATATATATATATATATATATATATATATATATATATATATATATATATGTATATATATATATATATATATATATATATATATATATATATATCATAATTTATATTTACAAAATAATCCTTTTTTTCATCTTTTTGTTTGATTGCCCGGACAGTTTTTTTCCGTTTGTCATATTCAATAAACACACAGACATAAAAGACGCAAACACACAAACACATGTGTGCTTGTATGTATTTATGTATATGTGCGTGTATGTGTGTGTGTATTTATTAATATATATATATATGTTCGTATTTATATACTCATTTTCCAAGCGTAACTTAGAAGTGGCACAAGGCCGAAAGTATGGGGCACTCAGTGAGGATCGAACTCACTACTCAGTCGTAATTGTTCTAGCAAGACAACCGTGCTAAACATTACACAGCCTCGAGGTGCCCATGTGCGTGTATATATATATATATATATATATATATATATATATATATATATATATATATATATATATATATATATATATATATATATATATATAAAGATATATAATCTTAAGATGTGCTATATTTATGGGATAAAGTGCTCAATATCAGAGATAGAGCGTGTGTAAATATAAAAGTGAACATAGAAATCAACACTTAGAGGCGACAGTCTGTTTCATGCTGGATGCAATCGTCAGGCCTCGAATGCTGTTATTTTTCTCGGATATTTATATATACGGGTCAGTGATGCATTGTGGGTAGTCTATTTTATTTGTTTATTTATTTATTGGGGTTAAATTATTTTGTTTGTTTTTATTTTTTATTTTTATTTCTTATCTTATGTATATATATTTTTTAATATTTTGATCGGTGTTTTATTAACGTAGTAAAAATTTGTTTATGTAGCTTATTTAATAGTTTTGTTTTTGTTTTTGTTTGGGAAGATAATTAAAGGTATTTGTTAAATTAGGGGGTTGACTGTTGTAGTTTGTTCTAACTATTATTTTGGCGGGAACAGTTTTTACTTTGTTTATTACTGTGCGCGACTTCTGTCGAACTCTCTGCTTTGGCAGAGAGGAACCCGGACGAGGCTTTGCCGAAGGGCAAAGTCTCGTCCGGGGTGGTAGACAAGGCCTGAACCCGTTTATACGGCTTCTTAAAGGATTATTTTTGGCCGAGCTTACGGGCTCGGAGAAACCCATGTTAAACATGGCCTTGCGCCACATACTTTCCTCGTAGAGGGGCTGTTAATAGAGACACAGATTCTACACAGGAAATTTTTTTATCGTACTAAGGTTCTACAACAACAGGCAAATAAGAAATGATGCCTAAAATAAAAGAAAAATAGTTACACATAATTACGGTAAATATGGAAGACTTTAAGGCAACCATATTGGAACTTGTGAAAATACAATTTGAGCAGCAACAGAAAAACGAACAGAAGCATCTTGAACTACAAGAATTATTGCTACGGGTAATAACAAATACAGGGAAAAATTCCGAGAATGAAACAGTTCTCTCGCAAAATGCTATAAGGAGCTCTATCGAAGACTTCAGGTATGCACCGGACGAAGACAAAACCTTCGCAGCTTACTTCAGAAGGTACTTCAGCTTACTTCAGATGAGTTTAATTGCGGGAATTGGTCAGACGCGAGAAAAGTACGTCTACTACTAAGAAAATTAGGGTCAAGAGAATACACTAAATTCGTAGACTACATCCTACTGAGGAAAATAAATGAGTTAACCTTCAAGGAAGCCATAAAACTGTTAACAGAACTTTTTAGCCCAAATACCTCATTATTCCACAAAAGATGGAAATGTCTGAATCTAACAAAAAAGGACAGCGAAGACTACATAACATTCGCTTCCATTGTAAATAAACATTGTGATGACTTTAAGTTATCTGAACTCAGCCCGGACAATTTTAAATGTTTAATATTCGTTCAGGGCTTGGTTTCGACTAAAGACGCGGAGATCAGACGCAAAATTCTTAAAAAACTGCAGCGTGAACCAGAATTGACGCTACAAAAATTGTCTGCAGACTGTCAGAGATGTATAAGCGTAAAGAAGGACTCGAAAGATATAGAAGAGTCTGGCATCGCTCACATACGTAAAGTACAACGACAAACACGTTTTTGTCCCTCCTCAAAAACAAACCAAACCAATTTTCCCTCCTCAAAAACATGTCAAACAAATTTTTCTACTTCAAAAAGTCAATATCAGAACAAACTACCACCCAGCCCATGCTATCGCTGTGGGATTCTGCATTGGTATAAAGATTGTCCATACCGCTTTAAGACTTGTCTGTCGTGCAAAAAAGTAGGTCATAAAAGTTCTCATTGTTGGACTAGGAAAGAAAGCAAAAGCAGAGTAAGAGTCACTAGGACTGACAAAGCAGACGAGACAAACATACGAAAATGCGTGCAAGTAGAAATGTTAAACAGAAAAGTCAGACTACAATTGGATTCCGGATCGGACTTAACTATTATTAACGTACAAACATGGAGAAAATTGAACAAACCGACCATGTTGAGAACCGATGAAATTGCTAGGTCGGTAACTGGGAGAAAAATAAAATTTGAGGGAGAAATTATTACAAATGTGACATTCAATGGAATGGCCAAAAAATTAAAAATGTATGTGCTAAGAAATACAGAAAATTTATTTGGAACTGACTGGATGCAGAAATTCGACCTCTGGGATTTACCAATAAGTACGTACTGCTAAAAGTGAAAAGTTTATCGACCGAGGCAGATAAATTAAAGGAGAAACTAAAAGATTTTCCCCGAATTATTTTCAGCCGGCCTCGGGAGGTGTAAAAAATGTCAGCAAATATAGAAATAAAAGAATATGTACAATCTATCTTCAAGAAGAAAAGGAACGTACCTTTTGCTTCAACAGAAAAAAATAGTTCAGGAGTTGGATAGACTAGAAAAACGGTATATTAACAAAAGTGGAATATAGTCAATGGGCCGCACCTACGGTTTACGTGAAAAAGAAATCGGGTGAGATACGAGTATGCGATGATTTCTCAACGGGATTGAATGCAGCGATAAAAGGATTACCACTATCCTTTACCCAGTCCAGAAGAAGTTTTCACAAAATTAAACGGACGAAAATTTTTCTCAAAAATAGACTTGAGCGAAGCGTACCTACAAATACCAGTAGATGAGGAAATCTCGAGATTATTGGGCATAAACACACATAAAGGATTATACAAGTTCTAAAGATTACCATTCGGGATTAAGGTCGCGCCGGCAATATTTCAGCAAATAATGGATACTATGCTAGGCGGACTTGATTTCACGAATGCATACCTAGATGACATACTGATAAATAACAAAAACATTGAACAACACTGGGAACATATTCAAGAGGTTTTCAGGAGAATACAAAACTATGGTTTCAGGGTAAAAGAAAACAAATGCGATTTCTTTATGAAGGAAATAAAATATCTGGGTCATATCATCGATGAAGAAGGAAGGCGACCAGACCCAGAAAGGGCAACGGCAATGAAAAAAATGCCAGCTCCAAAAAACGTAGTCGAATTACAAAGCTTCTTAGGCTTAGGGAATTATTACCAAGAATTCATTCCAAACATTCATAAATTACGCGCACCCCTAAACGAACTGTTGAAGAAGGAATATTTTGGGAGTGGACAGAAACATTTGACAGAATAATTAAGACGCTAACTGCGGATCTATTTTTAGCGCACTATGACCCAAAATTAGAAATAATAGTCGCAAGTGACGAGAGTGCCTATGGAGTCGGGGCATGTATACTGCAGAAAATGCCGGATGGGACACTAAAACCCATCGCGCATGCTTCAATAAATTTGTTACCAGCAGAAATAAATTAATCGCAAATCGAAAAAGAAGCGCTGGAGATTATTTTTGCAGTTACAAAATTTCATAGATATATTTACGGTATATTTTTTACTTTACAGATGGACCACAAGCCGTTATTAACAATATTTGGACCGAAGAAAGGGTTACCTGTTTACACCGCTAATAGGTTGCTAAGATGGGGTACAATTTTACTGAACTACAATTTCAAATTGGAGTATCTGACAACGAATAAAACTTGGCATGCAGATGGTCTCTCGAGACTAATATTTAAGAAAACGGAGCCATTGGAAGATTCCGTAATTGCAGCCCTACGACATGAAGAAGATATCAGGACATCATTATGTAGTACAGTCCAAAACCTCCCCGTCACACTACAAGAGATAAGAAATGAAGCAGTAAATGATGAATTCATAAAAGAAACAAAAACAAAAATTGCAGAAAAAATAAAAAGGTATCAGACAGTTTTTTGTACTATATAACGAAAGGGTAGTAATTCCGAAAACACTACAAAGGCGAATCCTAAAGGATTTCCACATGGGCCATCCAGGAAAGAACAGAATGAAATCGTTAATGCGTAGTTACGAATATTGGCAAAACATGGATCAAGACATTACACATATGGTGGAAAAATGCAAGGGTTGTTCCTTAGCAGCAAAAGCACCGCCGATCATCCATAAGCCTTGGCCAGAGACAGATCGACCATGGTCAAGAATCCATGTTGACTTCGCAGGTCCAATAGATGGTTTCTACTATTTGATCCTAGTAGACAGTTATAGTAAATGGCCAGAAGTGTTTGCAGAAAACCTACTTCTGAAACTACCATAAATTGCCTCCACGAGCTGTTTGCTCGATTCGGAGTGGTTGATTGTCTAGTCACCGATAACGAGACATAATTCATCATCTGTGGCCTTTCAAGAATTTAGCGAAACCTTTCAAGTTAAACATATCAAATACCCGCCATATCACCCAAGATCAAATGGGCAAGAGGAGATATTTGTAGACACACTCAAAAGAGCGTTAAGGAAAACATAAGACGTGCCAACAGAAAAGGCGTTGCAACAATCTTTACAAGTATATCGATTACACCAAACAGCGCTACGCCATCGGCATAATCACCCGCGGAAGTTCGCCCGAAAAATCAGATTAGTATTTGACAAATTGCTACCAAAACAAACAAAGCAAATACCAATGTCGTGCGTACCAAAAAGAAAATTCTACCTGGGAGACAAAGTTTTTTTCAAAACGTATAAAAACAATACATCCTACTGGGAGCAAGGTACAATTGAAAAAAGAATCAGGATCATGGTTTACATAATACAGGGCCCGAAATTCTCACATAAAAGACATGTAAATCAAATAAGAAAAAGGCTGTTAGATGATTCTAACGGTCCACCTCAGGAAGAAGAAGTGATGGATACAATTTTCGACACATTTGATATGCAAAGGCCGCAAACAATGTCTGAACCACGAAAATCGACCAGGAAAAGAAAAGTCACAGAGCCTTTAATAATAAATCCAACGAGAAAATATACTAAATACTCCTGCAACGCAAAAGCTTTGGAAGAGGGGTGTTATGGGAACTTACCTATAACGATAATGGTCTCTTCCTGACTCTATAAATACTGCGCCTCTCTGAGAGAGTGGAACGAGTCGAGACCTAACGAGTCAAGAAAATATTAGTTCACTCTAAACCAGACTGACAGTTAATACTAACACCTTCACATTCTTGTATTATATTTCTGTTGTAATATATCTTTCTTTGTTATTTTCTACTCTTGTGATCGTGTTGTTCTTCCTTGGTCCTAACCTTGGACCATAACCGTGGTGCGAGGATATTGGACCATAACAGATATGAACAAACTGAGATAGATAGATAGATAATGGACAGACTGCTATATATATATATATATATATATATATATATATATATATATATATAGATAGATAGATAGATAGATAGATAGATAGATGTAAAGAGGCTGAGATAGATAGAAAGATAGATAAATAGACAGATAGAATATTCGGAAAATATTCCTGTAACAATACTTTATAATTAATTATATTTTCTTTTCAATGACAAAATTATCCTAAATGTTTAATGCCAACCCTAGGAAAGTTCCAAGTGTTTCAAGAACCAAAAATTCAGCAGGTAACCAATCATTGCGAGTGAAACTCTCCATAGAGGCTCCAATCGATTTTATGTGTCGGACCATTAAATTATCATTTAGAATTTTCCTGTGTTTTAACGCTATTTCCCCGCCTCGATATATTAGTCCTTCAGGGAATGTTTTCAACCAGCAATTACTTTATTTGGTGATTGTATCCATCGCCATAAAATCACGTGACAATGCACACTAATTTTACTTGCCTATGTCCTTCTTTGTACGAAGGTAGCACAGTAAATATGTCGCCTTATTAATTAAAATATTTAAACTCTTGTAATGGGGTAGAAAGTATGGGTGTTTGTTATATGCATTTGCACTTAATTGAGGAATCCTTCTCGTCTATTTTTTAATGAAAGCAAAATAAATACAACGACAGCAACGATAAGTCTTGAGACATGTGTTGACACTGACGACAAGAATATGTATTTTTCTTTTTTGTGATGTGAATTACATTATTGATATTGTGGATGTTAAAGATATTCTAAGTGTTACTGTCTCTTTTGTTTCATTAAAAGTTTGAGTTTGCTTGTTTTTTGCTTGTTCCGAGAATTTCCTTGTTAAGTATAGCCTTGGAGACCACCAACTGTCGATTTTCACGGAGTGTTGAGGATACATCTGTGTCGTTTCTTTTTTTACTACTGCTACTGTTACTCTAATATACTCTACTATAGTGATACCTTGTGGTGGAAGGATCGTTTTTATAATGATGAAATGTAATCATCATTTATCATCACTGGTGGCAAGGTTGTTTTAGACTGATGGTTTTTTTATTTCCGGGATTTATAACATCTTCATTATTCCTTTTATTATTTGGATAAATGTCTTCATCTTTATTGTGTTTATCATATTTCAGCCAATTATTCAGGATTATATATATATATATATATATATATATATATATATATATATATATATATATATATATATATATAACAGCAGCGATTTTTCATTAATGCATGTTTCATTAAATAATATAGACAGGTTTTGTCTATTTATTTTAAGTTCCTTTCATATTGTATGATAAGCTTAATCACATTATCTTTGAAAGACGAAAGGAAATCACCATATTGATACATGTTTAAATCCAATCTAAGCTTTCGGCTTACATAAGGCATTATCAAATATGAAAATTTTAATAAATCAAACAACACATAGACGAAACCACAATAATGGCTCGTACTTGCTGCTTGAATAAGCTCAAATAACGACAAACTGGTATTTACGAGACAAGGAAGCGAAAATCACACCGCAGCTCGTGACGTCACACATGACCACGCGAGAGTGAAAACGAGAAGTGTAACGTATGGGAAGCCGTTGGCATAAACCAATGGCTTCTGTTATCAATTATAGGCATTTATGTATGTTTATGGAGATTTCATAGTTTAGGTTAGGTTTCAACTGTTTTATGTATATAGCTTCAAGAATTTTTAGTTTTTGTTTATTCTTTTCATGTTTAAGTATAATTGTGTCATCAAGGATTTTCCGGAATTGAGTACGCGGACAGACATGTTGTTTTAAATGTCTAAAAATGTTAGAGTTATCAGTTAAATGTAGAGTTAAGCGTCGTGAAAGTGAGTTTGTGGTGTGACCAACATAAATATTATTTAATCCATTGGAGATACAATCTCCCAAAGGGCACTTGAATTTGTAAACTATGTTGGTTTTTTGCAAATCGCTAACGGGGAGGGGGGAAGAATCATTGCGAATAGTTAAGTTGGATATACCAGATTTAGTGTAGTATATGATTAACCTAATTTTTTTGCTAGAATCTGTTGTAGTTATGTTAGTATTTACTATATCTTTTCTTTTAAAATATGGTGATTTCCTTTCGTCTTTCAACGATAATGTGATTAAGCTTATCAGACAATATGAAAGAAATTTCCTTAAAATAAATAGACTAAACCTATATTATTTAATGAAACATGCATTAATATATATATATATATATATATATATATATATATATATATATATATATATATATTTAAAGACATTTTTGATATGTTTAACCTTCTTTTTATAGATACATGTATTTAAGTAAATGCTCTGTTTATAATAAACAGTATTAAATAACATTTACCGGCCTGAGGATCGCTCGGTTGGCAAGGTCGAATTTACTGCTTATAAACTTCAATCTTCCATGAATCTCTCACGTACATTCATAACTGCTCATGGCGTATCAAATGTAAACAAATGACGTCACACATTATGAAATGGGCAAAGTACGACAATTATTTAAAAAGCACGTCAGGCCTTTTTAAATATTTTCTATGAAAATTTCTCGGACATTCAGGCCGGTAAATGTTATTTAATACTGTTTATTATAAAACAGAGCATTTACTTAAATACTTGTGTCTATAAAAAGAACGTTAAACATATCAAAACTGTCTTTAAATAAATTGTCGGACTCTGTCCAATTCAAATATATATATATATATATATATATATATATATATATATATATATATATATATATATATATAATGTATGTGTGTGTGTGTGTGTGTGTGTGTGTGTGTCTGTATATATATATATATATATATAAATATATATATATATATATATATATAATAATAATAATAATAATAAAAGATATCATGATCTCAATTACATGCTGTCATGCCTCTGTTTATCTTAAATGCCTTTTTAGGAGAACAGATTTCTTAAGACCAGTAGCTCTTTCCTGTATCGATGAGAGCTATGACCGAGTTTCCTCTGAACCAAGAACAGATAGGCAAGTTACATTAGCGCGCATTATCGCGTGATTTTATGATGGTGGATACAATCACCCAATAAGTTATTCGTTGGTTGAAAACATTCCCTGCAGCACTAATAAACGATATACTCTCAATTCCACTACTTCAGTTTATATCAAAATACGTTTTTAAGAAAATAAGTTTCTGAAGTCCATTAGCTTTTATCGCTCTTTCCAGGATTGATGGGAGTTTCCTTGCTAGCCTTTTATTTGACGTGATGTCATTATTTTCTCTTCGAGTTACATATGCTATCCATTTTATTTTTTTACTGCTATTGATAGGATGTTGTTTCTCTTATTTGATACTGTTCTTTATTGCTGATTGTGTAGCGTCAATCCACGATGTTCAAAGAAGCATGATCTTTGCCATTTATTCTCCCGAAGCCTTTTGTCACCACTAACCATTGAAAGCAGTCGTATACGTTATGATATTTTACCATTCTAAAATCGGGACTTTCATCATTATAAAAATGACCCTTCCACCACAAGGTAGCATTTGAGTAGAATATAGTAGCAGTAGCAGTAGCAGTAGTAAAGAAAGATGACACAATTATGGCAGCATTCAATGGATTAAACATGGAGACCGTCCAAAAGAGCTGCAGGAGGCCGTGGTTGAAACCAATAATTGAATAAATTTAATCTTTGCTATCACATCTTCCCTTACACCTGGCCACCTAACTCCGCAGACCCCACCCCCTTCATTATTATGTGTGGGGTGCAGTTGAGCGAGATTCCAAAAAACTCTTTGTAACACCTAAGATGAACTGAAGGCAAAGATTATGACAGCATTCACCAACAAGAAGACCGTCCAGAAGAGTTGCAGGAGATTCCGAAGTCATCTGAAGGCTGTGGTTGAGGCCAATGGTGATTTTATTAAATAAATTTACTCTTTAGTATTTCAAAATATTTTTGCGTAATTTTGGTAAATATATCTGTTAAAATGAGATGAGGGTGTTTTTTTGTATAATTTAGACAATAACTTACATAACAATGATTAAGTATAACGTTTCTCGTATTTTGTCAGTTTCTCTGAAGGTAACGTTCTAAGAATATTCATTGAGGAATATCATATGGACATTCCTTTGTTCACTGTTTAGTCTTAAAGTTCAAAGTGATTACCTGTAAAAGGGCTCAACATGAGAAGAGATTTTAATTTTCTCCATTCTCTTTTGTTTATTGCTACCATGAAACCTCTGATATAATTCTGTTCAAATTTTAGTTGAAAGGATGGAAAGAAAGAAAAAAATCCTAGTTCTGAATGCTGGACACAATATATATATATATATATATATATATATATATATATATTTTCGACCCTCACCCGTAGATGTGCAGTTAAAATGCACTGAAACCAAGTTGCATCTTTGTTGTGAGTAAAATGCTTTTGTCTATATGATAAAATTATAATAAATAAATATATATATATATATATATATATAGTTAAACCTAGAGAGCCAGACAAACCTACCAAGGTTTCACTTAAGGGGATCGTCAGGTCTGCTCTACTTTTGTATTGAGCAATTTTTTAGTTAGTTGATTACTCGTATCGGGTTTTTTTTCTTTGGGCTTTGGACCTGTAAGCTGTACGATTATTTTCGACAGACGTTCATGTTCATAGCTCTTTCTTTTCTTTTTTAAATCTTTTTTTTTCTTTCGATATTGATTTGATCATTGGCAAATCAAGAAACCGAAGGTTTTCCGAGACGAGTGTAGTTACCTGTATATATATATATATATATATATATATATATATATATATATATATATATATATATATATATATATATATATATGGTGGAATCTCCCGTCGTATTCGACTTATGAGGGTCAAGCAGCTCAGATCCTAGGAACCGACAGCCCAGACACCAGCACATATGATTTGATTATGGTGGTAAAGTCTTTGTGCAGTACCAATCACACTTTTTGAAGGGCCGAAAACAGAGACCTGGTGCATAACATGCCACAAGGTCCCCAAACGACATGCCACAAGGTCCCCAAACGACATGCCACAGGTTTTGAATTCTGCTATCCAAGGCTATAGAACCCAGTTTGTCCTGCTATTTATTTTCCAAGGGTATTAACATGTAAGTGAATGTAATGGATTCAACTGGAATTGGAACTCGGCTCTCCGATTCCTCAATCCGAGCCGCTATACACTACTACACCGTGCCTCATAAAACACTTACTTGCAGTACCTGGTATTCCCAAGCGGTCACCCATCTATGTACTGACAAGGCTCGAGGTTGCTTAACTTCGATGAACGTACGAAGGGTAAATATCAGGACAGATTGGGTTTTATAGCCTTGGATAGCAGAATTCAAACCTGCGGAGTGTCGTTTGGGGACCTTGTGGCATGGAGTGAACCAGCTCTCTGTATTCGGCCCTTCAAAAAGTGTGGTTGGTTCGGCACAGAGCCTTCACACTATAATCAATTCATAGGTGATGGTGTCTGGGATGGCAGTTGCTAGGATCTGAGCTGCTTGACCCTCATGCGTGGACTTCGATGGGAGAGTCCACTATATATATATATATATATATATATATATATATATATATATATATATATATATAAGTGAACATAGAAGTCAACACTTAGAGGCGACAGTCTGTTTCATGCTAGATGCAATCGTCATGCAATTGCTCTACTTGAGTTACCTGACGATTGCAACTGCTCTACTCGAGTTACCCGACGATTGCATCTAGCATGAAACAGACTGTCGCCTCTAAGTGTTGACTTCTATGTTCACTTTTATATTTACACACGCTCTATCTCTGATATTGAGCACTTTATCCCATAACTATAGCACACTTTAAGACTATATTTCTTCATATATATATATATATATATATATATATATATATATATATATATATATATAGAGAGAGAGAGAGAGAGAGAGAGAGAAAATTTGAGAGAGAGAGTTGCAAATTAAAAAAGAATTGAATGTTTTTTTGTGAAAGTATTTATTTATATATATATATATATATATATATATATATATATATATATATATATATATATATATATATATATATTTGATATTTCAGATCGGCCCCGATCTTTCATCAGAAATGGCTGTTTTCAGAAGTTTGTTTACATTAAGTAGCGTCCGTCGCGAGACGCGGACGTCACGTGATATGCAATGCAACTGTGCTTGAATATTTCTAACGTAAATCTAACTGTAGTAATATTTTAGATATTGTTTAAAAAAATTTTTTACTATATCTAACAAAAGTTTTTTGTTTAACTAGTGAAATATTTATAAAGATTTAAAATACCCAAGTCTTTATTTAACCCTAGTTTATATGTATTTAATTTTAAAATCCAGTATCTTTCCTTTTTCTGCGTGTGTTATACCATATATATATATATATATATATATATATATATATATATATATATATATATATATATATATATATATATATATATATATATCTATATATATATATATATATATATATATATGGTAGCAAAGAGCTAATTTCTTCAATAAAATTGGCTTAAACTACTGCCCCCAGACGACTTCGGAATATCCTGCATCTCTTTTGGGCGGTCTCCTTGTTTAAGTTGGTGAATGCCGCCATAATTCCTTGACTTCAATTCATCTTTGGTGTTACAGGGGGTTTTGTTGTTCTTTCGCTCAACTGTGTCCCAAGTGGGGTTGGGGTCTGGATAGTTAAGTGGCCAGATGTAAGGGGTGAGGTGGTATCAAAGTGCTAATTTTTTCAATAAAATCAGTAAATTTAACTGAATGTTTCCTCGAAGAGAAATGGTTCTTATTGCCGTTAACATTGTAGAAAATAAATAACAAATAGGAAAAAAATATCAGTGTTTAGGCAGAGACGTTGGAAGTATAAATCTGAAGTTTCCAGAAATGCAAGGTTAGAGGTCATCTGTGACGTTACCCTGGCTTCATTACGAATATTACCACATCAGATCCGTTCTGTCAGGTACCCCGACCTGTTGACAGGCCGCCTCTCCGCCTAATTCGCTCCACGATGTGATTTTAACATCAGTTATTTTATCAGACGGTAGATCTTACTTTTATAATGGCATAGAGATTTACATGTCTGTGGAAAAAGCGCAGTGTGTTGTTCTCCTGGGGTTTAGCACCAGCCATGCAAACAGAAAGAATTCTTTCAGATGATTAAATGAAAGCAGTTTTGTTTTGGAGCGTGTCTAACTAAAGGAAGCAGCTGGTAAATTTCTGATTTTTGAGCTAAGCCAAGTGAATTAACAAGGTTCAGGAAGTCAGAAGATGGCGATTGATGTTGCATTTAAATTTTCTTTTTGAACATGGCAGAGAAGGGAAAAAAACGAAAGGGATTTCCACAAGGGAGAAGTGCGAGAAAAGAAGTTGTTACAATAGAAGAGACGGTTGCATCTAGCTAGTTCAGCATTAAATCGGTGAGACCTAGTTGCCAATCTAGTAGTACGTTTTAATTCTCGCATTTGAGTCCCTAAGGAAAAAAGTTCGTCAGAATATTTGCCATCAAAATATTTGCAGAAAAGACAGAGAAACTATTTTATATTGGTAAGAAAGTGATTGAAGTAGAGATTCCAGGTTTGAATAGATTACATTATAGACCCTTCTTTGAATTTTATCAAGAATTTCGAGATATACAGCATGGAAACCAGGTCCAATATGACAGAACTATTCAATGCACAGGTGAATGGTAGATTTATAAATGTGCAAGATGGATTCTGACGAGAAAAAATTTCTGACACCACACAGTGAACCAAATTTTCTTCCAACTGATGCGATATATTCGCTCCACCCAATGTCTATGGAAAAAGGCACAGTGTGTTGTTCTCCTGTGGTTTAGCGCTAGCCATGCTGATGGCAAGGATACTTTGAGATGATTAAATGAAAGCAGTTTTGTTTTGTTTGACTGACCGGAGGAAGTAGCTTGTAAATTTTGAGCTGAGAAATTTCCGATGACGCGAAATTAAAATAATAATTTTAATTAATGACTATAAACTAAACCACGCCAGGCGTTTGAGAGTCAGATTGATCGAAGGACAACCAAGGTGACAGGCGCAGGTTAAATAACAAGGAAGACGAAGGAATTGCCTACGGTGATTAGGAAGTGTTCTTGAAATACATTTATAAAATGCAACGATAGAGGTCATCAGTGATGTTACCCTGGCTTCGTTACCAATTTCGGGTATTGCAACATCAGATCTGTTCTGCCATGTACATGTTGACAGGCCGCCTCTCCGCTCCACGATGTAATTTTAACATCAGTTATTATATCAGGGGGTAGATCTTACTTTTATAATGGCATCTAAATTTGCATAAGCCAATCAGATCAACGGCAAGATTTGCGACCCCTTTCCAGTTTTGCCTTTCCTGCGCATGCGCCAACGTTATGGTAGGTTTTCTTTTTCAGTTTTATTTCTCCCTACTTTCTTTCACATTTAATTAAAGAGAAAAAATAAAAGAAAAAATTTCCAGGCGGCATTAAACTATTATATAATTACTAATCACCAAGTTAAGCATCGTCGAACGTAGTGAGTACATAGATGGGTGACCGACTGGGAATAACGTGCTGTGAGCTTAGATGGACGTCTAGTGTAATAGATAAAGGCTTGCCATTGGTAATCGGGGGGGGGCGAGTTCTAATTCCGGTCGGGTTCGTTATATTTACTTATAAACACCCCTGGGATAGGTATGAAGCCAACTCATCTCCTCCAGCTATGGGTTAATTAATATCGTTTGTATCAGTAAATTATTATTATCTCCATAGGCCCCACCTCCCCAAAAAACATTGTCTGCAGTTTAATAACCTACAAATGGTTGATAAGCCGTAAAAAATTAAATCAGTCAATCATTTATCATTAAGCTATAAACTTATTAACGTACCTATATGTTCTCCTTTAAATTAAGTGCATTAACAAGAAATGGGAAAATGTTAAATAATGAATATTTACGACGTAAAATAATGTTACCTTTTTTAATAAATTAGTCCCCAGACTTACAGATGCGTCTACATATTCTAATTTCAATTAAGTGCATTGACAAAAAAGAATATATTATTGAAGAATATGCAAGATGATAGGTCCTGATCTGGTATCTAGTCTACAATCGCTATCCCACAGACGAGCTGTGGCCTTCCTCTGTCTCTTCTACAAGTATTTTCACGGCAAATGTTCCGACGAGCTACTGGTTCCAGGACTTCATGAATTTAAACGTGATACGAGTCTGGCATCTCAGTCCCACCCTTTCATTGTCAAAACAGTTAAATGTAACCGTTTCTTCTTTTCAAACAGCATCTTCTCCCGCACTTCCCGTCTGTGGAACTCCCTTCCCCTTACTTGCTTCCCCGATCACTATAATCATCAAATATTCAAGTGTAATGTCAATCGACATCTGACACCCTGAGCTTGTCCCCCGTCTTCCTCTGTGTCCTTTCCTCAAACGCGACTCTTTGCTCTTGTTCTCAGTCCTCTGTAACCCCTTGCGTGCTAATGGCACTCCCGCCTTGCTTGGGGTGAATTTCTTTAAAAAAATAATAAAAAATTGCAACGTACAATAAACGATTATTTCTTCGAAACCTAGACTAGAATTATTGCAAGGAAAAAGATAACTTTGAATAAAATATATTTATTACCTGTAGCGGACTGGGCAGGGTGTCAACTGATGGATTTGGCTCTCAAATAAAAATGCAATAAAGAAACGAACACCGACGAATATTTTAGTAATAAAAAGGAATAGGGACTTCATAAAGTCATCTCCACACTCTCAGTTAATAAGATTATCGGTTACTCAAATCTAATGTTGTCTACATCTTTATTACCATTTTTGTTTTCTCCGAAAAAATTGAAATAGTTTGCTGAAAAACAGAAAAAAATGTATCTCCTAAAAACAAAAATGTTTCTTCGACTCCCAAAAATGCTTCTCCGAAAAACAAAAATATCTTTGTCTTTCTCGTGACAAGAGCCAGATTAGATCAAACATTGGGTAACTATCAATGGCTATCTATCCAGATTGTCAGTTTCTCTGAGTGGGCCCCCTATATCAAATAAAAATGCAATAAAGAAACAAACCCAGACAACTGTTTTACTAATAAAATTGAATAAGAACTTTATAAAGTCATCTGCACACTGCCAGTTACTTAAAGTCTAATGTGAGAGGACATTTTCAAAGTTAAAGATCATAAAGACAAGGTTAAGAAATTTGCTGTCTGAGGAGAATTTGGAATCATACATGTTGCTATCCATTGAAAAGGAATTATGAGAAGAATTGGATGCAGAATCAATTATTAGCAGATTAAAGCAATCATCTCAGTGAAAACAAAAGATTTTCTCGTAATAGAGTAAATTGAAATCAATGTTCTATTGTGCTTTTGAACTATTTATTAATATGTAAATTGGGCAGTAAACTATTTAACGAAACGAAGGATAAGCACATTTATTAAAGTAGAAGTATGAAAATATATTATAAAAAATGAACGTATATCTTTATCTTTATCTTGACAAGAGCCAGATTAGACCAAACATTGGGTAACTATCAATGGCTATCTATCCAGATTGTCAACTTCCCTGAGTGGGCCCCCTATATCATATTCGTATTCTTGACTTCCTAAATCAAACATTTCAAGGCCGGTGAATTGGAATGGATGGCCCAATTCCATGGCCACCTCATCTACTAGACATCACTCTCCTGGACTTCTTTCTATGGGGGTTATGTTAAAGATATCGTGTATCAAACAAACATACGGGACATCACTGATCTAAAGTAAAAGATCACTGATGCCTATTTACATTATTTAAATTGTTCGGACTGTTGTCTTCATCTTTATTGCCATTTTTGTTTTCTCCGAAAAACTGAAATAGTTTGCTGAAAAACAGAAATGTTTCTCCGAAAATCAAAAATGTTTCTCCTAAAAACAAAAATGTTTCTTCGACCAAAAAAAGTTTCTCCGAAAAACAAAAATATCTATCAATGGCTATTTATCCAGATTGTCAGCTTCTCTGTGTGGGCGCCCTACATTAAATAAAAATGCAATAAAGAAACAAACCCAGACAACAGTTTTAGTAATAAAAATGAATCAGAACTTTATAAAGTCATCTTCACACTGTCGGTTACTCAACTCCAATGTGAGAGGACATTTTCAAAGTTAAAGATCATAAAGACAAGGTTAAGAAATTCGCTTTCTGGGGAGAGTTTGGAATCATACATGTTGCTATCCATTGAAAAGGAAGAATTGAATACAGAAGCAATTATTAGCAGATTAAAGCAATCATCTCAGTGAAAACAAATGATTTCCTCGTAATAGAGTGAACAACAATCACCGGTCCAATGTGCTTTCGAATCATTTGTCAATGTGTAAACTTACGGGCATATATCGATGAAACAACGGTTCCTCTACCATCACGGAAGTTAAGCTATATTGAACATAGTCAGTAGTCAGATGGGGGACTGCTTCATCAGCACACTGTCAGTTACTCAAAGTCCAATATGAGAGGACTTTTTCAAAACTAAAGATCATAAAGACAACGTTAAGAAATTCGCTTTCTCACGAAAATTTTGAATCATACATGTTGCTATCCATTGAAAAGGAATTGTTGGATACAGATTATTGAGAGATTGGTGCAATCATCTCAGTGAACGCCAACAATCTTTTCCTTATAGAGTAAATTGCAATCAATGGTCTATTGCGATTTTTAACTATTTGTAAATTCGGCAGTAAACTATTTAACGAAACGAAGAATAAAGACAATTATTAAAGCAGAAGTATGAAGATACATTATAAAACGAGCACGAAAAATAATCACAGATTACCATATATTTAGAGTTTTTGGAATCATACATGTTGCTATCCATTGAAAAGGAAGAATTGAATACAGAAGCAATTATTAACAGATTAAAGCAATCATCTCAGTGAAAACAAAAGATTTCCTCGTAATAGAGTGAACAACAATCAACGGTCTAATGTGCTTTCGAATCATTTGTTAATGAGTAAACTTACGGGCATATAGCGTTGAAACAACGGTTCCCGTAAAATCACCGAAGTTAAGCTTTATTGAACCTGGTCAGTACACAGATGGGGGACTGCTTCGGACGGCTTCATCAGCACACTATCAGTTACTCAAAGTCCAATATGAGAGGACATTTTCAAAACTAAAGATCATAAAGACAAGGTTAAGAAATTCGCTTTCTCACGAGAATTTGGAATCATACATGTTGCTATCCATTGAAAAGGAATTGTTAGATGAATTGGATACAGAAGCAGTTATTGACAGATTAGAGCAATCATCTCAATGAAAACAAACAATTTTAATAGAGTGAGCTACAATGAGTGGTCTACTGGGCTTTTGAACTATTTGCTAATGTGTAAATTGAGCAGTAAATTGTTTAATGAAAGGAAGTATAGATACTAGGTCGGATGCCAGTTTGCTCGATGGCAAGTTGCCTCCTGATGGAGTGCTCCCCCACTATATCAAATAATAATAATAAAAAAACCCAGACAACTGTTTTAGAAATAAGAACGGAATAAGGACTTTATGAAATTATCTGCACACTATTGGTGACTCAAGTCCAATGTGAGAGGACATTTTCAAATTTAAAGATCATAAGGACAAGTACACTATTTACATTATTCGGACTATTGTCTTCATCTTTGTCGCCATATTTATAACAACGTTTCGGCCTTTCAGTATCTGTCTATATTTCTGAGATGAGGTATTATGTACACTATTTACATTATTCGGACTATTGTCTTCATCTTTGTCGCCATATTTATAACAACGTTTCGGCCTTTCAGTATCTGTCTATATTTCTGAGATGAGGTATTATGTACACTATTTACATTATTCGGACTATTGTCTTCATCTTTGTCACCATATTTATAACAACGTTTCGGCCTTTCAGTATCTGTCTATATTTCTGAGATGAGGTATTATGTACACTATTTACATTATTCGGACTATTGTCTTCATCTTTGTCGCCATATTTATAACAACGTTTCGGCCTTTCAGTATCTGTCTATATTTCTGAGATGAGGTATTATGTACACTATTTACATTATTCGGACTATTGTCTTCATCTTTGTCGCCATATTTATAACAACGTTTCGGCCTTTCAGTATCTGTCTATATTTCTGAGATGAGGTATTATGTACACTATTTACATTATTCGGACTATTGTCTTCATCTTTGTCGCCATATTTATAACAACGTTTCGGCTTTTCAGTATCTGTCTATATTTCGGAGATGAGGTATTATGTACACTATTTACATTATTCGGACTATTGTCTTCATCTTTGTCGCCATATTTATTACAACGATAACAGTCTGAATAATGTAAATAGTGTACATAATACATAATCTCAGATATA
The DNA here is from genome assembly GCA_964036315.1 of Acanthosepion esculentum. Lineage (NCBI taxonomy): Eukaryota > Metazoa > Mollusca > Cephalopoda > Sepiida > Sepiidae > Acanthosepion > Acanthosepion esculentum. The sequence goes on along the minus strand of OZ038519.1, from coordinate 8,287,323 downwards.
TAGACAGATACATAAAGACAAGCTTAAGAAATTTGCTGTCTGAGGAGAAATTGGAATCATACGTGTTTTTTATCCATTGAAATTTGAGGAATTGGATGCAGAAATAATTATTAGCAGATTCGAACAATCGTCTTGTGAACACAAAAGACAGCTCTTAATCTAGTAAACTGCATGGAGTGCTTTATTTTGCTTTTGAACTATTTGTTAATGTGTAAATTGTACTGTAAAATATTTAAAAATATCAACCAATTACCTAAAATTAAAATTAAAAAAACTCAATAAAAATTCAATTATAAAATTCTGTATTTAGATTTGGTGTCTATTGCCATTGATATATAGATTACACGTACATTGTAATTACTAAAAATACACATTTTTCAACAAAAAATTTAATTATAGCTTTTATTCTATAAGTATTTTAAAAATATTTGATTTATTCGTTATGAAATTTAAATGAAAGCGTAGTAATTACGGGTTATCTCCCTTTGCTTTTGGGGCAACCAATATTTTTAAGCCCAGTCCGCCACTGTTTACTACGTCAAATAAATTATTACTGCCTGATATGTGGTTGAATACATCTACATACACATATGTAAATATTGTCTTTGAAATTCACGCCGTTTACGGCCTACAAACTATGCTTGGTAGATTTTATATTGTCATAGTCTGGGATAGTCAGGTACAAAAACGAGGAAGAGAAGAAAAAATGCAGATGATGTCGGCTAGATTGAGAAAAGAAATTCTTTAAGAAATTTTGAAGGTATGTGAATCTTTCGTTTCGTGCGCTTGCGTAGACGTGGCAACGTCACCAAAACCCAGTCGGATAAAACGCGCCCCCCCCCCCAAAAAAATGAAATCCCAGTTCGTAATATTTTTCTAAATACTGTTTGTTTCTTTGTTTAATTTCGGTTGAGCTCTTTGGTTTGAGGTGTGAGTTTGTAAACTGACTATTTAAGCTAATATAGCATGACTCTTCGGCAGAATTGAGTCACTGTCAGTCACTGTGTGTTTATCTAAAATCTAAATATAAACACGCTAAAATTCACCTTCATTCCTGCCGTGCGCCGACGGCTTAGTGGTAGAAGTTCCGACTGACGCCAATTCAGTCGGGTTTCGATCCTAGCTAGAGGCAACCGGACGTCTAGCCACACTGATGAGCTGCGAAACAGTCTGTCTGTGGATGACAAATATATATATATATATATATATATATATATATATATATATATATATATATATATGTTTATACATACAAATATTTAAGTAAATGCTCTTTTTATAATAAACAGTATTAAACATTTACCGGCCTGAATGTCCGAGAGATTTTCATGGGAAATATTCGTCCTCCGATAGGAATCTAAACTGTATTCTATACGGAACCGTCATATAGCCTGTCGTGCCTTTAACCGATTGGGCCACAGAGGAGCGTTCGGTTAGCAAGGTCGATTTCATAATATATATATATATATATATATATATAGTTTCGACCGGAAGTGCTTAAGTTGTTGAGCTCCATTTGGTTGATTTGCTGAAGAAGCCACCTGAGGAGACCATAGTGGTCGAAACTGCGGTAGTGTTTTGGTCAGCATTCATTTTTTTAAATATATATATACAGATCTGATTGACCCCTGTAGCCTTAGATGTCAACCAGTCTAGGAGAAGAGCAACTCAGAAGGCAAAACCATGATGCAGGCAACTGGAAAACAACAAATATTATGGTAATTCATAGTTAATAAAGAAAAGGGAATCTGTGGAGAGCCGTGTCTGCAGTGACGTGGCATTAAAGATATCTTCAAAAAAGATATTTCGACTGTGGCGTCATCTCTCACCTTAAAAATGGTGTCGCGAGGAGTAACGGGTCTACAATTATCTAAACATTGTTCTATCGTAGAAGTCTAGCGTACGACGAGTACATCACCAGAAGGGTACGTAACCGGGTAAATCCTTTCAGATTCAAATATATGGAAGTGTTTACCTCTGGACTGAAGAATAAACCCGTCCATTATTTATATTAGATTGTTATACATGAAATAAGGCATTTTTAGTCGGTTGTTCATCCTGTTTTCGAACGTAGTAACCCCTTAGTATAAAAAAAAAACTTGACTTATTCCTAACTCTTTTTCTTTTCAGATAATTTTTCTTTCTAGATATTGTTACTCATAAGCCGAACGAAAATGATTACATTGAAACAATGTCGCGTAATCTTACTGTATGAGTGCAAACTGATAAAAAGAACCATTTTGGCATCGAATCATTACATGCGATGAGAAATGGATACTCTTTAACAACAGTAGTGGTTAGACCTGCAATTGAATCACATTACCCAAAACCTCCACTGAACCCTAAAAAGGTAATGGTTACTGTATGGTGGTCTTTCAAAGTGGTTATTCATTATTCATTCTTGTCTCAAGTGAAAAAAATAACAGCAACCTCGTATTGTGGCGAAATTGTATGCCCGAAAAAATTGCAAAAGAACATCCTAGACTTGTTAATAGAGATAGCCCAATTTTACTGCATAACAAAGGCACCTTCGCATACTTCTGAATCAACTGTCGAAAATCTGATTATGAAATTTTGCCTCATCTTCCATATTCACGTGATATCTCTCCTACTGGTTATCACTTATATAAGCATTTTGAATATTTCATACGCAATAAAATATTCTCCAATAAGGAAGAGGTAATCGAAGCATTTAAACTGTTTATCACCTCGATGATAATTTTTTTAAAAGATGGGATCAAGAGTTACGTTGGAGAACAGTCAGTCATCAACATGATGTCTATTTCAACGAAATAAATGAGTTATTTAACATTTCAAAAGCGTTTTATTCCTTTCGTATAAAGCGCATCATTTTATGTGTGACCACATAATAGATGATGAATACTGATGAATATATTGAATTAAGTGCATTGACAAGGAAATGACGATGTTATTTTAGTTAATTGAAAAGCCCTATGAGTTATTCAGCTATTAAGAGAACATGTTAAAATAGTTTTGTGTCAGAATCACTGTCTTCTCAAATGAGCAATGGTGAGAGGGAAAAGATCATTCAGGCCTTCAGTAAAATGTATATTCTAGCTTCTATCTTCAAAGTCCATTCAAGAACCACTAAGAGAACGGTGAACAAGTTTTAAAAAGAAGGAAGAGTCGAGAGAAAAATCAGGCCCAGTTTTGCTGCAAGCTTTTGAATGAACTGTCCAAAAGCGGCATCGCCTGAATTATGAAATTTGGCCTCGTTCACCATAACATATTCATTTGCTATGTCTCCTATTCATTATCATTTATTGAAGCATTTTGAGCTTTTTATACGGAATAAAACATTCTGCAATAAGGAAGAGGTAATCGAAGCGTTTGAACTGTTTATCATATCAAATGATGAGAATTATTTTTAAAGATGGGATCAAGAATTTAGAGTTTCGTTGAAGAACAGGCAGTCATCAACATGGTGCCTATTTCAACGAAATAAATTAGTTATTTAACATTTCAGAAACGTTTTATTCATTTCCCATGAAGTGTGTCATTTCATGTGTGATAGCGTAATATATAATATGTAATGTTTTAATTTTATTATAAATATGTAATGTTTGTTAATTTTTTATACATATGTAATGTTTGTCATTTTATTATAAATATGTAATGTTTGTAATTTTATCGTTAATATGTAACGTTCGTAATTTATTATAAATACGTATATTTTTAATTTTATGATAAATATGTATTGTTTTAATTTTATTATAAATATGTAATGTATGTAATTTTATGATAAATATGTAAAGTTTTTAATTTATGATAAATATGCAATGTTTTAATTTTATTATAATTATTTAATCTTTGTTAATTTCTTATAAATATGTAATGTTTGTCATTTTATTATAAATATGTAATGTTTGTAATTTTATCGTTAATATGTAACGTTCGTAATTCATTATAAATATGTATTGTTTGTTATTTTCTCATAAGTATTTATTGCTGGTAATTTCTTTTATATAAAAATATATTGCTCGTATTTTTACGATAAGAATGTATCACTGGTGTTTTTACTTTAAAAATGTATTTTTATACTTCTATTGTGTTTTTTGTTTGTCTTTGGGGAATTTTTATTGACTATTCGTGGCAGTGCAATTGTGCATTTATCATTCAAAACAACTGTATATTAATTGTTGTGTTTAGTTGTATCTCTCATAAAGGAAGATTCATTGGGATTTGATTAAGTAAAGAGTCCCAAGTCGTACCCGGGGAAAGAGAAACACCCTGTTTGCCGCAGATTTTCCACAGAGAGAGCGACCCGAGGCCGCGGGTTACCGGAACAGACACCTCCTGGATTTTCACTAGAGCCCCTTTAGTCGGGTTGCGGCCCTGATACCGCTGGGTGCCAGGGTGTCTGATCTGGCCTACGCGGACGACATTGTCTTGGTCGGATCGAACTGTGACGATGTGCAAGCAGCGCTCAATCGTGTGCAAGCTGCAGCACGGGATGTGGGTCTGACCATCAATGCCTCGAAGACCAAAGTTATGCCATCCCTGGTTGATCCGATCAACTGGCAGCCACTGACGCTGGACGGGGTCAATCTGGAGGATGTGCAGTCTTTCGTTTATCTCGGTTCAACCATTATACCATCCGGGCAGGCTGATGCTGAGGTCGAACGCCGTATAGGAGCTACAAGGTCTGCATTCGTGCGTCTCAAGCGGTCACTATGGGAGCGACGAAAGATTTGCGCGGCTACGAAGGGGCGCATCTATCAGGCTATTTTTCGGACTATGCTTCTGTTTGGCTGCCAAACGTAGCCACTTAGACCGGTTGACCTACGAAGGCTTGACCTATGAAGCCTTCGCTGCATTCTACGATGCCGCCGGATCGATCGTGTGCCCACAACCACTCTGCGTCGTCGCCTGGGTCTCCGTCCTCTTCTACCCGTCCTGCTCCGGCGTCGTCTCCGATCGTTCGGGCACGCAGCTCGACGCCCGGAGGGAGAGCTCATCCGCAATGTACTTCTCCCTCCTTCTCTTCCTGGCTGGCGAAGACGTGTCGTTGGGCAGCTGAAGACGTGGGCTATCACGATCAAGGATGACCTGGTAGTACTATCGGGTCCGCAAGTAGTTGGTCTTCGACGATGGAATCGCGAGTGGCTCGCCATTTCGTGTGACCTGGCTCAGGATCGGCGGGCGTGGGCAGCGATGGTCCGTGATGCTGTACTGGCTCGGGAGGAAGCCGGTTCAACCCGACCAGGGTGAAAACCGATACAAATCAAGTCAAGTAAAAAGTTATATTTAGATAAACAAAAAAAATAATATCAACAAAAGATTGTTAACAGCTGTAGAGCAACAGATCATTTTAAAAATTGTTTCAACATCTCATTTTAGTTTGACGAGATGTCATCATTGTTTCACTCAATAAAATATAACTTCATAAAAAAATTAGATAAGACTGTGTCTCGTTGTTTTTTTATCAAAAAATGAAACATTCAAATTTCACAGATGCAGCATCGAACAGACATCAAAACATCGAAATGTGCAAATCATTTATCGAGTTTTCTTCGCCTTGAGATGATTGGATATTTTTTAAGTTCTACCTTCAATTACCCGAGACATTAGACATTTTCCTGATCCCCATCAAAAGGGTTAATGTTGCGCCTTCTTGGCCTCAAGTTTTCCACTGACCTGAGGTAGAACAACTACATTTGGATCAACAGCTGCATCTACTGCAAGGAAAGTTGGTTCACTGTGTCACGCCAGAAGTTTTTTTTTCTTTTTTTCTCGTCTGAGTATCTTACACATCTACAAATCTACCATTCATCCATGCATTACATACTGTTGCCATATAAAATCCGGTGCCCCTGCTATTCATCTCGACAAAATCGAAAGACGAATCTGCAGTGTGATAGGCCCTGATCTGGCATCTCGTCACTTTCTCACCGACATAATGTGGCTTTCCTCTGTCTTTTCTACAAATATTTTCATGGCAACTTATCTAACGAGCTGCTGACTTCGCGCAGAGAAGAACCCAAACGAGGCTATGCCTACAGGTCGAGTCTCGTCTGGGGAGTTACACAGACCCGACACCGTGTATGGGGGTCTACGGGCTCAGAATCGCCCCACATAAAAACCGGCCTTTTGCCACATCCTGCCTTGTGGGGAGACCGGTAAATACCAACTATTTTCCCTGCTACCCGACTGCATGAATTTAATGTTGGCATCTCGGTCCCACATTTTTACTGTCGAAACAGTTAAATGTAACCGCCTCTTCTACTCCAACAGCTTCTTCTCTCGCACTTCCCGACAGAGGAACTTCCTTCCTCTTACTTGCTTCCCTGATAACTACAATTTGCAAAAATTTAAATATAACGTCAATCGATATGTTCTGAGGCCTTGAACCCCATTCTTCTTTTTATCCTTTATGCAATTCTCACCCCTATACCCAGATTTTTCTCTCTCTTAATTTCACTCTCTGCAACTCCTTGCGTACTAGTGGCACTTCCGTTTTGCTTGGGGTGAAATGCTTAAAAAAAATTCTCTAACCTTTGACCACTATGTTGAATCATACAGACTCCATTTCTCTCGACACATTCCCATGGACACAAAATCACAAGAAATCTCCAAAAATATAACGCATATTGTGACCATAGTGTGGCCCCTGAAAGACTGAATGGTATAAAAGAAAAATAACTTTTACAGACATGAGTAGCTTGGGGTAGTAAAGTTTGGACCATGGAAACATTTTTAAATCCAGTTTCAGAATCTTCTGAAGCGATGTTCTGGTGATGTCTAGTCGAGCAGAGCCACGACGCGTAGAAGCTGATGGATCCTCAAGGACAGTCTGTCGTATAGCTTCCGCCGCTGAGACAGTGCGCACTGTGCGCTTGGGACCTCTTCCCGGAAGATCGCCGACTGATCCAGTTCTTTCAAACCGGGCGATTAGGTTCCGAATCATGATATCGCTAGGAGATACTTTGACATGAAAATCTTGCCGGTATTTCCTCTGAGTTTGGATAACTGATCTTTCATTGGAATAAAAAAAACTTAATGAGTTTTACTCGTTTCTGGACATTGCACGTAGCCATTTTAATTTCCAAGGGATGCTTTATAACTTGCAAAAGAAAAAGAAAAGAAAAAAAGATTGAAAACGAACTAGTTATGACTTTTTTAAATCTTCAGTTTTTCAGTACCCTCCCCCCTGTATAACCCTATTATGGATGAAGAATTTTTGCAAATCGAATCATGTAACTAAAATCTTCTCATTTTAAATTCGGATTTCGACTCATGAATAGTCTGCAGGTCTTTGTAAGCATTCATAAATCTATACTTGGATGCCATATCTAAATTCAATCATCAAACGATGAAAAAATGCAAAATAAATCACCACGTTAATGATTTAATAGCGTATACCCCTCTACGTCTACTGCATTTTACTACATTCGGGTATCCACAAACGCAGGTGTTTTTGACAGTCTGGGTTAGTCCATTTGTAGCGAAGGCGTATCAGTACAGACGAAAAATAGACCCCGAGTTGCGTGCGGACATGAGTGTCGAAACTAGTCGCATCCATGTTCCGCACACCCGCTAGCAGCAGAACAGCTTGGTATGTCCATATATGGCCCTCTCTGCAGATCCGAGTTTTATCAACTCTCTCATATGCATAAAAGCACTGGGAAAACCAGCACTCAGCGTGATTCGCCTTGCTACTGTCAGAGATACGGTGTATTGTGAAGACGTTTTTGTTCCGGAAGTTAGGTAGCGCTGGCCTCACTAGTCATTACTTAGTTTTGTTTCATTTCTCATCTCGTCTCTTTGCTTTCACTGACTGTTTCTCCTTAGCTATTAAGAGAGCAGTCTGGTAGGTGTTCCTCCTAACCTCGACAAGCCCGTGCTTTATTTTTACGACACCATTTGGGAAGGGTTAAAAGAAATTTAATTCAACAGAAGACCAGGGTCGTGAGTTACAAATGGAAATCTAAAAGGGCGGGAAGAAAATTTGAAATATGACGCTCAGGCGACATGACGCCATTTTTCAGAAACAGATTGAAGACCTAGAAAAAGAATAGTTTTGGAATCAAATCAAAAAGATTCATGTCCATTTGAAATATTCGCTGTCCAGCTGTCAGACATATTAACTCGAATAAATGTCTCCAGATGAAACGTGTACTTTCGTCACAAATTGATTTTCACAGTCGTAAAAATGTTGCAAGCATCAGTGAATCTTATTCTCCACCATATCGTCAAATATGTGGGACAAAAGTGGAAATGAAATAATATTAAAAAGAAAAAAAAAAAAAAACTTCTACCAGATTTTACGAGAATCGAAATGTATTAAGCTGTTTCGAATATCTATCGAAAAGTTTAGCGTTTGGTTTATGGTGTTTTCTAAATATTAACCCTTGTCAGTGTATTTCATTGAACGGCGTATGCTTTAATTCATGGGTAAATATAACTACCAGGCCTCCTCACCATGACTGAATGCGACATAAGGTAGTTTGAACGTGGGCAGAGCCATACACATATGGTCCAGGGACAAAAAATGATTTTTGCCCGGTCCAATGTCTCGCTGTCATCATTATAACCCCGATCCAAAGCCTTTAGCGAGATGAGGTTTATTCTTAAGTTTATAATAAAATTACAAACATTACATAGTTATAATAAAATTAAAAGAATACATTTTTATCATAAAGTTAAATACTTTACATATTTATGATAAAATTACAAACATTAAATATTTATAATAAAACTACCAGAAATACATATTTATAGTAAAATTAAACATTACATATTTATAATAAATTACAAACATTCCATATCTATTATAAAATTACAAACATTGCATATTTATAAGAAATTAACAAACAACACATATTTATAATAAAATTAAAAACATTACATATTTATCATAAAATTACAAACATTACATATTTATAATGAAACTACCAGCAATACTTATTTATAGAAAAATTAAAACATTGCATATTTATAATAAAATGACAAACATTACATATTTATAAGAAATTAACAAACATTACATATATCTAATAAAATTAAAACATTACATATTTATAATAGAATTAAAAACATTACATATTTATAATTAAATTAAAACATTACATATGTTATAATAAACTTAAAACAATACATATTAATAAAAAAAATTAATAACTTTACATATTTATGATAAAATTACAAACATTACATATTTATAATAAAACTACCAGAAATACATATTTATAGTAAAATTAAAACATTACATATTTATAACAAATTACAAACATTACATATTTATAATAAATTACAAACATTCCACATCTATTATAAAATTACAAACATTGCATATTTATAAGAAATTAACAAACAATACATAATTATAATAAAATTAAAGCAATACATAATTATAGTAAAATTACAAACAACACATATTTATAATAAAATGACAAACATTACATATTTATAATAAATTAACAAACATTACATATATCTAATAAAATTAAAACATTACATATTTATAATAAAATTACAAACATTACATATTTATAATAAATTACAAACATTCCATATCTATAATAAAATGACAAACATTACATATAAGAAATTAACAAACAATACATATTTATAATAAAATTAGAGAAATACATTATTATATTAAAATTACAAACAATACATATTTATAATAAAATTACAAATATTACATATTTATAATAAAATTATACAATACATATTTATAATAAAATTACAAAGATTACATATTTTAATAAATAACAAACATTACATATTTATGATAAAATAACAAACATTACATATTTATGATAAAATAACAAACATTACATATTTATGATAAAATAACAAACATTACATATTTATGATAAAATAACAAACATTACATATTTATGATAAAATAACAAACATTACATATTAATGATAAAATAACAAACATTACATATTTATGATAAAATAACAAACATTACATATTTATGATAAAATAACAAACATTACATATTTATGATAAAATAACAAACATTACATATTTATGATAAAATAACAAACATTACATATTTATAATAGAATTAAACATTATATATTTATAATAAAGTTCAAACATTACATATATATATAAGAAAATAACAAGCAATACATATACTTATCATAAAATTAAAAACTTTACATATTTATCATAAAAATACAAACATTACATATTTATAATAAAACTGCCAGCAATACATATTTATAGTATAATTAAAACATTACATATTTATAATAAAATGAAAACATTACATATTTATAAGAAAATTAAAGCAATATATATATTTATAATAAAACTACCAGCAATACATATTTATAGTAAAATTAAAACATTATATATTTGTAATAAAATTACCAACAATACATATTTGTAATAAAAGTACAAATAATACACACATACTAACAAAATGTAACAAATTCATTCAAATCCATTTAAAATACTACAAACGACCATAATTTTTATCGAATTAGAGGTGAGAAAATGTCTTTATCATGACAATAGTAAACAATCGACTATTAAACATGACGAAAGACCCAAACATTTTTAAAACCGAAATTTTATGAACAGAATTGTCTGATGGTCTGCCACTGGCATTGTCTATTCCAGATTAATATATGTCTATTCTTTTTGGAATATAACCAGAGCATCTCTGCCGAAGTTAAGCACTTCGACTTGATATAATCATTAACACGCAAGTCTCGCTGGATCAATTCCGACTGAATATTGAATTCGAGCTTCACTGTTCAGTCATAATTTATCTAGAGAAACAGACTTGCTAAGTATCATCACTCGTTACGAATAGCAATTTACAAAGCGTTGCTTAGATCTGGCACAAGGCTGAAATATGGAGCATATTTCAGCCTTGTGCCAGATCTAAGCAACGCTTTGTAAATTGCTATTCGTAACGAGTGATGATACTTAGCAAGTCTGTTTCTCTAGATAAATTATGACTGAACAGTGATTTCGATCCTCACTGGGTGCTCTATAATTTCGGTCTTGTGCCAAACCTAAGTGTTTGTGGCCTATTCCGCTCAATAGCACACTTCCTCCGCGGCCAGCGATTCAACAGTTTTGATGAAGTGAAGGAAGCTTGTTTCAAGTTTTTGATTCAAAGCCCGCGGACTGTCATCTGGGAGAGATTCGGATGCTGGCTGATCGCTGACAGAAGATCGTCGCGAATGAAGGACTTTATTTTGAAGAATAAATGCGTTGCTCCATAATTTTCTTTTGTTTTTTTTCCCGCTTCCTAAGTGAGTCAGGACTTTCTGACCGACCATATATATGCGTACCATATCCTTTCCTTTCGATTATGACTCTCCACAACTTCCATATCTATGAATTATTTTTGACATGAAAGCGAAATTTCATATACAAAGTGATGCATACATTCTATTTTTGCACAGGAAGCTAATATTAGGTTGAGTCATAATCAAATATTAGGTTGAGTCATAATCAAATATTAGGTTGATTCATAAGCAAATATTAGGTTGAGTCATAATCAAATATTCGGTTGAGTCGTAAGAAATATTAGGTTGAGTCATAAGCAAATATTAGGTTGAGTCATAATCAAATATTAGGTTGAGTCATAATCAAATATTCGGTTGAGTCATAAGAAATATTAGGTTGAGTCATAATCAAATATTAGGTTGATTCATAAGCAAATATTAGGTTGAGTCATAATCAAATATTCGGTTGAGTCGTAAGAAATATTAGGTTGAGTCATAAGCAAATATTAGGTTGAGGCATAAGTAAATATTAGGTTGAGTTATAATCAAATATTAGGTTGAGTCATAATCAAATATTCGGTTGAGTCATAAGAAATTTTAGGTTGAGTCATAATCAAATATTAGGTTGAGTCATAAGCAAATATTAGGTTGAATTACAAGCATATATTAGGTTTATACATAAGTAATTTCAGTTTTGGGAACCCAGTTGTTGTGGCCTTGTTAGGGCCAGAAATAAAAACACAAGAGATGGATTGAGTTAGACAAATATATTAACAGAAAAAGTAATACAAACAAGAGTGTTACAGCAAGAATGATCGATCCGACTGTCAGGGCTGGCTGCTGGAAAACTGCCCTCTCCAAAAGGCAATACCTGCTCCTATTTATATCTGGGAGACTCCCAATTTACCATAACGCCAATTGTAATGAGGAAAGTATCATCCTAAGCTGGCCTTAAATGTTAGGTTGGTCAGAAAGTCCTCACTCACTTCATTTCGAGACTGTTTTACACGGTCGCCCCATCAACGCTAAACTGTATTGCCAGCAGCTAGACGGCGTGTAAGACAATGTAAAGGAGGAGTATGATGCTTTGGTCAGTCGAGTTTGGGCTTTTTTCTGCAAGACAGTGCGAGACCTCACATTGATTAAAGGGTACTTCAAACAGATGGACGGTGTTGACATTCTTTCTTAGCCACTATTCAGTCCCGATTCTGCTCCGAATTACTTTTTTAGACTATAAATTTCCCACGATTTCTCTCGAACACTCATATCTGTAGTTTAAAAGAAGTCATTGGACCTTGCTAATCAGACGCTTCCTCTGTACCTAAATGGCCTAGCACATCAGGCCATATGAAGGTTACGTGTAGGATACAGATTCGATTCCTGTCGGAGGAGGCATATTTTTTATGAAATTTCTCGGACATACATGCCCGTAAATGTTATTAATACTGTTTGTATCGACAAAAATGACGTATAAACAATAAATATATTAAAATAATTGTCGGAGTTCATTTCCTGATATATATATATATATATATATATATATATATATATATATATATATATATATATATATATATATAAGTGAACATTGAAGTGAACACTCAGAGGCGACAGGCTGTTTCATGCTAGGCGCAATCATCAGGCCACGAATGTTGGGATTTTCCTCGACAATTTATATATATTGGTCAGTGGTGCATTGTGGGTAATCTATTCTGGCGGTTATTTTTGCGGGAGTGGCTTGTTTATTTATTTATTTGTTTGGGTTCATTTATTTCTTTTTCTTTTTCATTTGTATTATTTATTCTTTTCGGTTTTTGATGTTAACGTAATTAAAAAAATTGGGGGGATTTGCTTCGGTCACTTATTTAATAGTTTTTTTTTGTTTTTTTGTTTGGTCTGGGAAGATAATTAAATTTATTTATTTGTTCAGTGTTTAGATTGCTTGCCGTAGTCTATTCTGTTATTTTGGCGGGGGACAGTTTTTTTTAAATTTATTTATTTGGATTTATTATTTTTACTTGTTTTTGCTTAATTATGCGTATTTTTATTACTCCTAACGGTTATTTTAGCGGGGGCGATTTGTTAATTTGTTCACTTATTTATTTAATTGGATTATATTTTATTTATATATATATATATATATATATATATATATATATATATATATATATATATATATGTATGTGTGTGTGTGTGTGTGTGTGTGTGTGTGTGTGTGTGTGTGTGTGTGTGTGTTTTATTAAAGACGACAGACAAGGTACTACGAATAGGTTTTTTATTTAATTTTTCTTGCGTTTGAAAAAGTGTTTTCGTTTTTGGACATAGACTGTGTAGAAACTGTCCAAATACACTGCCCCAATTGTCCCGAAGAAAAAAATCAAATTAATTATCTGCTACAAAAATTTAAAAGATCTAACCTTATCCTCAAAAATAACAACACCAGCAAAACAAAATTACAACGAACGAACATTATTCATGAGTTCCAATGACCCTTAAGAAACTGTCTTCCTGATCAAACTGAATTCATAAATAATTACATCGGTCACACTACCACATGCCTATCCAGACGCCTTACGTTACACCTATCTGACCACAGCTCTATTAGAACACATTTAAATATACACACAATATTACCAGCCTCCATCAGAAATATACTAGTAGAAAATATAAACATAACAACCTCATCCACATGTGATCAAAGATTAAGAATAATGGAAGCGAAAAAAACAACACTTAATAATATTAACTACGAACACGGCCACAATGTGCTGACTGTGTTCGGAAATTAAAACGCCCCTATAACTCTAGAAACATACACACAACCCATACACCCAATTAAAAAGCAAAAATAAAATAATCCTTGATAATGGCTAAAAGTATAGCCGAAAGCGATCGAAATTGGGGAACATTTAGGCAGTTTCTACGCACACTGTGTCCGAAAACGAAAACACTTGTTCAAACACAAGAAAAATGAAATAAATAGCTTAATCTTAGTACCTTGTCTGTCATCTTTAATGAATCATATATATATATATATATACACACACACATATATAAATATATATATATATATATGTGTGTGTGTGTGTATGTATATATATATATATTTACAGGGGTTGGACAAAATAATTGAAACACTTGTGAAAATTTATTTAATATGGAGTTGGTCCTCCTTTAGCCTCACATACAGCTTTAATACGTCTAGGAATGGAATCATACAGCTTCCTGACTTCATCCAGAGGAATTTTCAGCCATTCTTCCATTAACACCTGCTCCAGCTCTTTAAGACACGACGGTGGAGGATAGCGGCTCCTAAATTGTCGCTACAAAATTCACCACAGATGTTTAATAATACTGATATCTGGAGATTGGGGAGGCCATTCCACGTGTTCTAGCTCACTTTCATGCTCTTCATACCAATTCTTAATCACTCGAGCGGTATGTATTGGAGCATTATCGTCTTGGAAGATGCAGTCACAATCAAGGGATAAAATCTGGGCCATTGGATGAACATGATCTCCCAAAATGTTCAGGTAATCTTTGCTGTTGATTCTACCATGCAGGGCAACTATTGGACCGAGACATTTCAATTTAATGGCGGCCCAAACTATCACTGATCCACCGACATGCTTTACTGTTGGAAGAAGGCAGTCAGGGTTGTAAGCGTCTTTGGGCTGCCTCCACACATAAACTCGCCCTGAAGTTGGGAAAAGAGAAAAACTAGACTCGTCTGAGAATATGACTTGCTTCCATTGGTCTGCAGACCAGGCATTGTGATCTCTGCACCACTTCAACCTCTTCTGAATCTTGCGAGTGGAGAGAAGAGGTTACCTCACAGCGGTTCTTCCAAGATATTCAGCCTTATGGAGCTCACAGTTTTAGTAGAAACTGGACTATTCAGATGATTATTCAACTCAGCAGTCACTTTGGCCGCAGTAGTCCGATGATTTTTCGCCATATTGCGTTTCAATGCACGTCGGTTCCTGTCAGTAAGTTTGCAAGTCCGGCCCGAATTGCTACAGTTTCTAGAGGTTTTACCCTGTTTCACGAATTGCGTCATATTTCTTGATATGGTAGCTCTTGAAAAACCAAACAGTTCCGTAACCTTAGTGACCGAGGCTCCTGCCATGCGAGCTCCAACAATTTTCCCTTTTTCGAACACGGAGAGGTCACGCATTTAGCTTAAATTTCACTAAATTCTAAAAATAAATAAGACAATGACAGTAAATTAGATAAATAAACATATTTACAATATATATAATCACCAATTACGAAGTTTTAGTTAAAGTTCTTAATATGATAGGTCTTTGAAATATAGGAGTGGAATTTGCACCTGTTCCAATTATTTTGTCCAACCCCTGTATATATGTATATATTTCGTCTTTAACGAAACATGTATAAATGAAGGATTGCTGCCTAAATACACAATCTATATATATATATATATATATATATATATATATATATATATATATATATAGGACCCAGATACAGAACACATATATGCCTCTAATTCTCAGTTCTCTTTACAGGGGGGGCAGCATTATTTGAAATGACACGCGTTTGCCAACTGTTTTTATTGCCACTAATTTATATTGTTTCAGTTTTCTACATTCTTTTCACGGATCTGTGATTTTTTTTATCTTCGGCTTCGTCGGGTCGTTTAATAATCTAAAAATCGATACGTCATTGTCATCTCAGTTCGATTGCACCGACAGAATTTTGGCACCAAGCGCACTCGACACTCGAGTCTTTGAGATCTCGTTCCACTTGAAGTCGTGATATTTTGATGTCCAAACTTGTACTGATTTATTCAATAACTGTCGACCATTTTTATATTTGCAACACAATCATTACTTAACAAAAAGAGTTGGGTGGAAATTTGATATATTTTTTGTTGTTGCTGTAAATGTCTCCTAAAAATATAAGGAGAGAGCGGATACATTCTGACAAACAGCTACCTAGATAGATAGAAAGATAGATAGGACCAGATTGATATATATATATATATATATATATATATATATATATATATATATATATATATATATATATATATATATATATAAAAGTGAACATAGAAGTCAACACTTAGAGGCAACAGTCTTTTATTTTTGTAAAGAGGTTTTTTGTCGAGAGTCAAATGTATCGCTGGTAATTTTTTTTTCAGAAATTTATTGCTGATACTTTTACTATAAAAATATATTTTTAAGCTTTCATAGTATTTTGACCTCAGTTTGTGGACATTAACTATTTGCCCATAGCTGGGACCCTAACAGGTGCTACTACCCCGGGTAAAACAACAGCTATTAAGAAGTGCCCCGGGAATACCAGGTTGAGATAGGTTTACTTAGTTTTACGGCATATCATCACCTCAACGGGTTATTTAATGCCGACAAGATTTTTAGGATAGATTCGTATGAATAGAATATGTATTCTTTGGTTTAGATTGGTTTGATTTATTTTGTTTTATGGCATATCAACCTCAATGGGTTATTTAATGCCGACGACATTTTTAGGATATATTCGTATGAATAGAATATATATTCTTTGGTTTAGTTAGACTGGTTTATTTAGTTTTACGGTATATCAACCTCAATGGGTTATTTAATGCCGACAACATTTTTAGGATAGATTCGTATGAATAAAATATGTATTATTTAGTTTAGATTGGTTTGGTTTATTTTGTTTTACGGCATATCAACCTCAATGGGTTATTTAATGCCGACAACATTTTTAGGGTAGGTTCGTATGAATAGAATATGTATTCTTTGGTTTAGATCGGTTTGGTTTATTTTGTTTTACGGAATATCAACCTCAATGGGTTATTTAATGCCGACAACATTTTTAGGATAGGTTCGTATGAATAAAATATGTATTCTTTGTACGAAATCAGTTTTAGGAGATGTGGTTTCATTGACGTATTTTTGTAAAGAGTATTGCCGGTAATATTTTTTTTATCCATAATATATTGCTAATATTTGTACTATAAAAAACCTATTTTTACACTTTCATAGTTTGGGGTTTAACTATTTGCTCACAGCTGGGACCCTAACAGGTGCTATCCCACTGGGTCAGGCTGGACCTGGGAATCACAACAATTTTGAGGATGTTCCACGTTCCTCAAAACCGCCTCATCAGATGCCTTGTTGCCGGATGAAGTTTATCTTCATACCTAGGACTAAAATTAGTTAGAAGGGTAACTTCGAGCTGCTTTGTAATATCAATCCTTCTACATGGCAGTGAATGCTGGATATTTGCCCCACAGACGAAGAGAAACCTAGCGATAACCGATGTCTAGCTCTACAGCAGAATATTGAGAATACGATGGGTCGGACGCGTCAGCACACTTGAGTTTCCTGGGGCACGTAATGAAGAAAGAGGGCTTGGAGAATTTAACACTCAAAGGGCATATCAAAGTAAAAAAAAAGAGTGAGGATTGGGTGAGATGTTAAAAAAAAAACAGATATTATTAAGCTCAATATAAGTATAGGTAGATGTGGAGAGCCATGATCGCCTACGATCGAAACGGACACGGTACACGGAAAAAGAATAATGTCCCAAGGGAAGACAAAATTTAATAAAATGAATATTTCAGTTTTGATGAGGACCTTGCTCCTTCACATCATATATATATATATATATATATATATATATATATATATATATATATATATATATATATATATATATATATATATATATATGTGTGTGTGTGTGTATTTAAACGTTCTTTTTATTGATACAACTATTTACGTAAATGCTCTATTTATAATAAACAGTATTAACAAAATTTACCGGCCTGAATGTCCGATAAATTTTCATAGAAAATATGCGTCCTCCAACAGGAATCGAACCTGTATCCTATACGGAACCGTCATATAGCCTGACGTGCTTTTACCCATTTCGCCACAGAGGAGCGTTTCGGTTAGCAAGGTCGATTTTACTGTTTTTAAACTACAATTCTCCATGATTTTATCTCATACATTCATATCTGCTCGATGCGTATCCAAATGTAAACAAATGACGTCACACATTATGAAATAGACAAAATCTCAAAATAATTGTCGGACTTTGTCCATTTCATCATACATATATATATATATATATATATATATATATATATATATATATATTTACTGAGTGTAACAGCATCATTGTCCACCCCATGAAATGTTTAATATTTAAAAGACGAGACAGCCGAGAGTTTGTCCTAGCCATTGGTCGTGATACACCCCACGTGATTGCATGTCGAAGAGACCTCCCTCCCCCGATTCCAGCCTTCTGCCGAAGTTTACTAAAACAACAACCCAAACTTTACCAAGTCAACAATAATATAACTTCCGATTTAGACGCTGGTTGGGCTGATAATTAATTACATGCGGACTCTGATATAAACCAATTATTGTACGAAGGACTGATATAAATACAGTATAGATAGATAGATATGGAGAGACAACAGTAGATAGAACAATAGATAAATCAATATGAGATACTATTTATTGTTACCGCGGTAAAATAAAAGCCAAGAAAGTTTTCTTATCAATAAAAAGTGTTATGTGTTGAGAGACATTGAAACGAGAAGGGTTAATACCAAAATCTGTGGGAAGAATTGAGGATTTAATTCACACATAAACAACTTGAATTTTATGTCGATCAGTTTGAACAATGGAAAAATGACCCAGACTTAAGAAGTAATGTTGATTGACACACAGCTGCAAATACAAGCTGTAAAGGGAAAAACTTCATTTTCGTAAACAAGGAATTTGGAGTTGATTCTCCTGGTCGAAAGTTGATTCGAGAGAGGTAGGGGGATAAGCCACCCACGCTCACTGTGGAGGTTTAGTAAGAGGTAAAGAAATGGTTGATTGGGAGAAGGGAATTCCCCAAGATTATGTCCATAAATATGAATGGGCGAAGCGAATTCTTCAGACAAAAGACGAGACAGCAGATAGTTCGTCTCAGCCACCGATCGTAATACACCCGACGCGATTTCTTACCGAAAAGAAGCCTCCGACTTCAGCCTTATTCCAAATTTACCATCAACAGCAAACCAGATTTTACCAAGTCAACAGCGATGGTATCACTTCCGATTTAGATACGGGTTGGGCTGATAATTAATTGCATGCGAACTCTGATATAAACCAATTATTGGACGGAAGACTCATATAAAAACAGTATTTTATATTGTTCAATTCATTCGAGTGATATTTTTTCCTGTATGTCATCGCCCTTCTTGGACCAGCCCAACACACAGACATCTGCGACGATTCGATCTTGGCTGACTTATGATCAAACTTAAACAACAACGTGGGATAGGACAGATCTGATATCGAAGCGAACTTTATCGATCAACCACGGTGATGGAAGTCTTGGACGACCAGGGAGGGTGTTGTATGATAACATTCCTATAAGATATCTTTAATGATTTCTAAGATAAAACAGCGTCCTGGATAAGACATTAAACTACATCCGCGTCCTGGATAAGACATTAAACTACATCCGCGTCCTGGGTAAGACTTTAAACTACATCCGCGTCCTGGGTAAGACATTAAACTACATCCGCGTCCTGGGTAAGACTTTAAACTACATCCGCGTCCTGGGTAAGACTTTAAACTACATCCGCGTCCTGGGTAAGACATTAAACTACATCCGCGTCCTGGGTATGGCGATATACTACATCCAGCAGCAAGGCCTCTGATCAGGGGGTTTTGAGGAGCGTGGAACCACCTCTTAATTGCTGGTGTTCCCAGGGCAACCCTGACCCAGGGTGGTAGCACCTGTTAGGGTCCCAACTATGGGCAAATAGTTAACTATTACCAGCAATACTTTTTTGAAAAAAATTATTGCTAGCAATACAATTTTGACTGAAAAACATTACCAGAAACAGATTTTTGACAAAACAAAATATTACCAGCAATAAAAAAAAGTTGTCAGCATTAAATAACCCATTGAGATTGATATGCTGCAAAACAAAATAAACCAAACCAATCTAAACCAAAGAATACATATTCTATTCATACGAATCTACCCTAAAAACGTTGTCGGCATTAAATAACCCATTGAGGTTGATATGCCATAAAACAATAAACAAACAAAAAAAACTAAGATACAACAGTTCAGAGCTTAATCTTAAAATTGGACAATTTTGGTATTACACGATTTGGCCAACTTCGCTATTACCACCGGAACACACACACACACACACACACACACACACACACACACACACACACACACACACACACACACACACAAACACACATACATAAAACTCTAACCTTATAGTTAAAAATAATAATTCACCTCCTAGAACAAAATCAAATAGGGGAAATATTATTTAAGAATTCAAATGCCCATTAAGGAATTGTATTCCTCAAGAATCAACTTTCGTAAATAATTATATCGGCCACACTACAACATGTTTAACACGCACACTAACTCTACACCTTTCTGACAATAGCTCAATTAGATCTCATTTAAATATTCATGGGGACCTACCGGACACTATTCGGAACATACTTGTCGACAACACTAATATAATAGCATCATCAACATGCAAAAAAGGCTAAAAATAATGGAAGCCTTATTAATAAAAACAAACAAACACTTAATAGTATTAACTTTGAACATGGACATAATATCTTGACCGTGTTTTGAAACCAAAAAATGAAAACATTTATAAAACATACATACAACAAACTATTTCTTATTTTAACAGTTAAAATATAATCCTTGAAAATGGCTAAATGTATAGCCGAAAGCGCTCGGATAAAAAGAACATTCGGACAGGTTTTATATTATTTATCATCCGAAAAGAAAACATTATTAGATCGCATGAGAAACTGTATACAAAAACTAAATAAAAGCACCTTGTCTGTCGTTTTCACTGAAATGTGCATGAAAGAAGGATTGCTGCCTAAATACACAAATACTTGATAAGACACCAGTAGTGTTGAAACAAAATGCATATTTTTGTAGTGATTTTATAACATATTTAAGTTATAATTTTCAAATAAATAATTTTATATATATATATATATATATATATATATATATATATATATATATATACATTATTTCCTCACTTAATGCACATTCAATTAATGTGTTTTCCATTAGTGTACTATATTCTTTATATGCCAAAATTCAATTAGTGCATATATATAATAGTTTCCAATGCATGACTGACGGCATAATATACAGAGCTAGCATCAATTCTGAATATTACATATTAATATTGAATATTACTTTAGATCCACTGAGAACAGGATCAAATTGTAGTATCTGTTCTCCTCATCTCTAATGATAATGGTAATATTAGCCGTTTCCTTATAAGGAAACATTCGGCATTCATTGACCGAGCAGCCAGTGCTACTCGAGTGACGTCCTTCTTCACTTACTGGCCCTCGAGCTGGGATCAAAATGTAGTATCTGTCTCATCTCTAATGGTAATGGTAATATTAGCCGTTTCCTTATAAGGAAACATTTGGCATCCATTGACGAAGCAGAGGTTTGAAATATATAACATTTTTCTCTAAAAATTTTTTTTATAAATATAGTTTTGTCAATTTCAGTCTCTGATTAATATTCTTTTCAATATTAATACGGGATGAAGCCGTAGACATCAGTCTGACTTTATGAGAAAGTCATCTCAGATTTCAACTTCTATTCTTAAAAAAAAAAAAAGTATTCCTAACTAGAAATTTCAGGTTATATTGAGTTCTGTTTTTACTGTAGTTTTTTTGACTAGTTTTGGAGGGATCTTGATAAGCGGTGCGCACCAAAATATTCAACTGAGAGTACGATTTTATCTGAATTTGATGCCCGTCGAAAAATTATCCACTTAAATGTTTTGATAACAGATATGTTATCGTGGAAACCTTTAGAAGATTTGATCTTTGAAATGAAAAGAGAGAGAGAAGACGTTCAATTTGATTTCAGATGGAAATCATTATCTGTTTCAATGATCGCCAAGGGATGAGAGGGAAAAATCTTTGACTAAAGTTGAAAGACGATAATTGAGAATTTCTTACTAAACACATAATCCGTATCCAATCATCTTTTATTAAATTTGGATTAAAGAATACTTTTAACTCGATACTGAAATCGCGTTGACGTCACATAAGGATAAGGAAGTTCCAGTAAATACTTCCATTAACATAATCAAGGCAGAGGGTTACAGAGTAAGAGGTAAAGTTTATGGAGGTTATGTAAGGAAGATAACGGCTGACACTAGACTCTCTAATTTTATTTTACAACTAGCATAAAAGCCGCACCCTGTGGTGACGTTTAATCTAATCCCTGCAGAGACTAATTGGGGCTCTGGCCGAAAACTAAAGAGACCTCTCGTCCAGATTATAAAACAGTAAAGATAATTTTGAAGTCCTAACTTTGAATTCCTTAATTCACTCCATGGAACTTCAAATCTTCGCTTTAATTCTGATTTTGGGCTAGAAGTCCAATTTCAGCCAAGAGACCGATTTGGGCTGAAACTCTGATTTGGGCTGAAACTCTGATTTGGGCTGAAACACTGATTTGGGCTGAAACTCTGATTTGGGCTGAAACTCCGATTTGGGCTGAAACTCTGATTTGGGCTGAAATTCCAGCCAAGGCCGAAAACTGAGTTCTTCAAATCAAATACACTATGGAATTTCAATTAGGCTGAGTTCTTCAAATCACAAACTCTGCGGAACTTCAAGACTTCACGTCAGAAATTCTCTCACTTCCCCCCCTGATTCCTTGGCTTTTTGAATAAATAAAATTTCCACGATTCACAAAGTTTTGTATGTATACATATATATATATATATATATATATACAAAACTTTGTGAATCGTGGAAATATAAATAAAATTTCCACGATTCACAAAGTTTTGTATATATATATATATATATATATATATATATATATATATATATATATATATATATATATATATATATATATATATATATATATATATATATATATATATATATATACAATATATATATATATATATATACAATATATATATATATATATATATATATATATATATGTGTGTGTGTGTGTGTAGAAAACTTTGTGAATCGTGGAAATTTTATTTATTCAAAAAGCCAAGGAATCAGGGGGGAAAGTGAGAGAATTTGTGACGTGAGGTCTTGAAGTTCCGCAGAGTTTGTGATTTGAAGAACTCAGAAGTTCCGACTGACGCAAATTCAGTCGGGTTTCGATCCTACCTAGAGGCAATCGGACGTCCAGCCAAACTGATGAGCTGTGAAACAGCGAAACAGTCTGTCTGTGGATGACAAATATATATATATATATATATTTATAAAATTTTGTGAATCGTGGAAATTTTATTTATTCAAAATCCAAGAAATATATATATATATATACACATATATATATATATATATATTCACTTACGTTGGGAAAGGTGTGACTCCTCTTCTCCCTCCAACTATGGGTAAATAGCAGGACAGACTGAGTTCTATAGCCTTGGATGGCAACTGGTCTAGGAGAAGGACCACTCTGAATTCAAAACCTGCGGAGGCTCGTTTGGGGACCTTGTGGCACCCAGTGCACCAGGTCTCTGTATTCAGCCCTTCAAAAAGTGTGGATGGTCCTGCACGAAACCTTCCCCACTATAATCAAATCTCATGTGTCGGCATCGAGCTCTCAGTTTCTAGGAACTGATCTGCTTGACCCTCATACGTCGAATTCGACGGGAGAGTCAATGATGATGATGATGATGATGATGATATATATATATATATATATATATATATATATATATATATATATATATATATATAGGGAGAGCAGATAATTGTTCAAAAAAGAAAAAAAGAAAGAATTTGATTCGAAAATATAGAAAGAAATTAAACGGAATCAGAAAGAATGAAAGAAAGAAAGAAAGAAAGAATGAAAGAAAGAAAGAAAGAATGAAAGAAAGAAAGAAAGAAAGAAGGAAAGAAAGAAAGAAAGAAAGAATGAAAGAAAGAAAGAAAGAAGGAAAGAAAGAAAGAAAGAATGAAAGAAAGAAAGAAAGAAAGAAGGAAAGAAAGAAAGAAAGAAAGAATGAAAGAAAGAAAGAAAGAAAGAAAGAATGAAAGAAATAAAGAAAGAATGAAAGAATGAAAGAAAGAAAGAAAGAAAGAATGAAAGAAATAAAGAAAGAAAGAAAGAAAGAATGAAAGAAGGAAATTAAGAATAAATAAAGAAAGAAGGAAAGAAAGAATTTGATTCGAAAATATAGAAAGTAATTAAACAGAAACAGAAAGAAACAAAGAAAGAAAGAAAGAAGGAAAGAAAGAAAGAAAGAAAGAAGGAAAGAAGGAAAAATATCCAAAAAAAGGATTAAAGGTTGGATAAAGGTAACTGGTCGAACCAAACAGAAAAAAAAGAAAGAAAGAAAAAAAGAAAGAAAGAAAAAAAGAAAGTAATTGACTCGAAAATATAGAAAGAAATTAAACGGAAACAGAAAGAAAGAAAGAAAGAAGGAAAGAAAGAAAGAAAGAATGAAAGAAAGAAAGAAAGAAAGAAGGAATTTAAGAAAAAATAAAGAAAGAAGGAAAGAAAGAAAGAAAGAAAGAATGAATGAAAGAAAGAATTTGATTCGAAAATATAGAATGTAATTAAACGGAAACAGAAAGAAAGAAAGAAAGAAAGAAAGAAGGAAAGAAAGAAGGAAAGAAAGAAAGAAATAAAGAAAGAATGAAAGAAAGAATGAAATAAAGAAAGAAAGAAAGAATGAAATAAAGAAAGAAAGAAAGAAGGAAATTAAAAAAATACAGAAAGAAAGAAGGAAAGAAACAATGAAAAAAAGAAAGAAAGTATGAAAGAAAGAGAGAATGAAAGAATGGTCTCAAACAGAATGAACGAATAAAAAAATGAGTTTCTCTCAGAGAGGAGAAAATGCTGGTGAGAAAATAATCAAAAGAAAGGTTTAATGAAAGATGAAACGAAAGAAAGAAATAGAAAGAAAATTAAAGCACCGCCATTGTTGTTCAGTATTCAGCAATTTTCAGTCAATGTCCAGAAAAAGAAAAGCAATGCATTAGACGTTGTCAAATCCGAAACATCCGTGCGTATAACGCGAGTTTGAAAAGAACTCAATTCTCCAGAGGCCTTTGTGCTACCTGCTCTAAAAGGTCAATGCTCTCCCGATTCGCACTTACATGAAAACGTATGGCCGACACAGTTTCAAACCATTCTTTATTCATAGCGAAGAGATCTGTTAGCTTCGCGATTGCATCTGAATGTTGCAGTGGCCGGGCCAAAAGTTCACTCGTGCCGAATTGTCAGCTCCGGATCGCGATACAAACCGGCGAGATTGATTTCGGGCAGACAGATAAATAAATCGCCCTATCTATTTGGATTTATATCCCGTCTTCCTTTTCATGAAATTAGACGATAACAAAGTGGAAATATACTTACGCCGAATTGTTGGGGTCGTTCTGAAGCAAGTCGCGTGTATTCTGTGCGTTTTGCGCCTGACAGAGGGGAAGAAAGACAAGCTTTATAACTCTACCCTCCCCCAACATTAATACCTAACAAAGAGACGAAGGTATCTCTAAATTATATAATAGAAAATCTTAGGAAAATCTATGACAAAGTGGAAAAAAAATTGATATATAAAAAATACAATAAAATAAACGTATATACTCGTGTAACGCACGATCTCGCGTATCGTACGACCCCCAAATTTTCACATATAAAAAATGATTTTATCATGTACCTCGTGTATCGTGCGAGTTCCTTTTTCGAGAGACCAACTTACAATAATCTTTTCCTTTATCTTTTTATACCATCTGCTAGTTAAATAAGTTCAACAATTAAAAGAGAATTATTGTAACCTAGGAAGGGTTACTGAATGAGGAATAACCAAAATGGGGATTGGAAATGAAATGGTATACGTTCTTTTTATAGATACAAATATTTTCTCGAACATTCAGTCAGTTAAATGTTATAAATACTGTTTATTATGAAGAGAACATTTATTTAAATATTTGTATCTATAAAAAGAACGTATAAACATGAAAAATGTCTTTAAATAAATGTCGGACTCTGTCCATTTCATAATGTGTGACGTCATTTGTTTACATTTGGATACGCATTGAGCAGATATGAATGAATGAGAGGAAATAATGGAGAACTGTGTTTAAAACAGCAAAATCGACCTTGCTAACCGAACGATCCTCTGTGGCCCAATCGGTTAAGGCACGTCAGGCTATATGATGGCTATATGAGGGTTCCGTATAGGATGCAGGTTCGATTCCTGTCGGAGGACGCATATTTTCTATGAAAATATCTCGGACATTCAGGCCGGTAAATGTTGTTAATACTGTTTATTATAAACAGAGCATTTACTTAAATATTTGTATCTATAAAAAGAGTGTATAAACCTTATATATATATATATATATATATATATATATATATATATATATACAGTATTTACATTAGTCGGACTATTGTCCTCATCTTTGTCGCCATATTGGTCACAACGTTTCGGCCGTTGTACGCTCCGGCCTTCTTCAGGTGGTTGGAATTTCGAACCGAACCCTTTCGAAATTCTAACCGCCTGAAGAAGGCCGGAGCGTACAACGGCCGAAACGTTGTGACAAATATGGCGACAAAGATGAGGACAATAGTCCGACTAATGTAAATACTGTACATAATACCTCATCTCAGAAATATAGACATATATATAAATATAAAAGGGAACATAGAAGTCAACACTTAGAGGCGACAGTCTGTTTTGCATCTAGCATGAAACAGACTGTCGCCTCTAAGTGTTGACTTCTATGTTCACATTTATACTTACACGCGCTCTATCTCTGATATTGAGCACTTTATCCCATAAATATAGCACACTTTAAGACTATATATATATATATATATATATATATATATATATATATATATATATATATATATATATATATATATATATATAACCCTCGCTGAAGAAGAAGAAAAAATGGGTCTGTTCCTTGCATCCTCCTGCTATTCGCGAGCTTTCCAAGGGCTGGATTATATTTGACCAAGATCTGCCCAGGCCTCACATTCCAGTGTCGATAAAGTTCAAAATCATGAGAAAACCTTTTCCACCCTATGATCCCTCTGTCACAGATGAAACGACGCAAGCCTCTCACTTCTCTGTCGATACTTCCAAGGAAAGTGCTGAGACGAGCTACATTCATTAGTTCCGCTAATTCTATCCTTCAAGCCACTCACATGTTAGCAAACCACCTTCATCGACTCCGTAATTGCAGTGACTCAACTCAAGAAGTAAGACGTCCTGGGTATGACGATAAACTACGTCCGCGTCCTGGGTATGACGATAAACTACGTCCGCGTCCTGGGTATGACGATAAACTACATCTGCGTCCTGGGTATGACGATAAACTACATCCGCTTCCTGGGTATGACGATAAACTACGTCCAACCAAAAGGCCGTCGATCCGATCAATCGGCTGGTCATGTCATGCCCCATCACATCTAACCCATCCCAAAACAACTACAACTTACAATTAACTTTCCCTCCCAAACCCTACACTAAATATACTAACACCTTACCCTTAAAATGTGATGGGAAACAATGATGTTGCCATCTATACGTTTTTGAAACAATGATGTTGCCAGGGATACATTTTTTTGAAACAATGAAGTTGCCAGCTATATGTTTTTGAAACAATGATGTTGCCACCTATACGTTTTTGATATATCTAGTAAATACTGGATCTGGCATTAAATAACCCATAGTGGTTGATATGCCATAAAACCCCAAACAAACAAACAAACAAATCAAGAAGTAAGCTCTATGGAACCGACTTCCAAGAGGATATTTTATCGTTCACGACAATCTTAAGCTAATTAATTTCCTTGGCCTGATTGGTAGAGCATGTTTAACTTGGGTCAAGTAAATGGATTCAACAAACGCTTTTATCCACTCGGCCATTCGTACTTGACTTGAGAAATCAACAATGGCTATAATCTTTGCCTTCATTTCATCTTTGGTTTTACAAGGTGTTTTGTTTGGACTTTCGTTCACCTGTGTCTCCCACATAATAATCAAGGGGGTACAGTCAGGAGAGTTAAGTGGCCAGATGTAAGGGTTGATGTGCTCGCAGAAATTATATTACAGACATGACTGCGTTCTCCTCTTGTGTGGCATGGTCCAGAGTCCTGTTGCTAGAAATATGGTCTTCCAGCAGCCGCCCTTTTGACCTAGGGTAGCGCAACCTGCTACAGGCACTTGATGTAGGTCTCCGCGTCGAGTCTGATACCCTGTTTGGAGATGAACGGAGGCATAATATCACCATTTCTAGTGAGCACTCCAAACACCTTCGTAATCACGATTAGACTCATTCAACTCATTCAGTTTCTGAATTCTCGGCTTTCGCCTCAGGTTCACCCCCAAACACTCTGAAATGTTCGTATTGAAGCTTCTGGCACAAATGCCAAGCAGTACAGCATTCCGTTTCCCAAATTTCTGACGGAGTTAATTGCGTCATGGTACTCTTTTTCTCACAGATGGTGCCCAACTGACCCTACTACACTGTGCAGTCGACAAAATCAAAAACAAAAAACGTGCAAAATTACAAATCTAATATGGCGACAATTTACCCACCGCATCACACACACACGCACACACACACACACACACACATATATATATGTATATATAAATAAAAAGAAAGAATCCAATAAAACACCTACAGTAAACTGGAAATATGTAGGTCATTAAATGACCCATGTCCTTTGTGCATACATGAGAAACTATATATTACTAAGTTTATATCAAAAATGAAAATTTACAGAATCAAAGAAATGAAATAGCTATTCTTTGCTGTCATTGTCAAACATTTTCCTTAAATAATATTAGAAAAAAAAAAAAAAATGGGAGCCGGTAATATACATACTTATATTTGATATGAAAAAATAATTTTAAATAATTTAAGTAATTCTATTATATTTACTTTATTTAAAAAGAAATATAGTCTATTAGTAATTAAGAGTAAAAATATTTTAAAATTGTAGTTAAATAAAACGTATTCTAACCTAAACACCCCAAAAAAGAATCAAGTAATCTTTAAGTATACAAGTAAGAAAAAAATGCCGAAAAACTTTTTGCTGTTAATAAAAAAAAAAACAGACGACATGCATTTAACGGATGTCAGAATTCGTTGAAAATACACTCCTACCCTCTCTAAACTTAACCTCTTTTTCGAACGCAACTCATAATTCATACAACAATTGTTAATAAAAATGAACACGCTACCGCGCCTGTCTAAATGATTGGATTTCTCTGTATCCTTGGAAACAGGAAATTATGAATTTATATGTGCGTTTAAAACTCAGTAAATTTTAAAATAAGTTATTCCAAAATACGCTTGAAGATGAAACGGAACTAATGCTTTTAATTTAATTATATAATTGAATTTGAAGTTTTTAGCTACAGTTTTGAAACATTGTTATTACTGTGTAGCGAAGAAACCATATTTTAAATCAGTTAATTTATAATATATATATATATATATATATATTATAAATTAACTGATATATATATATATATATATATATATATATATATATATATATATATATATATTGTTATCCACAGACAGACTGGTTCGCTGTATCACAGCTCATCAGTGTGGCTAGACGTCCGGTTGCCTCTGGCTAGAATCGAAAACCGGCTGAATAAAACCTGCGGAGGGTCGTTTGGGGACCTTGTGGCATTCGTTGCACCAGGTCCCTGTATTCGTCCCTCCAAAAAGTGTGGATGGCCCTGCACAAAGCCTTCACCACTATAATCAAGTCGGGCTTTCGGTTTCTAGGAACTGATCTGCCTGACCCTCATACGTCGAATTCGACGGGAGAGTCGATCATATATATATATATATATATATATATATATATATATATATATATACTCGTCAGAAAAATGTATTTCATAAAATCTGGTTGCTTGAATTTGTTTGGCGGCATATCAACACCTCTATGGGTGTGGAAATCTAAATATTTTGAAAACGATCAGCTAAATATACTTTAAACGTTATTATATGCCTTAAACTACAGATAAAATGTATTGTTGTTCATGATACTATAAAATATTATCAATCTTTACGCCTCCGAAACTAAACTTCTCTCCATTAAGCATCTGAGAGACCCCTGCCTTCCTTTCATGGCTGATGCTAACCTCCTGGAAAGGGACCCGTTGCGCCTTCACGAGCTAACGTTCTCAGCTGACAAGAAGTGGAAAGGCTATATTTAATCCAATGCTAGGTCAGCTGCTAAGAAAGTCGGTTCACTGTGTCATGCGAGATGATTTTTCTCTCTTGAATCTATCTTGTATATCTATAGGGCTACCACACGCTTAGAATATTGCTGCCAGAATATCCAGTGCCCCTGCTATTTACAAGGTGCTCCCTGGTAAGATCCAAAGAAGAATCAGCAATATTATTGGTCCTGATCTGGCAGCTCGGCTTCAGTCACTTTACCATTGCCGGTAAGATTTATTCTCTCTGGCTTTTTTTAAATAAATACTTTAATGGTAATTGTGCGTTTGATTTCTTCCCTATATTACTTCTACTCAAGGAATTTAATTGTAGTCGATTTAGCATCATTGACAGTTGAGCTAGCCAAATGTAGCCATTAACTTTAATCTTCAAAATTTTAAATGCAATGTCAATCGCTATCTCATGATTTTGTTGTTCTTGCTCCTTAGCAATGCTTCTGTTTTCTAATTCACCTCTACACCTTGCGTCCTGGGCACGACGTTAAACTGCATCCAACAGCAAGGCCTCTGATCAGGAGGTTTTGAGGAGCGTGGAACCACCTCTTAATTGCTGACCCGGGGTGGTAGCACCTGTTGGGGTCCCAGCTATGGGCAAATAGTGAACTTCCAGTTCTTTTCCAAACTTCCAGGTCTTTTCCAGCACATTTCTTTTTGAAAAAATATTATTACCAGCTATACGTTTTTGGAAAAATATTATTACCAGCTATACGTTTTTGAAAAAATATTATTACCAGCTATACGTTTTTGAAAAAATATTATTACCAGCTATACGTTTTTGGAAAAATATTATTACCAGCTATACGTTTTTGGAAAAATATTATTACCAGATATATGTTTTGGAAAAAAAAATATTTTTTTTTCAGCATTAAATGGCCCAACGAAGGTCAATATACTGGTTAAACAAACAAACAAACTATCTATCTATCTATCTATCTATCTATCTATCTATCTATCTATCTCAATATGTTCACATCAATCTATCTATCTATCTCAATCTGTTCACATCTATCTATCTATCTATCTATCTATCTATCTATCTATCTATCTATCTATCTCAGTCCATTCCTATCTATCTCAGTCCATTCCTTCCTATCTATCTATCTATCTATCTATCTATCTATCTATCTATCTATCTATCTCAATCTGTTCACATCTATCTATCTATCTATCTATCTATCTATCTATCTATCTATCTATCTATCTATCTGTTCACATCTATCTATCTATCTATCTATCTATCTATCTATCTATCTATCTATCTATCTATCTATCTCAGTCCATTCCTATCTATCTCAGTCCATTCCTATCTATCTATCTATCTATCTATCTATCTATCTATCTATCTATCTATCTATCTATCTATCTATCTATCTATCTACACCTTGCTTAGGGGTGTTACCGATTAAAAATATGTACAACAACATTTAATGTTACTAGGTATCGCTCATATTTTGTATTTTGATACTTTCGTATTGTTTTTGTTTCAGGGATTCATTATTTCTCCATATCTAGATGCTATCAACCTGGATCAGGGTGGGCCTGGGAACAACAGCAATTAAAAGATGGTTCCATACTCATCAAAACCTCCACTCTCCCGATCAGAGGCCTTGCTGCCGGATGTAGTTTATCGTCATACCCAGGATTACAATTTCTCTAAAACTTTGTCGTCGCTCACATAATTTTATACTTCCAGGATAAACATGCTTTATATATATATATATATATATATATATATATATATATATATATATATATATATATATATATAATTTGCAGATACTAAAATGTATTGTTGGTAATTTTTTAAAAAAGTATTTCAGATAATTTCACTACAAAAAATATTGCTGCTAATTTTTTTTATAATAATGTATTTCTTAAATCTTAGACTATTATTTTTTACTGGCAGTATATTTTAGCTCAGACCTTCTGTGACTGACCTTTAAGGTCAGATGGCAGACAAAATAGGGATGTCGATGTTGATTGGTTGAGCAGTACGTGGAAATGTTAGAGAGATAGAAAGTGATTTCAATGCGTTAAGAATTTACACGTCGATAAATGTAGACGTGTTATTTTCGTATATGAAAACTGCTCCCCAGTGTGTGTGTGTGTGTGGGGGGAATAGCAACCCCACCGGCTAGTTAGAAGATGTGCACGTCGATGTGTTTTATAAAATAGATAAGTTTAAAATCCCTTTTTATTGAAGTTCTCATTTTAACTCCGAACCCAAAAACATTTCGACATCCAGCGAGGAGAAGAGGAGCGAGAGAAGATACAACGTAATCGAATCAAGTCTGATGCGATAATGGTTTCATATGTTAACTGGGTGTTAAATCAAAGTCTAGCAAACTATTATTTTTTTAAAATTGTATTTTCCTCCGACTTCCTCATTTTGACCTTTGAGGTCAGATACAGAAAAACAAAGGAAGTCGTTTTTGATTGGTTAAAACTAGCGTGGAAATGTTAGATGACAGAAAGGGATTTCAGGGGGTTACATTAAACACGTCGAATTTCGTGTTTCGGGGAACCTGCTGCCCGGTGGTGGTGACAGAATAATTAGAAAATGTACACGTCGTCGTGTTTAATAAAATAGATAAATTAAAAATCCCTCTGGTTGAAGTTCTCTTTTATCTCCGAACAAAACAATTGGTGATCAACGGTTGAGAAAGAAGGCAACGTTATGAGTGAATCAAAACCGTTACCCCCCCCCCAAGACCACCCCAGAATGAGGGGGGGGCTATACAACACAAACCGAGTTCTGATTCTCGTTGGGCTCGTTATATTCATTTAAGCATGAATACTTTTTGGGGAAGGTATAGATCCAAATCTTACCCCCTAGCTATGGGTTAATTAGTAAAACTTGTTTCACTAGACTAATATTATCTAAAAGACAAAATTGCAAACTAAATACATTTCTTGGTTTTAAATAACCTGCAAAGTGTTGATAAGCCGTAAAAAAACGAATCAAATAAAAAAAATACAATTTCTGACTAAGGAATATTTTTACAGGGATATAAATATTTGGACAGCAACTGCCCAGATTTCACTTTCTAATCTTGATAGAGCTCTCACTGATCTGTCTCTACTTTCACGGAAAGTACACGGAAGAACAACATTCCTTGGATTCACTCGGTCTAACTTTCACGGGTTGGAACCGTCATGCCACTTACAAAGTAGCAAACCAGCCACATTTCTCCCGTATTCCAACGGCGAGTCGTAAGTTCCACTCAACCGGCTTCTTGTTCAATCTCAATTTAAAGAACGATTGAGGTGGGGGGTTGTATACTTTAAATCCTATTAATTCCTCGTTTCGTAAAGAAAGAATGCATTTACGATTACCACTGAATTTAATCTCTCTGGTTTTGTTAAATCCTGACAGTCAAGTCACAAAGGGAGTAAAGTAGCCTAACACGGTATTAAAATAAGAAAGTAAATCCCATATACCTTCCCATGCTAATATTGAGAGGATTTTTGGTAGCAAGGCATTAAAGCCACTAAGACAGAAGGGGTTACTGGGTGAAAAGTAATTAGGAGGTGAGAATTGTATAGCAATCAGTCCGAACTCCCACAAGTCACGATGAACGGATGTCCCCTCGAGGAGGCCACGTGCCTTGGGAGAATATTGGGCCTCAATTCTCTCGACCTCATGGGGAACACCTATATACAATCCAATGCAAAAGATGCAAGTGAAATGATCGGCTATCCTGTACCGCTCCAGTAAGTACCTGACACCTCATGCTATCCTCGATCGTTATAAGAGACAGATCAGGTGCGTCGAAGAACATAGACGTGTTATATCGTACCTCGGGCAACTTGCTCCCCGGTGCGGGTGATAGAGCGACTGCACTGGCTAGTTAAAAATGTACACGCTTAATAAAAGAGATAAAATTAAAATCCACTGAGGTTGAAGTTCTTATTTTACATCCGAAATACAGTGCTGTTCGATAAAAGTGACTCACCGGCTGTTCGATAAAAGTGACTCACCCGCTGTTCGATAAAAAGTGACTCACCCGCTGTTCGATAAAAGTGACTCACCGGCTGTTCGATAAAAGTGACTCACCTGCTGTTCGGTAATAGTGACTCACCTGATTTTTTTTTGCTTAAAAATTTTTTTTGCCTATTTTTTTTGGGGGTCAAACTAATTTTTAATCTTACTAACATAATGACCCCTTCCCGACCAACTAGTAACAAAAGCTTACTCACCCTAAGGTATTTGTTATATCTCGTGCCAGATATAATAAACAAAGTAACCCGAATGTAGGTTTTCAATAATAAGTTTATAATCGGATGTAGTACAGAGACAGAGTCGAGAGTATGCTAACCTCAATAGGTGTTACAAACGAAGTCGCTGTTGACTGCCCGCTGTGGTCGTCTTAATCGGCAAACAGTCCGTCCATTATCGTGAATGGGGGAGTTGGGTTATACCATCACAACAGTATTCTATTGATAATTATAATTTTGAATATAAATGAGATTTAGGGAAAATCACTGTCCAAAAAAAAGTGACTCACTTATTTCCTGCAACTAGTAATCAATAGAAACATAACCGAACAGCTTTAAATAAAGAATAATAGAGGTATAATTTATTTATAATAGGTAATATAGTTCGAAATATTTAATAATCTATGGGTCCTACTTTATTTTGAATAACCTTTTCAACCCTTTTTGGTATTGACTTTATTAGGTTCTGGCAAATCCCATCTCCAAGCATTGAATTCCATTCGGATATGAAATTCAAAATCAAATCCTCTTTGTTGCTCAACTGCATTCTCCAGAGCCTGTACTTTATAATGCTCCATAAGTTTTCTATGGGGTTGAGGTCAGGAGATTGGGGCGGCCATATCATAATGCCCACCTGCTTCTCATCAAAGTATTCCTTCATCAATTTTGATTTGTGACAGGGAGCATTATCCTGCATAAAAATGAGCTTGGTGGGGTCGATTTGCACCCTTTCAGCAGAAGGGAGCAGACAAGACTCTAAAATTCTCTTGTACTGCTCGCTCCTGAGGGTTTTTTCAATAGATTTTAAGAAACCAGTTCCATGAAAAGAAAAGCATCCCCAGAACATTATACTGAACGGATGCTTGACAGTACTTACTGCTAAATTCAAAGAGCTTTCAGAGCTTCTTCTTCGGATTTTAGATCGCTTATCCTTTGAATTTAGCTCAACTTCCGTTTCATCGGAGAAGAGAACGTTTAGTAAAAAAAAAAATCAGGTGAGTTACTTTTATCGAACACCACTGTAAATACTAACTACAGATCCCCCCGCTGAGAAAAAAGAAGAAGAGAAAAACAACATTAATATGATCGTCTCAAGAACGTCAAACATAAGACCTCCTGGTATTTTATTAAAATTGTATATTTATACTATTTTAGTGCTGTATTGATTTCCATTCTGTTATATAAACGTCTTGGTAAATCTATTATAAAAATGAACGATTTAGTGTTTCATTAATGCCGATGGCTGGCCTCCTAACAGAAGCGACATAAACCCGGGTCAGTGTGGACCTGGGAACATAACTAATTCAGAGGTGGATCCACGCTCCTCAAGACCTCACAGTCAGAGGTCTTACTGCAGGAAGTAGTTTATCGTCATAACTTGGAAAGTATTACATAAGAGAAATATTACACAGAAAAATATTTCAGGATAATTAAGTCTGAAATCTACAAAATTTGAACACAATTTTATGGTTCCAGCTAAATATAATTTGAAAGTAAATCTAGGTTTTCAACAAGAGATGAAATAAGTTGTTGGT
The DNA here is from genome assembly GCA_964036315.1 of Acanthosepion esculentum. Lineage (NCBI taxonomy): Eukaryota > Metazoa > Mollusca > Cephalopoda > Sepiida > Sepiidae > Acanthosepion > Acanthosepion esculentum. Next base: position 8,251,047 of record OZ038519.1, on the reverse strand, counting down.
AATTTACTGCGAGAATGTAAAGATTTAAAAAAATATAGTACGAATTATAGTCTAACAAAGGATTGATATAAATTCATAAAGCCTTGTGTATGACGGGGCATTGCATGTAGTGAAGAATGAGGCATCTAACTGAGGATGCGTGGATGTCAGGTCGGACTTCTGGCAAGCACATTAAAATACTAGGTTTAGGTGGAATCATTACAGGATTCTGAATACGCGAGAAAGGTAACAAAAAGAATGAGCTTAGGGCGAAATGGATAACGCTTCTGACAATAGATTCCAGGTTCGAAACATGGAAAAATCTTTACATAAAAATTACAAGGTGGGAACATAAGAAACTGGGTTGGTGACGCAATGGATAACGCGTCTGACTACGGATCAGAAGATTCCAGGTTCGACTCCTGTCAAGCTCTTCGAGTTCTTATTTTTAGGTGGACTCATTTAGAAAGGGTTCATAAGCACGAAAGGTAAAAGCGTAATCGAGCTTGTGGCGCAATGGATAACGCGTCTGACTACGGACCAGCAGATTCGAGGTTCGACTTCTGGCAAGCTCTTCGAGAACTTATTTTTAGGTGGACTCATTTAGAAAGTGTTCATAAGCAGGAAATGGAAAGGCGTAATCGGGCTTGTGGCGCAATGGATAACGCGTCTGACTACGGATCAGAAGATTCCAGGTTCGACTCCTGGCAATCTATTCGATTTCTAATTTTTAGGTGGACTCATTTAGAAAGTGTTCATAAGCACGAAATGTGAAGACGTAATCGGGCTTGTGGCGCAATGGATAACGCGTCTGACGACGGATCAGAAGATTCCAGTTTCGACTCCTGGCAAGCTCTTCGATTTCTAATTTTTAGGTGGACTCATTTAGAAAGTGTTCATAAGCAGGAAATGCAAAGGCGTAATCGGACTTGTGGCGCAATGGATAACGCGTCTGACTATGGACCAGAAGATTCCAGGTGCGACTCCTGGCAAGAAGCTCTTCGATTTCTTATTTTTAGGTGGACTCATTTAGAAAGTGTTCATAAGCACGAAATGTAAACGCGTGATAGGGCTTGTGGCGCAATGGATAACGCGTCTGACTACGGATCAGAAGATTCCAGGTTCGACTCCTGGCAAGAAGCTCTTCGAGTCTTATTTTTAGGTGGACTCATTTAGAAAGTGTTCATAAGCAGGAGATGTAAAGGCGTAATCGGTCTTGTGGCGCAATGGATAACGCGTCTGACTACGGATCAGAAAATTCCAGGCTCGATTCTTGGCAAGCTCTTCGCGTTCTTGTTTTTAGGTGGACTCATTTAGAAAGTGTTCATAAGCAGGAAATGTAAAGGCGTAATCGGTCTTGTGGCGCAATGGATAACGCGTCTGACTACGGATCAGAAGATTCCAGGCTCGATTCCTGCCAAGCTCTTCGATTTCTAGTTTTTAGGTGGACTCATTTAGAAAGTGTTCATAAGCACGAAATGTAAAGGCGTAATCGGGCTTGTGGCGCAATGGATAACGCGTCTGACTACGGATCAGAAGATTCCATGTTCGACTCGTGGCAAGCTCTTCCATTTCTAATTTTTAGGTGGACTCATTTAGAAAGTGTTCATAAGCACGAAATGTAAAGGCGAAATCGGGCTTGTGGCGATATGGATAACGCGTCTGACTACGGATCAGAAGATTCCAGGTTCGACTCCTGGCAAGCTCTTCGATTTCTAATTTTTAGGTGGACTCATTTAGAAAGTGTTCAAAAGCACGAAATGTAAAGGCGTAATCGGGCTTGTGGCGCAATGGATAACGCGTCTGACTACGGATCAGAAGATTCCATGTTCGACTCCTGGCAAGCTCTTCCATTTCTAATTTTTAGGTGGACTCATTTAGAAAGTGTTCATAAGCACGAAATGTAAAGGCGAAATCGGGCTTGTGGCGATATGGATAACGCGTCTGACTACGGATCAGAAGATTCCAGATTCGACTCCTGGCAAGCTCTTCGATTTCTAATTTTTAGGTGGACTCATTTAGAAAGTGTTCATAAGCACGAAATGTAAAAGCGTAATCGGGCTTGTGGCGCAATGGATAACGCGTCTGACTACGGATCAGAAGATTCCAGGTTCGACTCCTGGCAAGCTCTTCGATTTCTAATTTTTAGGTGGACTCATTTAGAAAGTGTTCATAAGCACGAAATGTAAAGGCGTAATCGAGCTTGTGGCGCAATGGATAACGCGTCTGACTACGGATCAGAAGATTCCAGGTTCGACTCCTGGCTAGCTCTTCGATTTCTAATTTTTATGTGGACTCATTTAGAAAGTGTTCATAAGCAAGAAATGTAAAGGCGTTATCGGGCTTGTGGCGCAATGGATAAGGCGTCTGACTACGGATCAGAAGATTCCAGGTTCGACTCCTGGCAAGCTCTCGATTTCTAATTTTTAGGTGGACTCATTTAGAAAGTGTTCATAAGCAAGAAATGTAAAGGCGTAATCGGGCTTGTGGCGCAATGGATAACGCGTCTGACTACGGATCAGAAGATTCCAGGTTCGACTCCTGGCAATCTCTTCGATTTCTTATTTTTAGGTGGAATCATTTAGAAAGTGTTCATAAGCACGAAATGTGAAGGCGTAATAGGCTTGTGGCGCAATGGATAACGCGTCTGACTACGGATCAGAAGATTCCAGGTTCGACTCCTGGCAAGCTTTCGATTTCTAATTTTTAGGTGGACTCATTTAGAAAGTGTTCATAAGCACGAAATGTAAAGCCGTAAGCGGGCTTGTGGCCCAATGGATAACGCGTCTGACTACGGATCAGAAGATTCCAGGTTCGACTCCTGGCAAGCTCTCGATTTCTAATTTTTAGGTGGACTCATTTAGAAAGTGTTCATAAGCACGAAATGTAAAGCCGTAAGCGGGCTTGTGGCGCAATGGATAACGCGTCTGACTACGGATCAGAAGATTTCAGGTTCGACTCCTGGCAATCTCTTCGATTTCTAATTTTTAGGTGGACTCATTTAGAAAGTGTTCATAAGCACGAAATGTAAAACCGTAATCGGGCTTGTGGCGCAATGGATAACGCGTCTGACTACGGATCAGAAGATTTCAGGTTCGACTCCTGGCAATGTCTTCGATTTCTAATTTTTAGGTGGACTCATTTAGAAAGTGTTCATAAGCACGAAATGTAAAACCGTAATCGGGCTTGTGGCGCAATGGATAACGCGTCTGACTACGGATCAGAAGATTTCAGGTTCGACTCCTGGCAATCTCTTCGATTTCTAATTTTTAGGTGGACTCATTTAGAAAGTGTTCATAAGCAAGAAATGTAAAGGCGTAACCGGGCTTGTGGCGCAATGGATAACGCGTCTGACTACGGATCAGAAGATTCCAGGTTCGACTCCTGGCTAGCACTTCGATTTCTAATTTTTAGGTGGACTCATTTAGAAAGTGTTCATAAGCACGAAATGTAAAGCCGTTATCGGGCTTGTGGCGCAATGGATAACGCGTCTGACTACGGATCAGAAGATTTCAGGTTCGACTCCTGGCAATCTCTTCGATTTCTAATTTTTAGGTGGACTCATTTAGAAAGTGTTCATAAGCACGAAATGTAAAACCGTAATCGGGCTGGTGGCGCAATGGATAACGCGTCTGACTACGGATCAGAAGATTCCAGGTTCGACTCCTGGCTAGCACTTCGATTTCTAATTTTTAGGTGGACTCATTTAGAAAGTGTTCATAAGCAAGAAATGTAAAGGCGTAATCGGGCTTGTGGCGCAATGGATAAGGCGTCTGACTACGGATCAGAAGATTCCAGGTTCGACTCCTGGCTAGCTCTTCGATTTCTAATTTTTAGGTGGACTCATTTAGAAAGTGTTCATAAGCAAGAAATGTAAAGGCGTTATCGGGCTTGTGGCGCAATGGATAGGGCGTCTGACTACGGATCAGAAGATTCCAGGTTCGACTCCTGGCTAGCTCTTCGATTTCTAATTTTTAGGTGGACTCATTTAGAAAGTGTTCATAAGCAAGAAATGTAAAGACGTAATCGGGCTTGTGGCGCAATGGATAAGGCGTCTGACTACGGATCAGAAGATTCCAGGTTCGACTCCTGGCAAGCTCTCGATTTCTAATTTTTAGGTGGACTCATTTAGAAAGTGTTCATAAGCACGAAATGTAAAACCGTAATCGGGCTTGTGGCGCAATGGATAACGCGTCTGACTACGGATCAGAAGATTTCAGGTTCGACTCCTGGCAATCTCTTCGATTTCTAATTTTTAGGTGGACTCATTTAGAAAGTGTTCATAAGCACGAAATGTAAAGCCGTTATCGGGCTTGTGGCGCAATGGATAACGCGTCTGACTACGGATCAGAAGATTTCAGGTTCGACTCCTGGCAATCTCTTCGATTTCTAATTTTTAGGTGGACTCATTTAGAAAGTGTTCATAAGCACGAAATGTAAAACCGTAATCGGGCTTGTGGCGCAATGGATAACGCGTCTGACTACGGATCAGAAGATTCCAGGTTCGACTCCTGGCTAGCACTTCGATTTCTAATTTTTAGGTGGACTCATTTAGAAAGTGTTCATAAGCAAGAAATGTAAAGGCGTAATCGGGCTTGTGGCGCAATGGATAAGGCGTCTGACTACGGATCAGAAGATTCCAGGTTCGACTCCTGGCTAGCTCTTCGATTTCTAATTTTTAGGTGGACTCATTTAGAAAGTGTTCATAAGCAAGAAATGTAAAGGCGTTATCGGGCTTGTGGCGCAATGGATAGGGCGTCTGACTACGGATCAGAAGATTCCAGGTTCGACTCCTGGCTAGCTCTTCGATTTCTAATTTTTAGGTGGACTCATTTAGAAAGTGTTCATAAGCAAGAAATGTAAAGACGTAATCGGGCTTGTGGCGCAATGGATAAGGCGTCTGAGTACGGATCAGAAGATTCCAGGTTCGACTCCTGGCAAGCTCTCGATTTCTAATTTTTTGGTGGACTCATTTAGAAAGTGTTCATAAGCAAGAAATGTAAAGCTGTAATCGGGCTTGTGGCGCAATGGATAACGCGTCTGACTACGGATCAGAAGATTTCAGGTTCGACTCCTGGCAATCTCTTCGATTTCTAATTTTTAGGTGGACTCATTTAGAAAGTGTTCATAAGCACGAAATGTAAAGGCGTAATCGGGCTTGTGGCGCAATGGATAACGCGTCTGACTACGGATCAGAAGATTTCAGGTTCGACTCCTGGCAATCTCTTCGATTTCTAATTTTTAGGTGGACTCATTTAGAAAGTGTTCATAAGCACGAAATGTAAAGGCGTAATCGGGCTTGTGGCGCAATGGATAACGCGTCTGACTACGGATCAGAAGATTCCAGGTTCGACTCCTGGCAAGCTCTTCGATTTCTAATTTTTAGGTGGACTCATTTAGAAAGTGTTCATAAGCAGGAAATGTAAAAGAGTAATCGGGCTTGTGGCGCAATGGATAACGCGTCTGACTACGGATCAGAAGATTCTAGGTTCGACTCCTGGCAAGCTCTTCGATTTCTAATTTTTAGGTGGACTCATTTAGAAAGTGTTCATAAGCAGGAAATGTAAAAGAGTAATCGGGCTTGTGGCGCAATGGATAAGGCGTCTGACTACGGATCAGAAGATTCCAGGTTCGACTCCTGGCAAGCTCTTCGATTTCTAATTTTTAGGTGGACTCATTTGGAAAGTGTTCATAAGCACGAAATGTAAAGGCGTAAGCGGGCTTGTGGCGGAATGGATAACGTGTCTGACTACGGATCAGAAGATTCCAGGTTCGACTCCTGGCAAGCTCTTCGATTTCTAATTTTTAGGTGGACTCATTTAGAAAGTGTTCATAAGCACGAAATGTAAAGGGGTAATCGGGCTTGTGGCGCAATGGATAACGCGTCTGACTACGGATCAGAAGATTCCAGGTTCGACTCCTGGCAAGCTCTTCGGTTTCTAATTTTTAGGTGGACTCATTTAGAAAGTGTTCATAAGCACGAAATGTAAAGGCGTAATCGGGCTTGTGGCGCAATGGATAACGCGTCTGACTACGGATCAGAAGATTCCAGGTTCGACTCCTGGCAAGCTCTTCGATTTCTAATTTTTAGGTGGACTCATTTAGAAAGTGTTCATAAGCACGAAATGTAAAAGAGTAATCGGGCTTGTGGCGCAATGGATAAGGCGTCTGACTACGGATCAGAAGATTCCAGGTTCGACTCCTGGCAAGCTCTTCGATTTCTAATTTTTAGGTGGACTCATTTAGAAAGTGTTCATAAGCACGAAATGTAAAGGGGTAATCGGGCTTGTGGCGCAATGGATAACGCGTCTGACTACGGATCAGAAGATTCCAGGTTCGACTCCTGGCAAGCTCTTCGGTTTCTAATTTTTAGGTGGACTCATTTAGAAAGTGTTCATAAGCACGAAATGTAAAGGCGTAATCGGGCTTGTGGCGCAATGGATAACGCGTCTGACTACGGATCAGAAGATTCCAGGTTCGACTCCTGGCAAGCTCTTCGATTTCTAATTTTTAGGTGGACTCATTTAGAAAGTGTTCATAAGCACGAAATGTAAAAGAGTAATCGGGCTTGTGGCGCAATGGATAAGGCGTCTGACTACGGATCAGAAGATTCCAGGTTCGACTCCTGGCAAGCTCTTCGATTTCTAATTTTTAGGTGGACTCATTTAGAAAGTGTTCATAAGCACGAAATGTAAAGGCGTAATCGGGCTTGTGGCGCAATGGATAAGGCGTCTGACTACGGATCAAAAGATTCCAGGTTCGACTCCTGGCAAGCTCTTCGAATTCTAATTTTTAGGTGTACTCATTTAGAAAGTGTTCATAAGCAGGAAATGTAAAGGCGTAGTCGAGCTTGTGGCGCAATGGATAACGCGTCTGACTATGGATCAGAAGATTCCAGGTTCGACTCCTGGCAAGCTCTTCGATTTCTAATTTTTAGGTGGACTCATTTAGAAAGTGTTCATAAGCACGAAATGTAAAGGCGTAATCGGGCTTGTGGCGCAATGGATAACGCGTCTGACTACGGATCAGAAAAATCCAGGTTCGACTCCTGGCAAGCTCTTCGATTTCTAATTTTTAGGTGGACTCATTTAGAAAGTGTTCATAAGCACGAAATGTAAAGGCGTAATCGGGCTTGTGGCGCAATGGATAACGCGTCTGACTACTGATCAGAAGATTCCAGGTTCGACTCCTGGCAATCTCTTCGATTTCTAATTTTTAGGTGGACTCATTTAGAAAGTGTTCATAAGCACGAAATGTAAAGGCGTAATCGGGCTTGTGGCGCAATGGATAACGCGTCTGACTACGGATCAGAAGATTCCAGGTTCGACTCCTGGCAATCTCTTCGATTTCTAATTTTTAGGTGGACTCATTTAGAAAGTGTTCATAAGCACGAAATGTAAAGGCGTAATCGGGCTTGTGGCGCAATGGATAACGCGTCTGACTACGGATCAGAAGATTCCAGGTTCGACTCCTGGCAATCTCTTCGATTTCTAATTTTTAGGTGGACTCATTTAGAAAGTGTTCATAAGCACGAAATGTAAAGGCGTAATCGGGCTTGTGGCGCAATGGATAACGCGTCTGACTACGGATCAGAAAAATCCAGGTTCGACTCCTGGCAAGCTCTTCGATTTCTAATTTTTAGGTGGACTCATTTAGAAAGTGTTCATAAGCACGAAATGTAAAGGCGTAATCGGGCTTGTGGCGCAATGGATAACGCGTCTGACTACTGATCAGAAGATTCCAGGTTCGACTCCTGGCAATCTCTTCGATTTCTAATTTTTAGGTGGACTCATTTAGAAAGTGTTCATAAGCACGAAATGTAAAGGCGTAATCGGGCTTGTGGCGCAATGGATAACGCGTCTGACTACGGATCAGAAGATTCCAGGTTCGACTCCTGGCTAGCTCTTCGATTTCTAATTTTTAGGTGGACTCATTTAGAAAGTGTTCATAAGCAGGAAATGTAATGGCGTATTCGGGCTTGTGGCGCAATGGATAACGCGTCTGACTACGGATCAGAAGATTCCAGGTTCGACTCCTGGCAAGCTCTTCGATTTCTAATTTTTAGGTGGACTCATTTAGAAAGTGTTCATAAGCACGAAATGTAAAGGCGGAATCGGGCTTGTGGCGCAATGGATAACGCGTCTGACTACGGATCAGAAGATTCCAGGATCGACTCCTGGCAAGCTCTTGATTTCTAATTTTTAGGTGGACTCATTTAGAAAGTGTTCATAAGCACGAAATGTGAAGGCGGAATCGGGCTTGTGGCGCAATGTATAACGCGTCTGACTACGGATCAGAAGATTCCAGGTTCGACACCTGGCAAGCTCTTCGATTTCTAATTTTTAGGTGGACTCATTTAGAAAGTTTTCATAAGCACGAAATGTAAAGGCGGAATCTGGCTTGTGGCGCAATGGATAACGCGTCTGACTACGGATCAGAAGATTCCAGGTTCGACTCCTGGCAAGCTCTTCGATTTCTAATTTTTAGGTGGACTCATTTAGAAAGTGTTCATAAGCACGAAATGTAAAGGCGGAATCGGGCTTGTGGCGCAATGGATAACGCGTCTGACTACGGATCAGAAGATTCCAGGTTCGACTCCTGGCAAGCTCTTCGATTTCTAATTTTTAGGTGGACTCATTTAGAAAGTGTTCATGAGCAGGAAATGTAAAGGCGGAATCGGGCTTGTGGCGCAATGGATAACGCGTCTGACTACGTATGAGAAGATTCCAGGTTCGACTACTGGCAAGCTCTTCGGGTTATAATTTTTAGGTGGACTCATTTAGAAAGTGTTCATAAGCACGAAATGTAAAGGCGGAATCGGGCTTGTGGCGCAATGGATAACGCGTCTGACTACGGATCAGAAGATTCCAGGTTCGACTCCTGGCAATCTCTTCGATTTCTAATTTTTAGGTGGACTCATTTAGAAAGTGTTCATAAGCACGAAATGTAAAGGGGTAATCGGGCTTGTGGCGCAATGGATAACGCGTCTGACTACGGATCAGAAGATTCCAGGTTCGACTCCTGGCAAGCTCTTCGATTTCTAATTTTTAGGTGGACTCATTTAGAAAGTGTTCATAAGCACGAAATGTAACGGCGGAATCGGGCTTGTGGCGCAATGGATAACGCGTCTGACTACGGATCAGAAGATTCCAGGTTCGACTCCTGGCAATCTCTTCGATTTCTAATTTTTAGATGGACTCATTTAGAAAGTGTTCATAAGCACGAAATGTAAAGGCGTAATCGGGCTTGTGGCGCAATGGATAACGCGTCTGAAACGGATCAGAAGATTCCAGGTTCGACTCCTGGCAAGCTCTTCGATTTCTAATTTTTAGGTGGACTCATTTAGAAAGTGTTCATAAGCAGGAAATGTAAAGGGGTAATCGGCCTTGTGGCGCAATGGATAACGCGTCTGACTACGGATCAGAAGATTCCAGGTTCGACTCCTGGCAAGCTCTTCGATTTCTAATTTTTAGGTGGACTCATTTAGAAAGTTTTCATAAGCACGAAATGTAAAGGCGTAATTGGGCTTGTGGCGCAATGGATAACGCGTCTGACTACGGATCAGAAGATTCCAGGTTCGACTCCTGGCAAGCTCTTCGATTTCTAATTTTTAGGTGGACTCATTTAGAAAGTGTTCATAAGCACGAAATGTAAAGGCGGAATCGGTCTTGTGGCGCAATGGATAACGCGTCTGACTACGGATCACAAGATTCCAGGTTCGACTCCTGGCAATCTCTTCGATTTCTAATTTTTAAATGGACTCATTAAGAAAGTGTTCATAAGCACGAAATGTAAAGGCGGAATCGGGCTTGTGGCGCAATGGATAACGCGTCTGACTACGGATCAGATGATTCCAGGTTCGACTCCTGGCAAGCTCTTCGATTTCTAATTTTTAGGTGGACTCATTTAGAAAGTGTTCATAAGCACGAAATGTAAAGGCGGAATCGGGCTTGTGGCGCAATGGATAACGCGTCTGACTACGGATCAGAAGATTCCAGGTTCGACTCCTGGCAAGCTCTTCGATTTCTAATTTTTAGGTGGACTCATTTAGAAAGTGTTCATAAGCACGAAATGTAAAGGGGTAATCGGGCTTGTGGCGCAATGGATAACGCGCCTGACTACGGATCAGAAGATTCCAGGTTCGACTCCTGGCAAGCTCCTCGATTTCTAGTTTTTAGGTGGACTCATTTAGAAAGTGTTCATAAGCAGGAAATGTAAAGGGGTAATCGGGCTTGTGGCGCAATGGATAACGCGTCTGACTACGGATCAGAAAATTCCAGGTTCGACTCCTGGCAAGCTCTTCGATTTCTAATTTTTAGGTGGACTCATTTAGAAAGTGTTCATGAGCAGGAAATGTAAAGGCGGAATCGGGCTTGTGGCGCAATGGATAACGCGTCTGACTACGGATCAGAAGATTCCAGGTTCGACTCCTGGCAATCTCTTCGATTTCTAATTTTTAGGTGGACTCATTTAGAAAGTGTTCATAAGCACGAAATGTAAAGGGGTAATCGGGCTTGTGGCGCAATGGATAACGCGTCTGACAACGGATCAGAAGATTCCAGGTTCGACTCCTGGCAAGCTCTTCGATTTCTAATTTTTAGGTGGACTCATTTAGAAAGTGTTCATAAGCACGAAATGTAAAGGCGGAATCGGGCTTGTGGCGCAATGGATAACGCGTCTGACTACGTATCAGAAGATTCCAGGTTCAACTCCTGGCAAGCTCTTCGATTTCTAATTTTTAGGTGGACTCATTTAGAAAGTGTTCATAAGCACGAAATGTAAAGGCGGAATCGGGCTTGTGGCGCAATGGATAACGCGTCTGACTACGGATCAGAAGATTCCAGGTTCGACTCCTGGCAAGCTCTTCGAGTTCTAATTTTTAGGTGGACTCATTTAGAAAGTGTTCATAAGCACGAAATGTAAAGGGGTAATCGGACTTGTGGCGCAATGGATAACGCGCCTGACTACGGATCAGAAGGTTCCAGGTTCGACTCCTGGCAAGCTCCTCGATTTCTAATTTTTAGGTGGACTCATTTAGAAAGTGTTCATAAGCACGAAATGTAAAGGCGGAATCGGGCTTGTGGCGCAATGGATAACGCGTCTGACTACGGATCAGAAGATTCCAGGTTCGACTCCTGGCAAGCTCTTCGATTTCTAATTTTTAGGTGGACTCATTTAGAAAGTGTTCATAAGCAGGAAATGTAAAGGCGGAATCGGGCTTGTGGCGCAATGGATAACGCGTCTGACTACGGATCACAAGATTCCAGGTTCGACTCCTGGCAAGCTCTTCGATTTCTAATTTTTAGGTGGACTCATTTAGAAAGTGTTCATAAGCAGGAAATGTAAAGGGGTAATCGGGCTTGTGGCGCAATGGATAACGCGTCTGACTACGGATCAGAAGATTCCAGGTTCGACTCCTGGCAAGCTCTTCGATTTCTAATTTTTAGGTGGACTCATTTAGAAAGTGTTCATGAGCAGGAAATGTAAAGGCGGAATCGGGCTTGTGGCGCAATGGATAACGCGTCTGACTACGGATCAGAAGATTCCAGGTTCGACTCCTGGCAAGCTCTTCGATTTCTAATTTTTAGGTGGACTCATTTAGAAAGTTTTCATAAGCACGAAATGTAAAGGGGTAATCGGGCTTGTGGCGCAATGGATAACGCGTCTGACTACGGATCAGAAGATTCCAGGTTCGACTCCTGGCAAGCTCTTCGATTTCTAATTTTTAGGTGGACTCATTTAGAAAGTGTTCATAAGCACGAAATGTAAAGGGGTAATCGGGCTTGTGGCGCAATGGATAACACGTCTGACAACGGATCAGAAGATTCCAGGTTCGACTCCTGGCAAGCTCTTCGATTTCTAATTTTTAGGTGGACTCATTTAGAAAGTGTTCATAAGCACGAAATGTAAAGGCGGAATCGGGCTTGTGGCGCAATGGATAACGCGCCTGACTACGGATCAGAAGATTCCAGGTTCGACTCCTGGCAAGCTCTTCGATTTCTAATTTTTAGGTGGACTCATTTAGAAAGTGTTCATAAGCACGAAATGTAAAGGCGGAATCGGGCTTGTGGCGCAATGGATAACGCGTCTGACTACGGATCAGAAGATTCCAGGTTCGACTCCTGGCAATCTCTTCGATTTCTAATTTTTAGGTGGACTCATTTAGAAAGTGTTCATAAGCACGAAATGTAAAGGGGTAATCGGGCTTGTGGCGCAATGGATAACGCGTCTGACTACGGATCAGAAGGTTCCAGGTTCGACTCCTGGCAAGCTCTTCGATTTCTAATTTTTAGGTGGACCCATTTAGAAAGTGTTCATAAGCACGAAATGTAAAGGCGGAATCGGGCTTGTGGCGCAATGGATAACGCGTCTGACTACGGATCAGAAGATTCCAGGTTCGACTCCTGGCAAGCTCTTCGATTTCTAATTTTTAGGTGGACTCATTTAGAAAGTGTTCATAAGCACGAAATGTAAGGGCAGAATCGGGCTTGTGGCGCAATGGATAACGCGTCTGACTACGGATCAGAAGATTCTAGGTTCGACTCCTGGCAATCTCTTAGATTTCTAGTTTTTAGGTGGACTCATTTAGAAAGTGTTCATAAGCACGAAATGTAAAGGCGTAATCGGGCTTGTGGCGCAATGGATAACGCGTCTGACTACGGATCAGAAGATTCCAGGTTCGACTCCTGGCAAGCTCTTCCATTTCTAATTTTTAGGTGGGCTCATTTAGAAAGTGTTCATAAGCACGAAATGTAAAGAGGTAATCGGGCTTGTGGCGCAATGGATAACGCGTCTGACTACGGATCAGAAGATTCCAGGTTCGACTCCTGGCAATCTCTTCGATTTCTAGTTTTTAGGTGGACTCATTTAGAAAGTGTTCATAAGCACGAAATGTAAAGGCGTAATCGGGCTTGTGGCGCAATGGATAACGCGTCTGACTACGGATCAGAAGATTCCAGGTTCGACTCCTGGCAAGCTCTTCGATTTCTAATTTCTAGGTGGACTCATTTAGAAAGTGTTCATAAGCAAGAAATGTAAGGGCGTAATCGGGCTTGTGGCGCAATGGATAACGCGTCTGACTACGGATCAGAAGATTCCAGGTTCGACTCCTGGCAAGCTCTTCGATTTCTAATTTTTAGGTGGACTCATTTAGAAAGTGTTCATAAGCAAGAAATGTAAAGGCGTAATCGGGCTTGTGGCGCAATGGATAACGCGTCTGACTACGGATCAGAAGATTCCAGGTTCGACTCCTGGCAAGCTCTTCGATTTCTAATTTCTAGGTGGACTCATTTAGAAAGTGTTCATAAGCAAGAAATGTAAGGGCGCAATCGGGCTTGTGGCGCAATGGATAACGCGTCTGACTACGGATCAGAAGATTCCAGGTTCGACTCCTGGCAAGCTCTTCGATTTCTAATTTTTAGGTGGACTCATTTAGAAAGTGTTCATAAGCAAGAAATGTAAGGGCGTAATCGGGCTTGTGGCGCAATGGATAACGCGTCTGACTACGGATCAGAAGATTCCAGGTTCGACTCCTGGCAAGCTCTTCGATTTCTAATTTTTAGGTGGACTCATTTAGAAAGTGTTCATAAGCACGAAATGTAAAGGGGTAATCGGGCTTGTGGCGCAATGGATAACGCGTCTGACTACGGATCAGAAGATTCCAGGTTCGACTCCTGGCAAGCTCTTCGATTTCCAATTTCTAGGTGGACTCATTTAGAAAGTGTTCATAAGCAAGAAATGTAAAGGGGTAATCGGGCTTGTGGCGCAATGGATAACGCGTCTGACTACGGATCAGAAAATTCCAGGTTCGACTCCTGGCAAGCTCTTCGATTTCTAATTTCTATGTGGACTCATTTAGAAAGTGTTCATGAGCAGGAAATGTAAAGGCGGAATCGGGCTTGTGGCGCAATGGATAACGCGTCTGACTACGGATCAGAAGATTCCAGGTTCGACTCCTGGCAAGCTCTTCGATTTCTAATTTTTAGGTGGACTCATTTAGAAAGTGTTCATAAGCACGAAATGTAAAGGGGTAATCGGGCTTGTGGCGCAATGGATAACGCGTCTGACTACGGATCAGAAAATTCCAGGTTCGACTCCTGGCAAGCTCTTCGATTTCTAATTTTTAGGTGGACTCATTTAGAAAGTGTTCATAAGCAAGAAATGTAAGGGCGTAATCGGGCTTGTGGCGCAATGGATAACGCGTCTGACAACGGATCAGAAGATTCCAGGTTCGACTCCTGGCAAGCTCTTCGATTTCTAATTTTTAGGTGGACTCATTTAGAAAGTGTTCATAAGCACGAAATGTAAAGGCGTAATCGGGCTTGTGGCGCAATGGATAATGCGTCTGACTACGGATCAGAAGATTCCACGTTCGACTCCTGGCAAGCTCTTCGGTTTCTAATTTCTAGGTGGACTCATTTAGAAAGTGTTCATAAGCAAGAAATGTAAAGGCGTAATCGGGCTTGTGGCGCAATGGATAACGCGTCTGACTACGGATCAGAAGATTCCAGGTTCGACTCCTGGCAAGCTCTTCGATTTCTAATTTCTAGGTGGACTCATTTAGAAAGTGTTCATAAGCAAGAAATGTAAAGGCGTAATCGGGCTTGTGGCGCAATGGATAACGCGTCTGACTACGGATCAGAAGATTCCAGGTTCGACTCCTGGCAAGCTCTTCGATTTCTAATTTCTAGGTGGACTCATTTAGAAAGTGTTCATAAGCAAGAAATGTAATGGCGTAATCGGGCTTGTGGCGCAATGGATAACGCGTCTGACTACGGATCAGAAGATTCCAGGTTCGACTCCTGGCAAGCTCTTCGATTTCTAATTTTTAGGTGGACTCATTTAGAAAGTGTTCATAAGCAAGAAATGTAAAGGCGTAATCGGGCTTGTGGCGCAATGGATAACGCGTCTGACTACGGATCAGAAGATTCCAGGTTCGATTCCTGGCAAGCTCTTGGATTTCTAATTTCTAGGTGGACTTATTTAGAAAGTGTTCATAAGCAAGAAATGTAAAGGCGTAATCGGGCTTGTGGCGCAATGGATAACGCGTCTGACTACGGATCAGAAGATTCCAGGTTCGACTCCTGGCAAGCTCTTCGATTTCTAATTTCTAGGTGGACTCATTTAGAAAGTGTTCATAAGCAAGAAATGTAAGGGCGTAATCGGGCTTGTGGCGCAATGGATAACGCGTCTGACTACGGATCAGAAGATTCCAGGTTCGATTCCTGGCAAGCTCTTCGATTTCTAATTTTTAGGTGGACTCATTTAGAAAGTGTTCATAAGCAAGAAATGTAAAGGCGTTATCGGGCTTGTGGCGCAATGGATAACGCGTCTGACTACGGATCAGAAGATTCCAGGTTCGACTCCTGGCAAGCTCTTCGATTTCTAATTTTTAGGTGGACTCATTTAGAAAGTGTTCATAAGCAAGAAATGTAAAGGCGTAATCGTGCTTGTGGCGCAATGGATAACGCGTCTGACTACGGATCAGAAGATTCCAGGTTCGACTCCTGGCAAGCTCTTCGATTTCTAATTTCTAGGTGGACTCATTTAGAAAGTGTTCATAAGCAAGAAATGTAAGGGCGGAATCGGGTTTGTGGCGCAATGGATAACGCGTCTGACTACGGATCAGAAGATTCCAGGTTCGACTCCTGGCAAGCTCTTCGATTTCTAATTTCTAGGTGGACTCATTTAGAAAGTGTTCATAAGCAAGAAATGTAAGGGCGTAATCGGGCTTGTGGCGCAATGGATAACGCGTCTGACTACGGATCAGAAGATTCCAGGTTCGACTCCTGGCAAGCTCTTCGATTTCTAATTTTTAGGTGGACTCATTTAGAAAGTGTTCATAAGCAAGAAATGTAAAGGCTTAATCGGGCTTGTGGCGCAATGGATAACGCGTCTGACTACGGATCAGAAGATTCCAGGTTCGACTCCTGGCAATCTCTTCGATTTCTAATTTCTAGGTGGACTCATTTAGAAAGTGTTCATAAGCAAGAAATGTAAAGGCGTAATCGGGCTTGTGGCGCAATGGATAACGCGTCTGACTACGGATCAGAAGATTCCAGGTTCGACTCCTGGCAAGCCCTTCGATTTCTAATTTCTAGGTGGACTCATTTAGAAAGTGTTCATAAGCAAGAAATGTAAAGGCGTAATCGGGCTTGTGGCGCAATGGATAAAGCGTCTGACTACGGATCAGAAGATTCCAGGTTCGACTCCTGGCAAGCTCTTCGATTTCTAATTTCTAGGTGGACTCATTTAGAAAGTGTTCATAAGCAAGAAATGTAAAGGCGTAATCGGGCTTGTGGCGCAATGGATAACGCGTCTGACTACGGATCAGAAGATTCCAGGTTCGACTCCTGGCAAGCTCTTCGATTTCTAATTTTTAGGTGGACTCATTTAGAAAGTGTTCATAAGCAAGAAATGTAAGGGCGTAATCGGGCTTGTGGCGCAATGGATAACGCGTCTGACTACGGATCAGAAGATTCCAGGTTCGACTCCTGGCAAGCTCTTCGATTTCTAATTTTTAGGTGGACTCATTTAGAAAGTGTTCATAAGCACGAAATGTAAAGGCGTAATCGGGCTTGTGGCGCAATGGATAATGCGTCTGACTACGGATCAGAAGATTCCACGTTCGACTCCTGGCAAGCTCATCGGTTTCTAATTTCTAGGTGGACTCATTTAGAAAGTGTTCATAAGCAAGAAATGTAAAGGCGTAATCGGGCTTGTGGCGCAATGGATAACGCGTCTGACTACGGATCAGAAGATTCCAGGTTCGACTCCTGGCAAGCTCTTCGATTTCTAATTTTTAGGTGGACTCATTTAGAAAGTGTTCATAAGCAAGAAATGTAAGGGCGTAATCGGGCTTGTGGCGCAATGGATAACGCGTCTGACTACGGATCAGAAGATTCCAGGTTCGACTCCTGGCAAGCTCTTCGATTTCTAATTTTTAGGTGGACTCATTTAGAAAGTGTTCATAAGCAAGAAATGTAAAGGCGTAATCGGGCTTGTGGCGCAATGGATAACGCGTCTGACTACGGATCAGAAGATTCCAGGTTCGACTCCTGGCAAGCTCTTCGATTTCTAATTTTTAGGTTGACTCATTTAGAAAGTGTTCATAAGCAAGAAATGTAAGGGCGTAATCGGGCTTGTGGCGCAATGGATAACGCGTCTGACTACGGATCAGAAGATTGCAGGTTCGACTCCTGGCAAGCTCTTCGATTTCTAATTTTTAGGTGGACTCATTTAGAAATTGTTCATGAGCAAGAAATGTAAAGGCGTAATCGGGCTTGTGGCGCAATGGATAACGCGTCTGACTACGGATCAGAAGATTCCAGGTTCGACTCCTGGCAAGCTCATCGGTTTCTAATTTCTAGGTGGACTCATTTAGAAAGTGTTCATAAGCAAGAAATGTAAAGGCGTAATCGGGCTTGTGGCGCAATGGATAACGCGTCTGACTACGGATCAGAAGATTCCAGGTTCGACTCCTGGCAAGCTCTTCGATTTCTAATTTTTAGGTGGACTCATTTAGAAAGTGTTCATAAGCAGGAAATGTAAAGGGGTAATCGGGCTTGTGGCGCAATGGATAACGCGTCTGACTACGGATCAGAAGATTCCAGGTTCGACTCCTGGCAAGCTCTTCGATTTCTAATTTCTAGGTGGACTCATTTAGAAAGTGTTCATAAGCAAGAAATGTAAAGGCGTAATCGGGCTTGTGGCGCAATGGATAACGCGTCTGACTACGGATCAGAAGATTCCAGGTTCGACTCCTGGCAAGCTCTTCGATTTCTAATTTCTAGGTGGACTCATTTAGAAAGTGTTCATAAGCAAGAAATGTAAAGGCGTAATCGGGCTTGTGGCGCAATGGATAACGCGTCTGACTACGGATCAGAAGATTCCAGATTCGACTCCTGGCAATCTCTTCGATTTCTAATTTTTAGGTGGACTCATTTAGAAAGTGTTCATAAGCACGAAATGTAAAGGCGTAATCGGGCTTGTGGCGCAATGGATAATGCGTCTGACTACGGATCAGAAGATATCACGTTCGACTCCTGGCAAGCTCTTCGGTTTCTAATTTCTAGGTGGACTCATTTAGAAAGTGTTCATAAGCAAGAAATGTAAAGGCGTAATCGGGCTTGTGGCGCAATGGATAACGCGTCTGACTACGGATCAGAAGATTCCAGGTTCGACTCCTGGCAAGCTCTTCGATTTCTAATTTCTAGGTGGACTCATTTAGAAAGTGTTCATAAGCAAGAAATGTAAAGGCGTAATCGGGCTTGTGGCGCAATGGATAACGCGTCTGACTACGGATCAGAAGATTCCAGGTTCGACTCCTGGCAAGCTCTTCGATTTCTAATTTCTAGGTGGACTCATTTAGAAAGTGTTCATAAGCAAGAAATGTAAAGGTGTAATCGGGCTTGTGGCGCAATGGATAACGCGTCTGACTACGGATCAGAAGATTCCAGGTTCGATTCCTGGCAAGATCTTCGATTTCTAATTTCTAGGTGGACTCATTTAGAAAGTGTTCATAAGCAAGAAATGTAAAGGCGTAATCGGGCTTGTGGCGCAATGGATAACGCGTCTGACTACGGATCAGAAGATTCCAGGTTCGATTCCTGGCAAACTCTTCGATTTCTAATTTTTAGTTGGACTCATTTAGAAAGTGTTCATAAGCAAGAAATGTAATGGCGGAATCGGGCTTTTGGCGCAATGGATAACGCGTCTGACTACGGATCAGAAGATTCCAGGTTCGACTCCTGGCAAGCTCTTCGATTTCTAATTTTTAGGTGGACTCATTTAGAAAGTGTTCATAAGCAAGAAATGTAAAGGCGGAATCGGGCTTGTGGCGCAATGGATAACGCGTCTGACTACGGATCAGAAGATTCCAGGTTCGACTCCTGGCAAGCTCTTCGATTTCTAATTTCTAGGTGGACTCATTTAGAAAGTGTTCATAAGCAAGAAATGTAAGGGCGGAATCGGGTTTGTGGCGCAATGGATAACGCGTCTGACTACGGATCAGAAGATTCCAGGTTCGACTCCTGGCAAGCTCTTCGATTTCTAATTTTTAGGTGGACTCATTTAGAAAGTGTTCATAAGCAAGAAATGTAAAGGCGTAATCGGGCTTGTGGCGCAATGGATAACGCGTCTGACTACGGATCAGAAGATTCCTGGTTCGACTCCTGGCAAGCTCTTCGATTTCTAATTTTTAGGTGGACTCATTTAGAAAGTGTTCATAAGCAAGAAATGTAAGGGCGGAATCGGGTTTGTGGCGCAATGGATAACGCGTCTGACTACGGATCAGAAGATTCCAGGTTCGACTCCTGGCAAGCTCTTCGATTTCTAATTTCTAGGTGGACTCATTTAGAAAGTGTTCATAAGCAAGAAATGTAAAGGCGGAATCGGGCTTGTGGCGCAATGGATAACGCGTCTGACTACGGATCAGAAGATTCCAGGTTCGACTCCTGGCAAGCTCTTCGATTTCTAATTTTTAGGTGGACTCATTTAGAAAGTGTTCATAAGCAAGAAATGTAAGGGCGTAATCGGGCTTGTGGCGCAATGGATAACGCGTCTGACTACGGATCAGAAGATTCCAGGTTCGACTCCTGGCAAGCTCTTCGATTTCTAATTTCTAGGTGGACTCATTTAGAAAGTGTTCATAAGCAAGAAATGTAAAGGCGGAATCGGGCTTGTGGCGCAATGGATAACGCGTCTGACTACGGATCAGAAGATTCCAGGTTCGACTCCTGGCAAGCTCTTCGATTTCTAATTTTTAGGTGGACTCATTTAGAAAGTGTTCATAAGCAAGAAATGTAAGGGCGTAATCGGGCTTGTGGCGCAATGGATAACGCGTCTGACTACGGATCAGAAGATTCCAGGTTCGACTCCTGGCAAGCTCTTCGATTTCTAATTTCTAGGTGGACTCATTTAGAAAGTGTTCATAAGCAAGAAATGTAAAGGCGGAATCGGGCTTGTGGCGCAATGGATAACGCGTCTGACTACGGATCAGAAGATTCCAGGTTCGACTCCTGGCAAGCTCTTCGATTTCTAATTTTTAGGTGGACTCATTTAGAAAGTGTTCATAAGCAAGAAATGTAAAGGCGTAATCGGGCTTGTGGCGCAATGGATAACGCGTCTGACTACGGATCAGAAGATTCCAGGTTCGACTCCTGGCAAGCTCTTCGATTTCTAATTTCTAGGTGGACTCATTTAGAAAGTGTTCATAAGCAAGAAATGTAAGGGCGTAATCGGGCTTGTGGCGCAATGGATAACGCGTCTGACTACGGATCAGAAGATTCCAGGTTCGACTCCTGGCAAGCTCTTCGATTTCTAATTTTTAGGTGGACTCATTTAGAAAGTGTTCATAAGCAAGAAATGTAAAGGCGTAATCGGGCTTGTGGCGCAATGGATAACGCGTCTGACTACGGATCAGAAGATTCCAGGTTCGACTCCTGGCAAGCTCTTCGATTTCTAATTTCTAGGTGGACTCATTTAGAAAGTGTTCATAAGCAGGAAATGTAATGGGGTAATCGGGCTTGTGACGCAATGGATAACGCGTCTGACTACGGATCAGAAGATTCCAGGTTCGACTCCTGGCAAGCTCTTCGATTTCTAATTTTTAGGTGGACTCATTTAGAAAGTGTTCATAAGCAAGAAATGTAAAGGGGTAATCGGGCTTGTGGCGCAATGGATTACGCGTCTGACTACGGATCAGAAGATTCCAGGTTCGACTCCTGGCAAGCTCTTCGATTTCTAATTTCTAGGTGGACTCATTTAGAAAGTGTTCATAAGCAAGAAATGTAAGGGCGTAATCGGGCTTGTGGCGCAATGGATAACGCGTCTGACTACGGATCAGAAGATTCCAGGTTCGACTCCTGGCAAGCTCTTCGATTTCTAATTTTTAGGTGGACTCATTTAGAAAGTGTTCATAAGCAAGAAATGTAAAGGGGTAATCGGGCTTGTGGCGCAATGGATAACGCGTCTGACTACGGATCAGAAGATTCCAGGTTCGACTCCTGGCAAGCTCTTCGATTTCTAATTTCTAGGTGGACTCATTTAGAAAGTGTTCATAAGCAAGAAATGTAAAGGCGTAATCGGGCTTGTGGCGCAATGGATAACGCGTCTGACTACGGATCAGAAGATTCCAGGTTCGACTCCTGGCAAGCTCTTCGATTTCTAATTTCTAGGTGGACTCATTTAGAAAGTGTTCATAAGCAAGAAATGTAAAGGCGTAATCGGGCTTGTGGCGCAATGGATAACGCGTCTGACTACGGATCAGAAGATTCCAGATTCGACTCCTGGCAATCTCTTCGATTTCTAATTTTTAGGTGGACTCATTTAGAAAGTGTTCATAAGCACGAAATGTAAAGGCGTAATCGGGCTTGTGGCGCAATGGATAATGCGTCTGACTACGGATCAGAAGATTCCACGTTCGACTCCTGGCAAGCTCTTCGATTTCTAATTTCTAGGTGGACTCATTTAGAAAGTGTTCATAAGCAAGAAATGTAAAGGCGTAATCGGGCTTGTGGCGCAATGGATAACGCGTCTGACTACGGATCAGAAGATTCCAGGTTCGACTCCTGGCAAGCTCTTCGATTTCTAATTTTTAGGTGGACTCATTTAGAAAGTGTTCATAAGCAAGAAATGTAAGGGCGTAATCGGGCTTGTGGCGCAATGGATAACGCGTCTGACTACGGATCAGAAGATTCCAGGTTCGACTCCTGGCAAGCTCTTCGATTTCTAATTTTTAGGTGGACTCATTTAGAAAGTGTTCATAAGCACGAAATGTAAAGGCGTAATCGGGCTTGTGGCGCAATGGATAATGCGTCTGACTACGGATCAGAAGATTCCACGTTCGACTCCTGGCAAGCTCTTCGGTTTCTAATTTCTAGGTGGACTCATTTAGAAAGTGTTCATAAGCAAGAAATGTAAAGGCGTAATCGGGCTTGTGGCGCAATGGATAACGCGTCTGACTACGGATCAGAAGATTCCAGGTTCGACTCCTGGCAAGCTCTTCGATTTCTAATTTTTAGGTGGACTCATTTAGAAAGTGTTCATAAGCAAGAAATGTAAGGGCGTAATCGGGCTTGTGGCGCAATGGATAACGCGTCTGACTACGGATCAGAATATTCCAGGTTCGACTCCTGGCAAGCTCTTCGATTTCTAATTTTTAGGTGGACTCATTTAGAAAGTGTTCATAAGCAAGAAATGTAAAGGCGTAATCGGGCTTGTGGCGCAATGGATAACGCGTCTGACTACGGATCAGAAGATTCCAGGTTCGACTCCTGGCAAGCTCTTCGATTTCTAATTTCTAGGTGGACTCATTTAGAAAGTGTTCATAAGCAAGAAATGTAAGGGCGTAATCGGGCTTGTGGCGCAATGGATAACGCGTCTGACTACGGATCAGAAGATTCCAGGTTCGACTCCTGGCAAGCTCTTCGATTTCTAATTTTTAGGTGGACTCATTTAGAAAGTGTTCATAAGCAAGAAATGTAAGGGCGTAATCGGGCTTGTGGCGCAATGGATAACGCGTCTGACTACGGATCAGAAGATTGCAGGTTCGACTCCTGGCAAGCTCTTCGATTTCTAATTTTTAGGTGGACTCATTTAGAAAGTGTTCATGAGCAAGAAATGTAAAGGCGTTATCGGGCTTGTGGCGCAATGGATAACGCGTCTGACTACGGATCAGAAGATTCCAGGTTCGACTCCTGGCAATCTCTTCGATTTCTAAATTCTAGGTGGACTCATTTAGAAAGTGTTCATAAGCAAGAAATGTAAAGGCGTAATCGGGCTTGTGGCGCAATGGATAACGCGTCTGACTACGGATCAGAAGATTCCAGGTTCGACTCCTGGTAAGCTCTTCGATTTCTAATTTCTAGGTGGACTCATTTAGAAAGTGTTCATAAGCAAGAAATGTAAAGGCGTAATCGGGCTTGTGGCGCAATGGATAACGCGTCTGACTACGGATCAGAAGATTCCAGGTTCGACTCCTGGCAAGCTCTTCGATTTCTAATTTCTAGGTGGACTCATTTAGAAAGTGTTCATAAGCAAGAAATGTAAAGGCGTAATCGGGCTTGTGGCGCAATGGATAACGCGTCTGACTACGGATCAGAAGATTCCAGATTCGACTCCTGGCAATCTCTTCGATTTCTAATTTTTAGGTGGACTCATTTAGAAAGTGTTCATAAGCACGAAATGTAAAGGCGTAATCGGGCTTGTGGCGCAATGGATAATGCGTCTGACTACGGATCAGAAGATTCCACGTTCGACTCCTGGCAAGCTCTTCGGTTTCTAATTTCTAGGTGGACTCATTTAGAAAGTGTTCATAAGCAAGAAATGTAAAGGCGTAATCGGGCTTGTGGCGCAATGGATAATGCGTCTGACTACGGATCAGAAGATTCCAGGTTCGACTCCTGGCAACCTCTTCGATTTCTAATTTCTAGGTGGACTCATTTAGAAAGTGTTCATAAGCAAGAAATGTAAAGGCGTAATCGGGCTTGTGGCGCAATGGATAGCGCGTCTGACTACGGATCAGAAGATTCCAGGTTCGACTCCTGGCAAGCTCTTCGATTTCTAATTTTTAGGTGGACTCATTTAGAAAGTGTTCATAAGCAAGAAATGTAAGGGCGGAATCGGGTTTGTGGCGCAATGGATAACGCGTCTGACTACGGATCAGAAGATTCCAGGTTCGACTCCTGGCAAGCTCTTCGATTTCTAATTTTTAGGTGGACTCATTTAGAAAGTGTTCATAAGCAAGAAATGTAAGGGCGTAATCGGGCTTGTGGCGCAATGGATAACGCGTCTGACTACGGATCAGAAGATTGCAGGTTCGACTCCTGGCAAGCTCTTCGATTTCTAATTTTTAGGTGGACTCATTTAGAAAGTGTTCATGAGCAAGAAATGTAAAGGCGTTATCGGGCTTGTGGCGCAATGGATAACGCGTCTGACTACGGATCAGAAGATTCCAGGTTCGACTCCTGGCAATCTCTTCGATTTCTAAATTCTAGGTGGACTCATTTAGAAAGTGTTCATAAGCAAGAAATGTAAAGGCGTAATCGGGCTTGTGGCGCAATGGATAACGCGTCTGACTACGGATCAGAAGATTCCAGGTTCGACTCCTGGTAAGCTCTTCGATTTCTAATTTCTAGGTGGACTCATTTAGAAAGTGTTCATAAGCAAGAAATGTAAAGGCGTAATCGGGCTTGTGGCGCAATGGATAACGCGTCTGACTACGGATCAGAAGATTCCAGGTTCGACTCCTGGCAAGCTCTTCGATTTCTAATTTCTAGGTGGACTCATTTAGAAAGTGTTCATAAGCAAGAAATGTAAAGGCGTAATCGGGCTTGTGGCGCAATGGATAACGCGTCTGACTACGGATCAGAAGATTCCAGATTCGACTCCTGGCAATCTCTTCGATTTCTAATTTTTAGGTGGACTCATTTAGAAAGTGTTCATAAGCACGAAATGTAAAGGCGTAATCGGGCTTGTGGCGCAATGGATAATGCGTCTGACTACGGATCAGAAGATTCCACGTTCGACTCCTGGCAAGCTCTTCGGTTTCTAATTTCTAGGTGGACTCATTTAGAAAGTGTTCATAAGCAAGAAATGTAAAGGCGTAATCGGGCTTGTGGCGCAATGGATAATGCGTCTGACTACGGATCAGAAGATTCCAGGTTCGACTCCTGGCAACCTCTTCGATTTCTAATTTCTAGGTGGACTCATTTAGAAAGTGTTCATAAGCAAGAAATGTAAAGGCGTAATCGGGCTTGTGGCGCAATGGATAACGCGTCTGACTACGGATCAGAAGATTCCAGGTTCGACTCCTGGCAAGCTCTTCGATTTCTAATTTTTAGGTGGACTCATTTAGAAAGTGTTCATAAGCAAGAAATGTAAGGGCGGAATCGGGTTTGTGGCGCAATGGATAACGCGTCTGACTACGGATCAGAAGATTCCAGGTTCGACTCCTGGCAAGCTCTTCGATTTCTAATTTCTAGGTGGACTCATTTAGAAAGTGTTCATAAGCAAGAAATGTAAAGGCGGAATCGGGCTTGTGGCGCAATGGATAACGCGTCTGACTACGGATCAGAAGATTCCATGTTCGACTCCTGGCAAGCTCTTCGATTTCTAATTTTTAGGTGGACTCATTTAGAAAGTGTTCATAAGCAAGAAATGTAAGGGCGTAATCGGGCTTGTGGCGCAATGGATAACGCGTCTGACTACGGATCAGAAGATTCCAGGTTCGACTCCTGGCAAGCTCTTTGATTTCTAATTTCTAGGTGGACTCATTTAGAAAGTGTTCATAAGCAAGAAATGTAAAGGCGGAATCGGGCTTGTGGCGCAATGGATAACGCGTCTGACTACGGATCAGAAGATTCCAGGTTCGACTCCTGGCAAGCTCTTCGATTTCTAATTTTTAGGTGGACTCATTTAGAAAGTGTTCATAAGCAAGAAATGTAAGGGCGTAATCGGGCTTGTGGCGCAATGGATAACGCGTCTGACTACGGATCAGAAGATTCCAGGTTCGACTCCTGGCAAGCTCTTCGATTTCTAATTTCTAGGTGGACTCATTTAGAAAGTGTTCATAAGCAAGAAATGTAAAGGCGGAATCGGGCTTGTGGCGCAATGGATAACGCGTCTGACTACGGATCAGAAGATTCCAGGTTCGACTCCTGGCAACCTCTTCGATTTCTAATTTTTAGGTGGACTCATTTAGAAAGTGTTCATAAGCAAGAAATGTAAAGGCGTAATCGGGCTTGTGGCGCAATGGATAACGCGTCTGACTACGGATCAGAAGATTCCAGGTTCGACTCCTGGCAAGCTCTTCGATTTCTAATTTCTAGGTGGACTCATTTAGAAAGTGTTCATAAGCAAGAAATGTAAGGGCGTAATCGGGCTTGTGGCGCAATGGATAACGCGTCTGACTACGGATCAGAAGATTCCAGGTTCGACTCCTGGCAAGCTCTTCGATTTCTAATTTTTAGGTGGACTCATTTAGAAAGTGTTCATAAGCAAGAAATGTTAAGGCGTAATCGGGCTTGTGGCGCAATGGATAACGCGTCTGACTACGGATCAGAAGATTCCAGGTTCGACTCCTGGCAAGCTCTTCGATTTCTAATTTCTAGGTGGACTCATTTAGAAAGTTTTCATAAGCAGGAAATGTAATGGGGTAATCGGGCTTGTGGCTCAATGGATAACGCGTCTGACTACGGATCAGAAGATTCCAGGTTCGACTCCTGGCAAGCTCTTCGATTTCTAATTTTTAGGTGGACTCATTTAGAAAGTGTTCATAAGCAAGAAATGTAAAGGGGTAATCGGGCTTGTGGCGCAATGGATAACGCGTCTGACTACGGATCAGAAGATTCCAGGTTCGACTCCTGGCAAGCTCTTCGATTTCTAATTTCTAGGTGGACTCATTTAGAAAGTGTTCATAAGCAAGAAATGTAAAGGCGTAATCGGGCTTGTGGCGCAATGGATAACGCGTCTGACTACGGATCAGAAGATTCCAGGTTCGACTCCTGGCAAGCTCTTCGATTTCTAATTTTTAGGTGGACTAATTTAGAAAGTGTTCATAAGCAAGAAATGTAAAGGCGTAATCGGGCTTGTGGCGCAATGGATAACGCGTCTGACTACGGATCAGAAGATTCCAGGTTCGACTCCTGGCAAGCTCTTCGATTTCTAATTTCTAGGTGGACTCATTTAGAAAGTGTTCATAAGCAAGAAATGTAAGGGCGTAATCGGGCTTTTGGCGCAATGGATAACGCGTCTGACTACGGATCAGAAGATTCCAGGTTCGACTCCTGGCAAGCTCTTCAATTTCTAATTTCTAGGTGGACTCATTTAGAAAGTGTTCATAAGCACGAAATGTAAAGGGGTAATCGGGCTTGTGGCGCAATGGATAACCCGTCTGACTACGGATCAGAAGATTCCAGGTTCGACTCCTGGCAAGCTCTTCGATTTCTAATTTTTAGGTGGACTCATTTAGAAAGTGTTCATAAGCAAGAAATGTAAAGGGGTAATCGGGCTTGTGGCGCAATGGATAACGCGTCTGACTACGGATCAGAAGATTCCAGGTTCGACTCCTGGCAAGCTCTTCGATTTCTAATTTTTAGGTGGACTCATTTAGAAAGTGTTCATGAGCAAGAAATGTAAAGGCGTAACCGGGCTTGTGGCGCAATGGATAACGCGTCTGACTACGGATCAGAAGATTCCAGGTTCGACTCCTGGCAAGCTCTTCGATTTCTAATTTCTAGGTGGACTCATTTAGAAAGTGTTCATAAGCAAGAAATGTAAAGGCGTAATCGGGCTTGTGGCGCAATGGATAACGCGTCTGACTACGGATCAGAAGATTCCAGGTTCGACTCCTGGCAAGCTCTTCGATTTCTAATTTTTAGGTGGACTCATTTAGAAAGTGTTCATGAGCAAGAAATGTAAAGGCGTAATCGGGATTGTGGCGCAATGGATAACGCGTCTGACTACGGATCAGAAGATTCCAGGTTCGACTCCTGGCAATCTCTTCGATTTCTAATTTCTAGGTGGACTCATTTAGAAAGTGTTCATAAGCAAGAAATGTAAAGGCGTAATCGGGCTTGTGGCGCAATGGATAACGCGTCTGACTACGGATCAGAAGATTCCAGGTTCGACTCCTGGCAAGCTCTTCGATTTCTAATTTCTAGGTGGACTCATTTAGAAAGTGTTCATAAGCAAGAAATGTAAGGGCGTAATCGGGCTTGTGGCGCAATGGATAACGCGTCTGACTACGGATCAGAAGATTCCAGGTTCGACTCCTGGCAAGCTCTTCGATTTCTAATTTTTAGGTGGACTCATTTAGAAAGTGTTCATAAGCAAGAAATGTTAAGGCGTAATCGGGCTTGTGGCGCAATGGATAACGCGTCTGACTACGGATCAGAAGATTCCACGTTCGACTCCTGGCAAGCTCTTCGATTTCTAATTTCTAGGTGGACTCATTTAGAAAGTGTTCATAAGCAAGAAATGTAAGGGCGTAATCGGGCTTTTGGCGCAATGGATAACGCGTCTGACTACGGATCAGAAGATTCCAGGTTCGACTCCTGGCAAGCTCTTCAATTTCTAATTTCTAGGTGGACTCATTTAGAAAGTGTTCATAAGCACGAAATGTAAAGGGGTAATCGGGCTTGTGGCGCAATGGATAACCCGTCTGACTACGGATCAGAAGATTCCAGGTTCGACTCCTGGCAAGCTCTTCGATTTCTAATTTTTAGGTGGACTCATTTAGAAAGTGTTCATAAGCAAGAAATGTAAAGGGGTAATCGGGCTTGTGGCGCAATGGATAACGCGTCTGACTACGGATCAGAAGATTCCAGGTTCGACTCCTGGCAAGCTCTTCGATTTCTAATTTTTAGGTGGACTCATTTAGAAAGTGTTCATGAGCAAGAAATGTAAAGGCGTAACCGGGCTTGTGGCGCAATGGATAACGCGTCTGACTACGGATCAGAAGATTCCAGGTTCGACTCCTGGCAAGCTCTTCGATTTCTAATTTCTAGGTGGACTCATTTAGAAAGTGTTCATAAGCAAGAAATGTAAAGGCGTAATCGGGCTTGTGGCGCAATGGATAACGCGTCTGACTACGGATCAGAAGATTCCAGGTTCGACTCCTGGCAAGCTCTTCGATTTCTAATTTTTAGGTGGACTCATTTAGAAAGTGTTCATGAGCAAGAAATGTAAAGGCGTAATCGGGATTGTGGCGCAATGGATAACGCGTCTGACTACGGATCAGAAGATTCCAGGTTCGACTCCTGGCAATCTCTTCGATTTCTAATTTCTAGGTGGACTCATTTAGAAAGTGTTCATAAGCAAGAAATGTAAAGGCGTAATCGGGCTTGTGGCGCAATGGATAACGCGTCTGACTACGGATCAGAAGATTCCAGGTTCGACTCCTGGCAAGCTCTTCGATTTCTAATTTCTAGGTGGACTCATTTAGAAAGTGTTCATAAGCAAGAAATGTAAGGGCGTAATCGGGCTTGTGGCGCAATGGATAACGCGTCTGACTACGGATCAGAAGATTCCAGGTTCGACTCCTGGCAAGCTCTTCGATTTCTAATTTTTAGGTGGACTCATTTAGAAAGTGTTCATAAGCAAGAAATGTTAAGGCGTAATCGGGCTTGTGGCGCAATGGATAACGCGTCTGACTACGGATCAGAAGATTCCACGTTCGACTCCTGGCAAGCTCTTCGATTTCTAATTTCTAGGTGGACTCATTTAGAAAGTTTTCATAAGCAGGAAATGTAATGGGGTAATCGGGCTTGTGGCGCAATGGATAACGCGTCTGACTACGGATCAGAAGATTCCAGGTTCGACTCCTGGCAAGCTCTTCGATTTCTAATTTTTAGGTGGACTCATTTAGAAAGTGTTCATAAGCAAGAAATGTAAAGGGGTAATCGGGCTTGTGGCGCAATGGATAACGCGTCTGACTACGGATCAGAAGATTCCAGGTTCGACTCCTGGCAAGCTCTTCGATTTCTAATTTCTAGGTGGACTCATTTAGAAAGTGTTCATAAGCAAGAAATGTAAAGGCGTAATCGGGCTTGTGGCGCAATGGATAACGCGTCTGACTACGGATCAGAAGATTCCAGGTTCGACTCCTGGCAAGCTCTTCGATTTCTAATTTTTAGGTGGACTAATTTAGAAAGTGTTCATAAGCAAGAAATGTAAAGGCGTAATCGGGCTTGTGGCGCAATGGATAACGCGTCTGACTACGGATCAGAAGATTCCAGGTTCGACTCCTGGCAAGCTCTTCGATTTCTAATTTTTAGGTGGACTCATTTAGAAAGTGTTCATAAGCAAGAAATGTAAGGGCGTAATCGGGCTTTTGGCGCAATGGATAACGCGTCTGACTACGGATCAGAAGATTCCAGGTTCGACTCCTGGCAAGCTCTTCAATTTCTAATTTCTAGGTGGACTCATTTAGAAAGTGTTCATAAGCACGAAATGTAAAGGGGTAATCGGGCTTGTGGCGCAATGGATAACCCGTCTGACTACGGATCAGAAGATTCCAGGTTCGACTCCTGGCAAGCTCTTCGATTTCTAATTTTTAGGTGGACTCATTTAGA
The DNA here is from genome assembly GCA_964036315.1 of Acanthosepion esculentum. Classification (NCBI taxonomy): domain Eukaryota; kingdom Metazoa; phylum Mollusca; class Cephalopoda; order Sepiida; family Sepiidae; genus Acanthosepion; species Acanthosepion esculentum. The sequence goes on along the minus strand of OZ038519.1, from coordinate 8,220,994 downwards.
AAGTGTTCATAAGCAAGAAATGTAAAGGGGTAATCGGGCTTGTGGCGCAATGGATAACGCGTCTGACTACGGATCAGAAGATTCCAGGTTCGACTCCTGGCAAGCTCTTCGATTTCTAATTTTTAGGTGGACTCATTTAGAAAGTGTTCATGAGCAAGAAATGTAAAGGCGTAACCGGGCTTGTGGCGCAATGGATAACGCGTCTGACTACGGATCAGAAGATTCCAGGTTCGACTCCTGGCAAGCTCTTCGATTTCTAATTTCTAGGTGGACTCATTTAGAAAGTGTTCATAAGCAAGAAATGTAAAGGCGTAATCGGGCTTGTGGCGCAATGGATAACGCGTCTGACTACGGATCAGAAGATTCCAGGTTCGACTCCTGGCAAGCTCTTCGATTTCTAATTTTTAGGTGGACTCATTTAGAAAGTGTTCATGAGCAAGAAATGTAAAGGCGTAATCGGGATTGTGGCGCAATGGATAACGCGTCTGACTACGGATCAGAAGATTCCAGGTTCGACTCCTGGCAAGCTCTTCGATTTCTAATTTCTAGGTGGACTCATTTAGAAAGTGTTCATAAGCAAGAAATGTAAAGGCGTAATCGGGCTTGTGGCGCAATGGATAACGCGTCTGACTACGGATCAGAAGATTCCAGGTTCGACTCCTGGCAAGCTCTTCGATTTCTAATTTCTAGGTGGACTCATTTAGAAAGTGTTCATAAGCAAGAAATGTAAAGGCGTAATCGGGCTTGTGGCGCAATGGATAACGCGTCTGACTACGGATCAGAAGATTCCAGATTCGACTCCTGGCAATCTCTTCGATTTCTAATTTTCAGGTGGACTCATTTAGAAAGTGTTCATAAGCACGAAATGTAAAGGCGTAATCGGGCTTGTGGCGCAATGGATAATGCGTCTGACTACGGATCAGAAGATTCCACGTTCGACTCCTGGCAAGCTCTTCGGTTTCTAATTTCTAGGTGGACTCATTTAGAAAGTGTTCATAAGCAAGAAATGTAAAGGCGCAATCGGGCTTGTGGCGCAATGGATAACGCGTCTGACTACGGATCAGAAGATTCCAGGTTCGACTCCTGGCAAGCTCTTCGATTTCTAATTTTTAGGTGGACTCATTTAGAAAGTGTTCATAAGCAAGAAATGTAAGGGCGTAATCGGGCTTGTGGCGCAATGGATAACGCGTCTGACTACGGATCAGAAGATTCCAGGTTCGACTCCTGGCAAGCTCTTCGATTTCTAATTTTTAGGTGGACTCATTTAGAAAGTGTTCATAAGCACGAAATGTAAAGGCGTAATCGGGCTTGTGGCGCAATGGATAATGCGTCTGACTACGGATCAGAAGATTCCACGTTCGACTCCTGGCAAGCTCTTCGGTTTCTAATTTCTAGGTGGACTCATTTAGAAAGTGTTCATAAGCAAGAAATGTAAAGGCGTAATCGGGCTTGTGGCGCAATGGATAACGCGTCTGACTACGGATCAGAAGATTCCAGGTTCGACTCCTGGCAAGCTCTTCGATTTCTAATTTTTAGGTGGACTCATTTAGAAAGTGTTCATAAGCAAGAAATGTAAGGGCGTAATCGGGCTTGTGGCGCAATGGATAACGCGTCTGACTACGGATCAGAATATTCCAGGTTCGACTCCTGGCAAGCTCTTCGATTTCTAATTTTTAGGTGGACTCATTTAGAAAGTGTTCATAAGCAAGAAATGTAAAGGCGTAATCGGGCTTGTGGCGCAATGGATAACGCGTCTGACTACGGATCAGAAGATTCCAGGTTCGACTCCTGGCAAGCTCTTCGATTTCTAATTTCTAGGTGGACTCATTTAGAAAGTGTTCATAAGCAAGAAATGTAAGGGCGTAATCGGGCTTGTGGCGCAATGGATAACGCGTCTGACTACGGATCAGAAGATTCCAGGTTCGACTCCTGGCAAGCTCTTCGATTTCTAATTTCTAGGTGGACTCATTTAGAAAGTGTTCATAAGCAAGAAATGTAAAGGCGTAATCGGGCTTGTGGCGCAATGGATAACGCGTCTGACTACGGATCAGAAGATTCCAGATTCGACTCCTGGCAATCTCTTCGATTTCTAATTTTCAGGTGGACTCATTTAGAAAGTGTTCATAAGCACGAAATGTAAAGGCGTAATCGGGCTTGTGGCGCAATGGATAATGCGTCTGACTACGGATCAGAAGATTCCACGTTCGACTCCTGGCAAGCTCTTCGGTTTCTAATTTCTAGGTGGACTCATTTAGAAAGTGTTCATAAGCAAGAAATGTAAAGGCGCAATCGGGCTTGTGGCGCAATGGATAACGCGTCTGACTACGGATCAGAAGATTCCAGGTTCGACTCCTGGCAAGCTCTTCGATTTCTAATTTTTAGGTGGACTCATTTAGAAAGTGTTCATAAGCAAGAAATGTAAGGGCGTAATCGGGCTTGTGGCGCAATGGATAACGCGTCTGACTACGGATCAGAAGATTCCAGGTTCGACTCCTGGCAAGCTCTTCGATTTCTAATTTTTAGGTGGACTCATTTAGAAAGTGTTCATAAGCACGAAATGTAAAGGCGTAATCGGGCTTGTGGCGCAATGGATAATGCGTCTGACTACGGATCAGAAGATTCCACGTTCGACTCCTGGCAAGCTCTTCGGTTTCTAATTTCTAGGTGGACTCATTTAGAAAGTGTTCATAAGCAAGAAATGTAAAGGCGTAATCGGGCTTGTGGCGCAATGGATAACGCGTCTGACTACGGATCAGAAGATTCCAGGTTCGACTCCTGGCAAGCTCTTCGATTTCTAATTTTTAGGTGGACTCATTTAGAAAGTGTTCATAAGCAAGAAATGTAAGGGCGTAATCGGGCTTGTGGCGCAATGGATAACGCGTCTGACTACGGATCAGAATATTCCAGGTTCGACTCCTGGCAAGCTCTTCGATTTCTAATTTTTAGGTGGACTCATTTAGAAAGTGTTCATAAGCAAGAAATGTAAAGGCGTAATCGGGCTTGTGGCGCAATGGATAACGCGTCTGACTACGGATCAGAAGATTCCAGGTTCGACTCCTGGCAAGCTCTTCGATTTCTAATTTCTAGGTGGACTCATTTAGAAAGTGTTCATAAGCAAGAAATGTAAGGGCGTAATCGGGCTTGTGGCGCAATGGATAACGCGTCTGACTACGGATCAGAAGATTCCAGGTTCGACTCCTGGCAAGCTCTTCGATTTCTAATTTCTAGGTGGACTCATTTAGAAAGTGTTCATAAGCAAGAAATGTAAAGGCGTAATCGGGCTTGTGGCGCAATGGATAACGCGTCTGACTACGGATCAGAAGATTCCAGATTCGACTCCTGGCAATCTCTTCGATTTCTAATTTTTAGGTGGACTCATTTAGAAAGTGTTCATAAGCACGAAATGTAAAGGCGTAATCGGGCTTGTGGCGCAATGGATAATGCGTCTGACTACGGATCAGAAGATTCCACGTTCGACTCCTGGCAAGCTCTTCGGTTTCTAATTTCTAGGTGGACTCATTTAGAAAGTGTTCATGAGCAAGAAATGTAAAGGCGTAATCGGGCTTGTGGCGCAATGGATAATGCGTCTGACTACGGATCAGAAGATTCCAGGTTCGACTCCTGGCAACCTCTTCGATTTCTAATTTCTAGGTGGACTCATTTAGAAAGTGTTCATAAGCAAGAAATGTAAAGGCGTAATCGGGCTTGTGGCGCAATGGATAACGCGTCTGACTACGGATCAGAAGATTCCAGGTTCGACTCCTGGCAAGCTCTTCGATTTCTAATTTCTAGGTGGACTCATTTAGAAAGTGTTCATAAGCAAGAAATGTAAAGGCGTAATCGGGCTTGTGGCGCAATGGATAACGCGTCTGACTACGGATCAGAAGATTCCAGGTTCGACTCCTGGCAAGCTCTTCGATTTCTAATTTTTAGGTGGACTCATTTAGAAAGTGTTCATAAGCAAGAAATGTAAAGGCGTAATCGGGCTTGTGGCGCAATGGATAACGCGTCTGACTACGGATCAGAAGATTCCAGGTTCGACTCCTGGCAAGCTCTTCGATTTCTAATTTCTAGGTGGACTCATTTAGAAAGTGTTCATAAGCAAGAAATGTAAGGGCGTAATCGGGCTTGTGGCGCAATGGATAACGCGTCTGACTACGGATCAGAAGATTCCAGGTTCGACTCCTGGCAAGCTCTTCGATTTCTAATTTCTAGGTGGACTCATTTAGAAAGTGTTCATAAGCAAGAAATGTAAAGGCGTAATCGGGCTTGTGGCGCAATGGATAACGCGTCTGACTACGGATCAGAAGATTCCAGATTCGACTCCTGGCAATCTCTTCGATTTCTAATTTTCAGGTGGACTCATTTAGAAAGTGTTCATAAGCACGAAATGTAAAGGCGTAATCGGGCTTGTGGCGCAATGGATAATGCGTCTGACTACGGATCAGAAGATTCCACGTTCGACTCCTGGCAAGCTCTTCGGTTTCTAATTTCTAGGTGGACTCATTTAGAAAGTGTTCATAAGCAAGAAATGTAAAGGCGCAATCGGGCTTGTGGCGCAATGGATAACGCGTCTGACTACGGATCAGAAGATTCCAGGTTCGACTCCTGGCAAGCTCTTCGATTTCTAATTTTTAGGTGGACTCATTTAGAAAGTGTTCATAAGCAAGAAATGTAAGGGCGTAATCGGGCTTGTGGCGCAATGGATAACGCGTCTGACTACGGATCAGAAGATTCCAGGTTCGACTCCTGGCAAGCTCTTCGATTTCTAATTTTTAGGTGGACTCATTTAGAAAGTGTTCATAAGCACGAAATGTAAAGGCGTAATCGGGCTTGTGGCGCAATGGATAATGCGTCTGACTACGGATCAGAAGATTCCACGTTCGACTCCTGGCAAGCTCTTCGGTTTCTAATTTCTAGGTGGACTCATTTAGAAAGTGTTCATAAGCAAGAAATGTAAAGGCGTAATCGGGCTTGTGGCGCAATGGATAACGCGTCTGACTACGGATCAGAAGATTCCAGGTTCGACTCCTGGCAAGCTCTTCGATTTCTAATTTTTAGGTGGACTCATTTAGAAAGTGTTCATAAGCAAGAAATGTAAGGGCGTAATCGGGCTTGTGGCGCAATGGATAACGCGTCTGACTACGGATCAGAATATTCCAGGTTCGACTCCTGGCAAGCTCTTCGATTTCTAATTTTTAGGTGGACTCATTTAGAAAGTGTTCATAAGCAAGAAATGTAAAGGCGTAATCGGGCTTGTGGCGCAATGGATAACGCGTCTGACTACGGATCAGAAGATTCCAGGTTCGACTCCTGGCAAGCTCTTCGATTTCTAATTTCTAGGTGGACTCATTTAGAAAGTGTTCATAAGCAAGAAATGTAAAGGCGTAATCGGGCTTGTGGCGCAATGGATAACGCGTCTGACTACGGATCAGAAGATTCCAGGTTCGACTCCTGGCAAGCTCTTCGATTTCTAATTTTTAGGTGGACTCATTTAGAAAGTGTTCATAAGCAAGAAATGTAAAGGCGTAATCGGGCTTGTGGCGCAATGGATAACGCGTCTGACTACGGATCAGAAGATTCCAGGTTCGACTCCTGGCAAGCTCTTCGATTTCTAATTTCTAGGTGGACTCATTTAGAAAGTGTTCATAAGCAAGAAATGTAAGGGCGTAATCGGGCTTGTGGCGCAATGGATAACGCGTCTGACTACGGATCAGAAGATTCCAGGTTCGACTCCTGGCAAGCTCTTCGATTTCTAATTTCTAGGTGGACTCATTTAGAAAGTGTTCATAAGCAAGAAATGTAAAGGCGTAATCGGGCTTGTGGCGCAATGGATAACGCGTCTGACTACGGATCAGAAGATTCCAGATTCGACTCCTGGCAATCTCTTCGATTTCTAATTTTCAGGTGGACTCATTTAGAAAGTGTTCATAAGCACGAAATGTAAAGGCGTAATCGGGCTTGTGGCGCAATGGATAATGCGTCTGACTACGGATCAGAAGATTCCACGTTCGACTCCTGGCAAGCTCTTCGGTTTCTAATTTCTAGGTGGACTCATTTAGAAAGTGTTCATAAGCAAGAAATGTAAAGGCGCAATCGGGCTTGTGGCGCAATGGATAACGCGTCTGACTACGGATCAGAAGATTCCAGGTTCGACTCCTGGCAAGCTCTTCGATTTCTAATTTTTAGGTGGACTCATTTAGAAAGTGTTCATAAGCAAGAAATGTAAGGGCGTAATCGGGCTTGTGGCGCAATGGATAACGCGTCTGACTACGGATCAGAAGATTCCAGGTTCGACTCCTGGCAAGCTCTTCGATTTCTAATTTTTAGGTGGACTCATTTAGAAAGTGTTCATAAGCACGAAATGTAAAGGCGTAATCGGGCTTGTGGCGCAATGGATAATGCGTCTGACTACGGATCAGAAGATTCCACGTTCGACTCCTGGCAAGCTCTTCGGTTTCTAATTTCTAGGTGGACTCATTTAGAAAGTGTTCATAAGCAAGAAATGTAAAGGCGTAATCGGGCTTGTGGCGCAATGGATAACGCGTCTGACTACGGATCAGAAGATTCCAGGTTCGACTCCTGGCAAGCTCTTCGATTTCTAATTTCTAGGTGGACTCATTTAGAAAGTGTTCATAAGCAAGAAATGTAAGGGCGTAATCGGGCTTGTGGCGCAATGGATAACGCGTCTGACTACGGATCAGAAGATTCCAGGTTCGACTCCTGGCAAGCTCTTCGATTTCTAATTTCTAGGTGGACTCATTTAGAAAGTGTTCATAAGCAAGAAATGTAAAGGCGTAATCGGGCTTGTGGCGCAATGGATAACGCGTCTGACTACGGATCAGAAGATTCCAGATTCGACTCCTGGCAATCTCTTCGATTTCTAATTTTCAGGTGGACTCATTTAGAAAGTGTTCATAAGCACGAAATGTAAAGGCGTAATCGGGCTTGTGGCGCAATGGATAATGCGTCTGACTACGGATCAGAAGATTCCACGTTCGACTCCTGGCAAGCTCTTCGGTTTCTAATTTCTAGGTGGACTCATTTAGAAAGTGTTCATAAGCAAGAAATGTAAAGGCGCAATCGGGCTTGTGGCGCAATGGATAACGCGTCTGACTACGGATCAGAAGATTCCAGGTTCGACTCCTGGCAAGCTCTTCGATTTCTAATTTTTAGGTGGACTCATTTAGAAAGTGTTCATAAGCAAGAAATGTAAGGGCGTAATCGGGCTTGTGGCGCAATGGATAACGCGTCTGACTACGGATCAGAAGATTCCAGGTTCGACTCCTGGCAAGCTCTTCGATTTCTAATTTTTAGGTGGACTCATTTAGAAAGTGTTCATAAGCACGAAATGTAAAGGCGTAATCGGGCTTGTGGCGCAATGGATAATGCGTCTGACTACGGATCAGAAGATTCCACGTTCGACTCCTGGCAAGCTCTTCGGTTTCTAATTTCTAGGTGGACTCATTTAGAAAGTGTTCATAAGCAAGAAATGTAAAGGCGTAATCGGGCTTGTGGCGCAATGGATAACGCGTCTGACTACGGATCAGAAGATTCCAGGTTCGACTCCTGGCAAGCTCTTCGATTTCTAATTTTTAGGTGGACTCATTTAGAAAGTGTTCATAAGCAAGAAATGTAAGGGCGTAATCGGGCTTGTGGCGCAATGGATAACGCGTCTGACTACGGATCAGAATATTCCAGGTTCGACTCCTGGCAAGCTCTTCGATTTCTAATTTTTAGGTGGACTCATTTAGAAAGTGTTCATAAGCAAGAAATGTAAAGGCGTAATCGGGCTTGTGGCGCAATGGATAACGCGTCTGACTACGGATCAGAAGATTCCAGGTTCGACTCCTGGCAAGCTCTTCGATTTCTAATTTCTAGGTGGACTCATTTAGAAAGTGTTCATAAGCAAGAAATGTAAGGGCGTAATCGGGCTTGTGGCGCAATGGATAACGCGTCTGACTACGGATCAGAAGATTCCAGGTTCGACTCCTGGCAAGCTCTTCGATTTCTAATTTCTAGGTGGACTCATTTAGAAAGTGTTCATAAGCAAGAAATGTAAAGGCGTAATCGGGCTTGTGGCGCAATGGATAACGCGTCTGACTACGGATCAGAAGATTCCAGATTCGACTCCTGGCAATCTCTTCGATTTCTAATTTTTAGGTGGACTCATTTAGAAAGTGTTCATAAGCACGAAATGTAAAGGCGTAATCGGGCTTGTGGCGCAATGGATAATGCGTCTGACTACGGATCAGAAGATTCCACGTTCGACTCCTGGCAAGCTCTTCGGTTTCTAATTTCTAGGTGGACTCATTTAGAAAGTGTTCATGAGCAAGAAATGTAAAGGCGTAATCGGGCTTGTGGCGCAATGGATAATGCGTCTGACTACGGATCAGAAGATTCCAGGTTCGACTCCTGGCAACCTCTTCGATTTCTAATTTCTAGGTGGACTCATTTAGAAAGTGTTCATAAGCAAGAAATGTAAAGGCGTAATCGGGCTTGTGGCGCAATGGATAACGCGTCTGACTACGGATCAGAAGATTCCAGGTTCGACTCCTGGCAAGCTCTTCGATTTCTAATTTCTAGGTGGACTCATTTAGAAAGTGTTCATAAGCAAGAAATGTAAAGGCGTAATCGGGCTTGTGGCGCAATGGATAACGCGTCTGACTACGGATCAGAAGATTCCAGGTTCGACTCCTGGCAAGCTCTTCGATTTCTAATTTTTAGGTGGACTCATTTAGAAAGTGTTCATAAGCAAGAAATGTAAGGGCGTAATCGGGCTTGTGGCGCAATGGATAACGCGTCTGACTACGGATCAGAAGATTCCAGGTTCGACTCCTGGCAAGCTCTTCGATTTCTAATTTTTAGGTGGACTCATTTAGAAAGTGTTCATAAGCAAGAAATGTAAGGGCGGAATCGGGTTTGTGGCGCAATGGATAACGCGTCTGACTACGGATCAGAAGATTCCAGGTTCGACTCCTGGCAAGCTCTTCGATTTCTAATTTCTAGGTGGACTCATTTAGAAAGTGTTCATAAGCAAGAAATGTAAAGGCGGAATCGGGCTTGTGGCGCAATGGATAACGCGTCTGACTACGGATCAGAAGATTCCAGGTTCGACTCCTAGCAAGCTCTTCGATTTCTAATTTTTAGGTGGACTCATTTAGAAAGTGTTCATAAGCAAGAAATGTAAGGGCGTAATCGGGCTTGTGGCGCAATGGATAACGCGTCTGACTACGGATCAGAAGATTCCAGGTTCGACTCCTGGCAAGCTCTTTGATTTCTAATTTCTAGGTGGACTCATTTAGAAAGTGTTCATAAGCAAGAAATGTAAAGGCGGAATCGGGCTTGTGGCGCAATGGATAACGCGTCTGACTACGGATCAGAAGATTCCAGGTTCGACTCCTGGCAAGCTCTTTGATTTCTAATTTCTAGGTGGACTCATTTAGAAAGTGTTCATAAGCAAGAAATGTAAAGGCGGAATCGGGCTTGTGGCGCAATGGATAACGCGTCTGACTACGGATCAGAAGATTCCAGGTTCGACTCCTGGCAAGCTCTTCGATTTCTAATTTCTAGGTGGACTCATTTAGAAAGTGTTCATAAGCAAGAAATGTAAAGGCGTAATCGGGCTTGTGGCGCAATGGATAACGCGTCTGACTACGGATCAGAAGATTCCAGGTTCGACTCCTGGCAAGCTCTTCGATTTCTAATTTTTAGGTGGACTCATTTAGAAAGTGTTCATAAGCAAGAAATGTAAGGGCGTAATCGGGCTTGTGGCGCAATGGATAACGCGTCTGACTACGGATCAGAAGATTCCAGGTTCGACTCCTGGCAAGCTCTTCGATTTCTAATTTTTAGGTGGACTCATTTAGAAAGTGTTCATAAGCAAGAAATGTAAGGGCGGAATCGGGTTTGTGGCGCAATGGATAACGCGTCTGACTACGGATCAGAAGATTCCAGGTTCGACTCCTGGCAAGCTCTTCGATTTCTAATTTCTAGGTGGACTCATTTAGAAAGTGTTCATAAGCAAGAAATGTAAAGGCGGAATCGGGCTTGTGGCGCAATGGATAACGCGTCTGACTACGGATCAGAAGATTCCAGGTTCGACTCCTGGCAAGCTCTTCGATTTCTAATTTTTAGGTGGACTCATTTAGAAAGTGTTCATAAGCAAGAAATGTAAGGGCGTAATCGGGCTTGTGGCGCAATGGATAACGCGTCTGACTACGGATCAGAAGATTCCAGGTTCGACTCCTGGCAAGCTCTTTGATTTCTAATTTCTAGGTGGACTCATTTAGAAAGTGTTCATAAGCAAGAAATGTAAAGGCGGAATCGGGCTTGTGGCGCAATGGATAACGCGTCTGACTACGGATCAGAAGATTCCAGGTTCGACTCCTGGCAAGCTCTTTGATTTCTAATTTCTAGGTGGACTCATTTAGAAAGTGTTCATAAGCAAGAAATGTAAAGGCGGAATCGGGCTTGTGGCGCAATGGATAACGCGTCTGACTACGGATCAGAAGATTCCAGGTTCGACTCCTGGCAAGCTCTTCGATTTCTAATTTCTAGGTGGACTCATTTAGAAAGTGTTCATAAGCAAGAAATGTAAAGGCGTAATCGGGCTTGTGGCGCAATGGATAACGCGTCTGACTACGGATCAGAAGATTCCAGGTTCGACTCCTGGCAAGCTCTTCGATTTCTAATTTTTAGGTGGACTAATTTAGAAAGTGTTCATAAGCAAGAAATGTAAAGGCGTAATCGGGCTTGTGGCGCAATGGATAACGCGTCTGACTACGGATCAGAAGATTCCAGGTTCGACTCCTGGCAAGCTCTTCGATTTCTAATTTCTAGGTGGACTCATTTAGAAAGTGTTCATAAGCAAGAAATGTAAGGGCGTAATCGGGCTTTTGGCGCAATGGATAACGCGTCTGACTACGGATCAGAAGATTCCAGGTTCGACTCCTGGCAAGCTCTTCAATTTCTAATTTTTAGGTGGACTCATTTAGAAAGTGTTCATAAGCAAGAAATGTAAAGGGGTAATCGGGCTTGTGGCGCAATGGATAACGCGTCTGACTACGGATCAGAAGATTCCAGGTTCGACTCCTGGCAAGCTCTTCGATTTCTAATTTTTAGGTGGACTCATTTAGAAAGTGTTCATGAGCAAGAAATGTAAAGGCGTAACCGGGCTTGTGGCGCAATGGATAACGCGTCTGACTACGGATCAGAAGATTCCAGGTTCGACTCCTGGCAAGCTCTTCGATTTCTAATTTCTAGGTGGACTCATTTAGAAAGTGTTCATAAGCAAGAAATGTAAAGGCGTAATCGGGCTTGTGGCGCAATGGATAACGCGTCTGACTACGGATCAGAAGATTCCAGGTTCGACTCCTGGCAAGCTCTTCGATTTCTAATTTCTAGGTGGACTCATTTAGAAAGTGTTCATAAGCAAGAAATGTAAAGGCGGAATCGGGCTTGTGGCGCAATGGATAACGCGTCTGACTACGGATCAGAAGATTCCAGGTTCGACTCCTGGCAAGCTCTTTGATTTCTAATTTCTAGTGGACTCATTTAGAAAGTGTTCATAAGCAAGAAATGTAAAGGCGTAATCGGGCTTGTGGCGCAATGGATAACGCGTCTGACTACGGATCAGAAGATTCCAGGTTCGACTCCTGGCAAGCTCTTCGATTTCTAATTTTTAGGTGGACTCATTTAGAAAGTGTTCATAAGCAAGAAATGTAAGGGCGTAATCGGGCTTGTGGCGCAATGGATAACGCGTCTGACTACGGATCAGAATATTCCAGGTTCGACTCCTGGCAAGCTCTTCGATTTCTAATTTTTAGGTGGACTCATTTAGAAAGTGTTCATAAGCAAGAAATGTAAAGGCGTAATCGGGCTTGTGGCGCAATGGATAACGCGTCTGACTACGGATCAGAAGATTCCAGGTTCGACTCCTGGCAAGCTCTTCGATTTCTAATTTCTAGGTGGACTCATTTAGAAAGTGTTCATAAGCAAGAAATGTAAGGGCGTAATCGGGCTTGTGGCGCAATGGATAACGCGTCTGACTACGGATCAGAAGATTCCAGGTTCGACTCCTGGCAAGCTCTTCGATTTCTAATTTCTAGGTGGACTCATTTAGAAAGTGTTCATAAGCAAGAAATGTAAAGGCGTAATCGGGCTTGTGGCGCAATGGATAACGCGTCTGACTACGGATCAGAAGATTCCAGATTCGACTCCTGGCAATCTCTTCGATTTCTAATTTTCAGGTGGACTCATTTAGAAAGTGTTCATAAGCACGAAATGTAAAGGCGTAATCGGGCTTGTGGCGCAATGGATAATGCGTCTGACTACGGATCAGAAGATTCCACGTTCGACTCCTGGCAAGCTCTTCGGTTTTTTAATTTCTAGGTGGACTCATTTAGAAAGTGTTCATAAGCAAGAAATGTAAAGGCGCAATCGGGCTTGTGGCGCAATGGATAACGCGTCTGACTACGGATCAGAAGATTCCAGGTTCGACTCCTGGCAAGCTCTTCGATTTCTAATTTTTAGGTGGACTCATTTAGAAAGTGTTCATAAGCAAGAAATGTAAGGGCGTAATCGGGCTTGTGGCGCAATGGATAACGCGTCTGACTACGGATCAGAAGATTCCAGGTTCGACTCCTGGCAAGCTCTTCGATTTCTAATTTTTAGGTGGACTCATTTAGAAAGTGTTCATAAGCACGAAATGTAAAGGCGTAATCGGGCTTGTGGCGCAATGGATAATGCGTCTGACTACGGATCAGAAGATTCCACGTTCGACTCCTGGCAAGCTCTTCGGTTTCTAATTTCTAGGTGGACTCATTTAGAAAGTGTTCATAAGCAAGAAATGTAAAGGCGTAATCGGGCTTGTGGCGCAATGGATAACGCGTCTGACTACGGATCAGAAGATTCCAGGTTCGACTCCTGGCAAGCTCTTCGATTTCTAATTTTTAGGTGGACTCATTTAGAAAGTGTTCATAAGCAAGAAATGTAAGGGCGTAATCGGGCTTGTGGCGCAATGGATAACGCGTCTGACTACGGATCAGAATATTCCAGGTTCGACTCCTGGCAAGCTCTTCGATTTCTAATTTTTAGGTGGACTCATTTAGAAAGTGTTCATAAGCAAGAAATGTAAAGGCGTAATCGGGCTTGTGGCGCAATGGATAACGCGTCTGACTACGGATCAGAAGATTCCAGGTTCGACTCCTGGCAAGCTCTTCGATTTCTAATTTCTAGGTGGACTCATTTAGAAAGTGTTCATAAGCAAGAAATGTAAGGGCGTAATCGGGCTTGTGGCGCAATGGATAACGCGTCTGACTACGGATCAGAAGATTCCAGGTTCGACTCCTGGCAAGCTCTTCGATTTCTTATTTCTAGGTGGACTCATTTAGAAAGTGTTCATAAGCAAGAAATGTAAAGGCGTAATCGGGCTTGTGGCGCAATGGATAACGCGTCTGACTACGGATCAGAAGATTCCAGATTCGACTCCTGGCAATCTCTTCGATTTCTAATTTTTAGGTGGACTCATTTAGAAAGTGTTCATAAGCACGAAATGTAAAGGCGTAATCGGGCTTGTGGCGCAATGGATAATGCGTCTGACTACGGATCAGAAGATTCCACGTTCGACTCCTGGCAAGCTCTTCGGTTTCTAATTTCTAGGTGGACTCATTTAGAAAGTGTTCATGAGCAAGAAATGTAAAGGCGTAATCGGGCTTGTGGCGCAATGGATAATGCGTCTGACTACGGATCAGAAGATTCCAGGTTCGACTCCTGGCAACCTCTTCGATTTCTAATTTCTAGGTGGACTCATTTAGAAAGTGTTCATAAGCAAGAAATGTAAAGGCGTAATCGGGCTTGTGGCGCAATGGATAACGCGTCTGACTACGGATCAGAAGATTCCAGGTTCGACTCCTGGCAAGCTCTTCGATTTCTAATTTCTAGGTGGACTCATTTAGAAAGTGTTCATAAGCAAGAAATGTAAAGGCGTAATCGGGCTTGTGGCGCAATGGATAACGCGTCTGACTACGGATCAGAAGATTCCAGGTTCGACTCCTGGCAAGCTCTTCGATTTCTAATTTTTAGGTGGACTCATTTAGAAAGTGTTCATAAGCAAGAAATGTAAGGGCGTAATCGGGCTTGTGGCGCAATGGATAACGCGTCTGACTACGGATCAGAAGATTCCAGGTTCGACTCCTGGCAAGCTCTTCGATTTCTAATTTTTAGGTGGACTCATTTAGAAAGTGTTCATAAGCAAGAAATGTAAGGGCGGAATCGGGTTTGTGGTGCAATGGATAACGCGTCTGACTACGGATCAGAAGATTCCAGGTTCGACTCCTGGCAAGCTCTTCGATTTCTAATTTCTAGGTGGACTCATTTAGAAAGTGTTCATAAGCAAGAAATGTAAAGGCGGAATCGGGCTTGTGGCGCAATGGATAACGCGTCTGACTACGGATCAGAAGATTCCAGGTTCGACTCCTAGCAAGCTCTTCGATTTCTAATTTTTAGGTGGACTCATTTAGAAAGTGTTCATAAGCAAGAAATGTAAGGGCGTAATCGGGCTTGTGGCGCAATGGATAACGCGTCTGACTACGGATCAGAAGATTCCAGGTTCGACTCCTGGCAAGCTCTTTGATTTCTAATTTCTAGGTGGACTCATTTAGAAAGTGTTCATAAGCAAGAAATGTAAAGGCGGAATCGGGCTTGTGGCGCAATGGATAACGCGTCTGACTACGGATCAGAAGATTCCAGGTTCGACTCCTGGCAAGCTCTTTGATTTCTAATTTCTAGGTGGACTCATTTAGAAAGTGTTCATAAGCAAGAAATGTAAAGGCGGAATCGGGCTTGTGGCGCAATGGATAACGCGTCTGACTACGGATCAGAAGATTCCAGGTTCGACTCCTGGCAAGCTCTTCGATTTCTAATTTCTAGGTGGACTCATTTAGAAAGTGTTCATAAGCAAGAAATGTAAAGGCGTAATCGGGCTTGTGGCGCAATGGATAACGCGTCTGACTACGGATCAGAAGATTCCAGGTTCGACTCCTGGCAAGCTCTTCGATTTCTAATTTTTAGGTGGACTCATTTAGAAAGTGTTCATAAGCAAGAAATGTAAGGGCGTAATCGGGCTTGTGGCGCAATGGATAACGCGTCTGACTACGGATCAGAAGATTCCAGGTTCGACTCCTGGCAAGCTCTTCGATTTCTAATTTTTAGGTGGACTCATTTAGAAAGTGTTCATAAGCAAGAAATGTAAGGGCGGAATCGGGTTTGTGGCGCAATGGATAACGCGTCTGACTACGGATCAGAAGATTCCAGGTTCGACTCCTGGCAAGCTCTTCGATTTCTAATTTCTAGGTGGACTCATTTAGAAAGTGTTCATAAGCAAGAAATGTAAAGGCGGAATCGGGCTTGTGGCGCAATGGATAACGCGTCTGACTACGGATCAGAAGATTCCAGGTTCGACTCCTGGCAAGCTCTTCGATTTCTAATTTTTAGGTGGACTCATTTAGAAAGTGTTCATAAGCAAGAAATGTAAGGGCGTAATCGGGCTTGTGGCGCAATGGATAACGCGTCTGACTACGGATCAGAAGATTCCAGGTTCGACTCCTGGCAAGCTCTTTGATTTCTAATTTCTAGGTGGACTCATTTAGAAAGTGTTCATAAGCAAGAAATGTAAAGGCGGAATCGGGCTTGTGGCGCAATGGATAACGCGTCTGACTACGGATCAGAAGATTCCAGGTTCGACTCCTGGCAAGCTCTTTGATTTCTAATTTCTAGGTGGACTCATTTAGAAAGTGTTCATAAGCAAGAAATGTAAAGGCGGAATCGGGCTTGTGGCGCAATGGATAACGCGTCTGACTACGGATCAGAAGATTCCAGGTTCGACTCCTGGCAAGCTCTTCGATTTCTAATTTCTAGGTGGACTCATTTAGAAAGTGTTCATAAGCAAGAAATGTAAAGGCGTAATCGGGCTTGTGGCGCAATGGATAACGCGTCTGACTACGGATCAGAAGATTCCAGGTTCGACTCCTGGCAAGCTCTTCGATTTCTAATTTTTAGGTGGACTAATTTAGAAAGTGTTCATAAGCAAGAAATGTAAAGGCGTAATCGGGCTTGTGGCGCAATGGATAACGCGTCTGACTACGGATCAGAAGATTCCAGGTTCGACTCCTGGCAAGCTCTTCGATTTCTAATTTCTAGGTGGACTCATTTAGAAAGTGTTCATAAGCAAGAAATGTAAGGGCGTAATCGGGCTTTTGGCGCAATGGATAACGCGTCTGACTACGGATCAGAAGATTCCAGGTTCGACTCCTGGCAAGCTCTTCAATTTCTAATTTTTAGGTGGACTCATTTAGAAAGTGTTCATAAGCAAGAAATGTAAAGGGGTAATCGGGCTTGTGGCGCAATGGATAACGCGTCTGACTACGGATCAGAAGATTCCAGGTTCGACTCCTGGCAAGCTCTTCGATTTCTAATTTTTAGGTGGACTCATTTAGAAAGTGTTCATGAGCAAGAAATGTAAAGGCGTAACCGGGCTTGTGGCGCAATGGATAACGCGTCTGACTACGGATCAGAAGATTCCAGGTTCGACTCCTGGCAAGCTCTTCGATTTCTAATTTCTAGGTGGACTCATTTAGAAAGTGTTCATAAGCAAGAAATGTAAAGGCGTAATCGGGCTTGTGGCGCAATGGATAACGCGTCTGACTACGGATCAGAAGATTCCAGGTTCGACTCCTGGCAAGCTCTTCGATTTCTAATTTTTAGGTGGACTCATTTAGAAAGTGTTCATGAGCAAGAAATGTAAAGGCGTAATCGGGATTGTGGCGCAATGGATAACGCGTCTGACTACGGATCAGAAGATTCCAGGTTCGACTCCTGGCAATCTCTTCGATTTCTAATTTCTAGGTGGACTCATTTAGAAAGTGTTCATAAGCAAGAAATGTAAAGGCGTAATCGGGCTTGTGGCGCAATGGATAACGCGTCTGACTACGGATCAGAAGATTCCAGGTTCGACTCCTGGCAAGCTCTTCGATTTCTAATTTCTAGGTGGACTCATTTAGAAAGTGTTCATAAGCAAGAAATGTAAAGGCGGAATCGGGCTTGTGGCGCAATGGATAACGCGTCTGACTACGGATCAGAAGATTCCAGGTTCGACTCCTGGCAAGCTCTTTGATTTCTAATTTCTAGGTGGACTCATTTAGAAAGTGTTCATAAGCAAGAAATGTAAAGGCGGAATCGGGCTTGTGGCGCAATGGATAACGCGTCTGACTACGGATCAGAAGATTCCAGGTTCGACTCCTGGCAAGCTCTTCGATTTCTAATTTCTAGGTGGACTCATTTAGAAAGTGTTCATAAGCAAGAAATGTAAAGGCGTAATCGGGCTTGTGGCGCAATGGATAACGCGTCTGACTACGGATCAGAAGATTCCAGGTTCGACTCCTGGCAAGCTCTTCGATTTCTTATTTTTAGGTGGACTAATTTAGAAAGTGTTCATAAGCAAGAAATGTAAAGGCGTAATCGGGCTTGTGGCGCAATGGATAACGCGTCTGACTACGGATCAGAAGATTCCAGGTTCGACTCCTGGCAAGCTCTTCGATTTCTAATTTCTAGGTGGACTCATTTAGAAAGTGTTCATAAGCAAGAAATGTAAGGGCGTAATCGGGCTTTTGGCGCAATGGATAACGCGTCTGACTACGGATCAGAAGATTCCAGGTTCGACTCCTGGCAAGCTCTTCAATTTCTAATTTCTAGGTGGACTCATTTAGAAAGTGTTCATAAGCACGAAATGTAAAGGGGTAATCGGGCTTGTGGCGCAATGGATAACCCGTCTGACTACGGATCAGAAGATTCCAGGTTCGACTCCTGGCAAGCTCTTCGATTTCTAATTTTTAGGTGGACTCATTTAGAAAGTGTTCATAAGCAAGAAATGTAAAGGGGTAATCGGGCTTGTGGCGCAATGGATAACGCGTCTGACTACGGATCAGAAGATTCCAGGTTCGACTCCTGGCAAGCTCTTCGATTTCTAATTTTTAGGTGGACTCATTTAGAAAGTGTTCATGAGCAAGAAATGTAAAGGCGTAACCGGGCTTGTGGCGCAATGGATAACGCGTCTGACTACGGATCAGAAGATTCCAGGTTCGACTCCTGGCAAGCTCTTCGATTTCTAATTTCTAGGTGGACTCATTTAGAAAGTGTTCATAAGCAAGAAATGTAAAGGCGTAATCGGGCTTGTGGCGCAATGGATAACGCGTCTGACTACGGATCAGAAGATTCCAGGTTCGACTCCTGGCAAGCTCTTCGATTTCTAATTTTTAGGTGGACTCATTTAGAAAGTGTTCATGAGCAAGAAATGTAAAGGCGTAATCGGGATTGTGGCGCAATGGATAACGCGTCTGACTACGGATCAGAAGATTCCAGGTTCGACTCCTGGCAATCTCTTCGATTTCTAATTTCTAGGTGGACTCATTTAGAAAGTGTTCATAAGCAAGAAATGTAAAGGCGTAATCGGGCTTGTGGCGCAATGGATAACGCGTCTGACTACGGATCAGAAGATTCCAGGTTCGACTCCTGGCAAGCTCTTCGATTTCTAATTTCTAGGTGGACTCATTTAGAAAGTGTTCATAAGCAAGAAATGTAAAGGCGTAATCGGGATTGTGGCGCAATGGATAACGCGTCTGACTACGGATCAGAAGATTCCAGATTCGACTCCTGGCAATCTCTTCGATTTCTAATTTTCAGGTGGACTCATTTAGAAAGTGTTCATAAGCACGAAATGTAAAGGCGTAATCGGGCTTGTGGCGCAATGGATAATGCGTCTGACTCCGGATCAGAAGATTCCACGTTCGACTCCTGGCAAGCTCTTCGGTTTCTAATTTCTAGGTGGACTCATTTAGAAAGTGTTCATAAGCAAGAAATGTAAAGGCGTAATCGGGCTTGTGGCGCAATGGATAACGCGTCTGACTACGGATCAGAAGATTCCAGGTTCGACTCCTGGCAAGCTCTTCGATTTCTAATTTTTAGGTGGACTCATTTAGAAAGTGTTCATAAGCAAGAAATGTAAAGGCGGAATCGGGCTTGTGGCGCAATGGATAACGCGTCTGACTACGGATCAGAAGATTCCAGGTTCGACTCCTGGCAAGCTCTTCGATTTCTAATTTCTAGGTGGACTCATTTAGAAAGTGTTCATAAGCAAGAAATGTAAAGGCGGAATCGGGCTTGTGGCGCAATGGATAACGCGTCTGACTACGGATCAGAAGATTCCAGGTTCGACTCCTGGCAAGCTCTTCGATTTCTAATTTTTAGGTGGACTCATTTAGAAAGTGTTCATAAGCAAGAAATGTAAGGGCGTAATCGGGCTTGTGGCGCAATGGATAACGCGTCTGACTACGGATCAGAAGATTCCAGGTTCGACTCCTGGCAAGCTCTTTGATTTCTAATTTCTAGGTGGACTCATTTAGAAAGTGTTCATAAGCAAGAAATGTAAAGGCGGAATCGGGCTTGTGGCGCAATGGATAACGCGTCTGACTACGGATCAGAAGATTCCAGGTTCGACTCCTGGCAAGCTCTTTGATTTCTAATTTCTAGGTGGACTCATTTAGAAAGTGTTCATAAGCAAGAAATGTAAAGGCGGAATCGGGCTTGTGGCGCAATGGATAACGCGTCTGACTACGGATCAGAAGATTCCAGGTTCGACTCCTGGCAAGCTCTTCGATTTCTAATTTCTAGGTGGACTCATTTAGAAAGTGTTCATAAGCAAGAAATGTAAAGGCGTAATCGGGCTTGTGGCGCAATGGATAACGCGTCTGACTACGGATCAGAAGATTCCAGGTTCGACTCCTGGCAAGCTCTTCGATTTCTAATTTTTAGGTGGACTAATTTAGAAAGTGTTCATAAGCAAGAAATGTAAAGGCGTAATCGGGCTTGTGGCGCAATGGATAACGCGTCTGACTACGGATCAGAAGATTCCAGGTTCGACTCCTGGCAAGCTCTTCGATTTCTAATTTCTAGGTGGACTCATTTAGAAAGTGTTCATAAGCAAGAAATGTAAGGGCGTAATCGGGCTTTTGGCGCAATGGATAACGCGTCTGACTACGGATCAGAAGATTCCAGGTTCGACTCCTGGCAAGCTCTTCAATTTCTAATTTCTAGGTGGACTCATTTAGAAAGTGTTCATAAGCACGAAATGTAAAGGGGTAATCGGGCTTGTGGCGCAATGGATAACCCGTCTGACTACGGATCAGAAGATTCCAGGTTCGACTCCTGGCAAGCTCTTCGATTTCTAATTTTTAGGTGGACTCATTTAGAAAGTGTTCATAAGCAAGAAATGTAAAAGGGTAATCGGGCTTGTGGCGCAATGGATAACGCGTCTGACTACGGATCAGAAGCTTCCAGGTTCGACTCCTGGCAAGCTCTTCAATTTCTAATTTCTAGGTGGACTCATTTAGAAAGTGTTCATAAGCACGAAATGTAAAGGGGTAATCGGGCTTGTGGCGCAATGGATAACCCGTCTGACTACGGATCAGAAGATTCCAGGTTCGACTCCTGGCAAGCTCTTCGATTTCTAATTTTTAGGTGGACTCATTTAGAAAGTGTTCATAAGCAAGAAATGTAAAGGGGTAATCGGGCTTGTGGCGCAATGGATAACGCGTCTGACTACGGATCAGAAGATTCCAGGTTCGACTCCTGGCAAGCTCTTCGATTTCTAATTTTTAGGTGGACTCATTTAGAAAGTGTTCATGAGCAAGAAATGTAAAGGCGTAACCGGGCTTGTGGCGCAATGGATAACGCGTCTGACTACGGATCAGAAGATTCCAGGTTCGACTCCTGGCAAGCTCTTCGATTTCTAATTTCTAGGTGGACTCATTTAGAAAGTGTTCATAAGCAAGAAATGTAAAGGCGTAATCGGGCTTGTGGCGCAATGGATAACGCGTCTGACTACGGATCAGAAGATTCCAGGTTCGACTCCTGGCAAGCTCTTCGATTTCTAATTTTTAGGTGGACTCATTTAGAAAGTGTTCATGAGCAAGAAATGTAAAGGCGTAATCGGGATTGTGGCGCAATGGATAACGCGTCTGACTACGGATCAGAAGATTCCAGGTTCGACTCCTGGCAATCTCTTCGATTTCTAATTTCTAGGTGGACTCATTTAGAAAGTGTTCATAAGCAAGAAATGTAAAGGCGTAATCGGGCTTGTGGCGCAATGGATAACGCGTCTGACTACGGATCAGAAGATTCCAGGTTCGACTCCTGGCAAGCTCTTCGGTTTCTAATTTCTAGGTGGACTCATTTAGAAAGTGTTCATAAGCAAGAAATGTAAAGGCGTAATCGGGCTTGTGGCGCAATGGATAACGCGTCTGACTACGGATCAGAAGATTCCAGGTTCGACTCCTGGCAAGCTCTTCGATTTCTAATTTTTAGGTGGACTCATTTAGAAAGTGTTCATAAGCAAGAAATGTAAAGGGGTAATCGGGCTTGTGGCGCAATGGATAACGCGTCTGACTACGGATCAGAAGATTCCAGGTTCGACTCCTGGCAAGCTCTTCGATTTCTAATTTTTAGGTGGACTCATTTAGAAAGTGTTCATGAGCAAGAAATGTAAAGGCGTAACCGGGCTTGTGGCGCAATGGATAACGCGTCTGACTACGGATCAGAAGATTCCAGGTTCGACTCCTGGCAAGCTCTTCGATTTCTAATTTCTAGGTGGACTCATTTAGAAAGTGTTCATAAGCAAGAAATGTAAAGGGGTAATCGGGCTTGTGGCGCAATGGATAACGCGTCTGACTACGGATCAGAAGATTCCAGGTGCGACTCCTGGCAAGCTCTTCGATTTCTAATTTCTAGGTGGACTCATTTAGAAAGTGTTCATAAGCACGAAATGTAAAGGGGTAATGGGGCTTGTGGCGCAATGGATAACGCGTCTGACTACGGATTAGAAGATTCCAGGTTCGACTCCTGGCAAGTTCTTCGATTTCTAATTTTTAGGTGGAATCATTTAGAAAGTGTTCATAAGCAAGAAATGTAAGGGCGGAATCGGGCTTGTGGCGCAATGGATAACGCGTCTGACTACGGATCAGAAGATTCCAGGTTCGACTCCTGGCAAGCTCTTCGATTTCTAATTTTTAGGTGGACTCATTTAGAAAGTGTTCATAAGCAAGAAATGTAAGGGCGGAATCGGGCTTGTGGCGCAATGGATAACGCGTCTGACTACGGATCAGAAGATTCCAGGTTCGACTCCTGGCAAGCTCTTCGATTTCTAATTTTTAGGTGGACTCATTTAGAAAGTGTTCATAAGCACGAAATGTAAAAGCGTAATCGGGCTTGTGGCGCATTGGATAATGCGTCTGACTACGGATCAGAAGATTCCAGGTTCGACTCCTGGCAAGCTCTTCGATTTCTAATTTTTAGGTGGACTCATTTAGAAAGTGTTCATAAGCAAGAAATGTCAGGGCGGAATCGGGCTTGTGGCGCAATGGATAACGCGTCTGACTACGGATCAGAAGATTCCAGGTTCGACTCCTGGCAAGCTCTTCGATTTCTAATTTTTAGGTGGACTCATTTAGAAAGTGTTCATAATCACGAAATGTAAATGCGTTATCGGGCTTGTGGCGCAATGGATAACGCGTCTGACTACGGATCAGAAGATTCCAGGTTCGACTCCTGGCAAGCTCTTCGATTTCTAATTTTTAGGTGGACTCATTTAGAAAGTGTTCATAAGCAAGAAATGTAAGGGCGGAATCGGGCATGTGGCGCAATGGATAACGCGTCTGACTACGGATCAGAAGATTCCAGGTTCGACTCCTGGCAAGCTCTTCGATTTCTTATTTTTAGGTGGACTCATTTAGAAAGTGTTCATAAGCAAGAAATGTAAGGGCGGAATCGGGCATGTGGCGCAATGGATAACGCGTCTGACTACGGATCAGAAGATTCCAGGTTCGACTCCTGGCAAGCTCTTCGATTTCTAATTTTTAGGTGGACTCATTTAGAAAGTGTGCGTAAGAAGGAAATGTAAAGGTGTTATCGGGCTTGTGGCGCAATGGATAACGCGTCTGACTACGGATCAGACGATTCCAGGTTCGACTCCTGGCAAGCTCTTCGATTTCTAATTTTTAGGTGGACTCATTTAGAAAGTGTTCGTAAGAAGGAAATGTAAAGGCGTTATCGGGCTTGTGGCGCAATGGATAACGCGTCTGACTACGGATCAGAAGATTCCAGGTTCGACTCCTGGCAAGCTCTTCGATTTCTCATTTTTAGGTGGACTCATTTATAAAGTGTTCATAAGCAAGAAATGTAAGGGCGGAATCGGGCATGTGGCGCAATGGATAACGCGTCTGACTACGGATCAGAAGATTCCAGGTTCGACTCCTGGTAAGCTCTTCGATTTCTAATTTTCAGGTGGACTCATTTAGAAAGTGTTCGTAAGAAGGAAATGGAAAGGCGTTATCGGGCTTGTGGCGCAATGGATAATGCGTCTGACTACGGATCAGTAGATTCCAGGTTCGACTCCTGGCAAGCTCTTCGATTTCTAATTTTTAGGTGGACTCATTTAGAAAGTGTTCGTAAGAAGGAAATGTAAAGGCGTTATCGGGCTTGTGGCGCAATGGATAACGCGTCTGACTACGGATCAGAAGATTCCAGATTCGACTCCTGGCAAGCTCTTCGATTTCTAATTTTTAGGTGGACTCATTTAGAAAGTGTTCGTAAGAAGGAAATGTAAAGGCGTTATCGGGCTTGTGGCGCAATGGATAACGCGTCTGACTACGGATCAGAAGATTCCAGGTTCGACTCCTGGCAAGCTCTTCGATTTCTAATTTTTAGGTGGACTCATTTAGAAAGTGTTCGTAAGAAGGAAATGTAAAGGCGTTATCGGGCTTGTGGCGCAATGGATAACGCGTCTGACTACGGATCAGAAGATTCCAGGTTCGACTCCTGGCAAGCTCTTCGATTTCTCATTTTTAGGTGGACTCATTTATAAAGTGTTCATAAGCAAGAAATGTAAGGGCGGAATCGGGCATGTGGCGCAATGGATAACGCGTCTGACTACGGATCAGAAGATTCCAGGTTCGACTCCTGGTAAGCTCTTCGATTTCTAATTTTCAGGTGGACTCATTTAGAAAGTGTTCGTAAGAAGGAAATGGAAAGGCGTTATCGGGCTTGTGGCGCAATGGATAATGCGTCTGACTACGGATCAGTAGATTCCAGGTTCGACTCCTGGCAAGCTCTTCGATTTCTAATTTTTAGGTGGACTCATTTAGAAAGTGTTCGTAAGAAGGAAATGTAAAGGCGTTATCGGGCTTGTGGCGCAATGGATAACGCGTCTGACTACGGATCAGAAGATTCCAGATTCGACTCCTGGCAAGCTCTTCGATTTCTAATTTTTAGGTGGACTCATTTAGAAAGTGTTCGTAAGAAGGAAATGTAAAGGCGTTATCGGGCTTGTGGCGCAATGGATAACGCGTCTGACTACGGATCAGAAGATTCCAGGTTCGACTCCTGGCGAGCTCTTCGATTTCTAATTTTTAGGTGGACTCATTTAGAAAGTGTTCGTAAGAAGGAAATGTAAAAGCGTAATCGGGCTTGTGGCGCAATGGATAACGCGTCTGACTACGGATCAGAAGATTCCAGGTTCGACTCCTGGCAATCTCTTCGATTTCTAATTTTTAGGTGGACTCATTTAGAAAGTGTTCGTAAGAAGGAAATGTAAAGGCGTTATCGGGCTTGTGGCGCAATGGATAACGCGTCTGACTACGGATCAGAAGATTCCAGGTTCGACTCCTGGCAAGCTCTTCGATTTCTAATTTTTAGGTGGACTCATTTAGAAAGTGTTCGTAAGAAGGAAATGTAAAGGCGTTATCGGGCTTGTGGCGCAATGGATAACGCGTCTGACTACGGATCAGAATATTCCAGGTTCGACTCCTGGCAAGCTCTTCGATTTCTAATTTTTAGGTGGACTCATTTAGAAAGTGTTCATAAGCAAGAAATGTAAGGGCGGAATCGGGTTTGTGGCGCAATGGATAACGCGTCTGACTACGGATCAGAAGATTCCAGGTTCGAATCCTGGCAAGCTCTTCGATTTCTAATTTCTAGGTGGACTCATTTAGAAAGTGTTCATAAGCAAGAAATGTAAAGGCGGAATCGGGCTTGTGGCGCAATGGATAACGCGTCTGACTACGGATCAGAAGATTCCAGGTTCGACTCCTGGCAAGCTCTTCGATTTCTAATTTTTAGGTGGACTCATTTAGAAAGTGTTCATAAGCAAGAAATGTAAGGGCGTAATCGGGCTTGTGGCGCAATGGATAACGCGTCTGACTACGGATCAGAAGATTCCAGGTTCGACTCCTGGCAATCTCTTCGATTTCTAATTTCTAGGTGGACTCATTTAGAAAGTGTTCATAAGCAAGAAATGTAAGGGCGTAATCGGGCTTTTGGCGCAATGGATAACGCGTCTGACTACGGATCAGAAGATTCCAGGTTCGACTCCTGGCAAGCTCTTCGATTTCTAATTTCTAGGTGGACTCATTTAGAAAGTGTTCATAAGCAAGAAATGTAAAGGCGGAATCGGGCTTGTGGCGCAATGGATAACGCGTCTGACTACGGATCAGAAGATTCCAGGTTCGACTCCTGGCAAGCTCTTCGATTTCTAATTTTTAGGTGGACTCATTTAGAAAGTGTTCATAAGCAAGAAATGTAAAGGCGTAATCGGGCTTGTGGCGCAATGGATAACGCGTCTGACTACGGATCAGAAGATTCCAGGTTCGACTCCTGGCAAGCTCTTCGATTTCTAATTTCTAGGTGGACTCATTTAGAAAGTGTTCATAAGCAAGAAATGTAAGGGCGTAATCGGGCTTGTGGCGCAATGGATAACGCGTCTGACTACGGATCAGAAGATTCCAGGTTCGACTCCTGGCAAGCTCTTCGATTTCTAATTTTTAGGTGGACTCATTTAGAAAGTGTTCATAAGCAAGAAATGTAAAAGCGTAATCGGGCTTGTGGCGCAATGGATAACGCGTCTGACTACGGATCAGAAGATTCCAGGTTCGACTCCTGGCAAGCTCTTCGATTTCTAATTTCTAGGTGGACTCATTTAGAAAGTGTTCATAAGTAGGAAATGTAATGGGGTAATCGGGCTTGTGGCGCAATGGATAACGCGTCTGACTACGGATCAGAAGATTCCAGGTTCGACTCCTGGCAAGCTCTTCGATTTCTAATTTTTAGGTGGACTCATTTAGAAAGTGTTCATAAGCAAGAAATGTAAAGGGGTAATCGGGCTTGTGGCGCAATGGATAACGCGTCTGACTACGGATCTGAAGATTCCAGGTTCGACTCCTGGCAAGCTCTTCGATTTCTAATTTCTAGGTGGACTCATTTAGAAAGTGTTCATAAGCAAGAAATGTAAAGGCGGAATCGGGCTTGTGGCGCAATGGATAACGCGTCTGACTACGGATCAGAAGATTCCAGGTTCGACTCCTGGCAAGCTCTTCGATTTCTAATTTTTAGGTGGACTCATTTAGAAAGTGTTCATAAGCAAGAAATGTAAAGGCGTAATCGGGCTTGTGGCGCAATGGATAACGCGTCTGACTACGGATCAGAAGATTCCAGGTTCGACTCCTGGCAAGCTCTTCGATTTCTAATTTCTAGGTGGACTCATTTAGAAAGTGTTCATAAGCAAGAAATGTAAGGGCGTAATCGGGCTTGTGGCGCAATGGATAACGCGTCTGACTACGGATCAGAAGATTCCAGGTTCGACTCCTGGCAAGCTCTTCGATTTCTAATTTTTAGGTGGACTCATTTAGAAAGTGTTCATAAGCAAGAAATGTAAAGGCGTAATCGGGCTTGTGGCGCAATGGATAACGCGTCTGACTACGGATCAGAAGATTCCAGGTTCGACTCCTGGCAAGCTCTTCGATTTCTAATTTTTAGGTGGACTCATTTAGAAAGTGTTCATAAGCAAGAAATGTAAAGGGGTAATCGGGCTTGTGGCGCAATGGATAACGCGTCTGACTACGGATCAGAAGATTCCAGGTTCGACTCCTGGCAAGCTCTTCGATTTCTAATTTTTAGGTGGACTCATTTAGAAAGTGTTCATAAGCAAGAAATGTAAAGGCGTAATCGGGCTTGTGGCGCAATGGATAACGCGTCTGACTACGGATCAGAAGATTCCAGGTTCGACTCCTGGCAAGCTCTTCGATTTCTAATTTCTAGGTGGACTCATTTAGAAAGTGTTCATAAGCAAGAAATGTAAGGGCGTAATCGGGCTTGTGGCGCAATGGATAACGCGTCTGACTACGGATCAGAAGATTCCAGGTTCGACTCCTGGCAAGCTCTTCGATTTCTAATTTTTAGGTGGACTCATTTAGAAAGTGTTCATAAGCAAGAAATGTAAAGGCGTAATCGGGCTTGTGGCGCAATGGATAACGCGTCTGACTACGGATCAGAAGATTCCAGGTTCGACTCCTGGCAAGCTCTTCGATTTCTAATTTTTAGGTGGACTCATTTAGAAAGTGTTCATAAGCAAGAAATGTAAAGGGGTAATCGGGCTTGTGGCGCAATGGATAACGCGTCTGACTACGGATCAGAAGATTCCAGGTTCGACTCCTGGCAAGCTCTTCGATTTCTAATTTCTAGGTGGACTCATTTAGAAAGTGTTCATAAGCAAGAAATGTAAAGGCGGAATCGGGCTTGTGGCGCAATGGATAACGCGTCTGACTACGGATCAGAAGATTCCAGGTTCGACTCCTGGCAAGCTCTTCGATTTCTAATTTTTAGGTGGACTCATTTAGAAAGTGTTCATAAGCAAGAAATGTAAAGGCGTAATCGGGCTTGTGGCGCAATGGATAACGCGTCTGACTACGGATCAGAAGATTCCAGGTTCGACTCCTGGCAAGCTCTTCGATTTCTAATTTCTAGGTGGACTCATTTAGAAAGTGTTCATAAGCAAGAAATGTAAGGGCGTAATCGGGCTTGTGGCGCAATGGATAACGCGTCTGACTACGGATCAGAAGATTCCAGGTTCGACTCCTGGCAAGCTCTTCGATTTCTAATTTTTAGGTGGACTCATTTAGAAAGTGTTCATAAGCAAGAAATGTAAAGGCGTAATCGGGCTTGTGGCGCAATGGATAACGCGTCTGACTACGGATCAGAAGATTCCAGGTTCGACTCCTGGCAAGCTCTTCGATTTCTAATTTTTAGGTGGACTCATTTAGAAAGTGTTCATAAGCAAGAAATGTAAAGGGGTAATCGGGCTTGTGGCGCAATGGATAACGCGTCTGACTACGGATCAGAAGATTCCAGGTTCGACTCCTGGCAAGCTCTTCGATTTCTAATTTTTAGGTGGACTCATTTAGAAAGTGTTCATAAGCAAGAAATGTAAAGGCGTAATCGGGCTTGTGGCAAAATGGATAACGCGTCTGACTACGGATCAGAAGATTCCAGGTTCGACTCCTGGCAAGCTCTTCGATTTCTAATTTCTAGGTGGACTCATTTAGAAAGTGTTCATAAGCAAGAAATGTAAGGGCGTAATCGGGCTTGTGGCGCAATGGATAACGCGTCTGACTACGGATCAGAAGATTCCAGGTTCGACTCCTGGCAAGCTCTTCGATTTCTAATTTTTAGGTGGACTCATTTAGAAAGTGTTCATGAGCAAGAAATGTAAAGGCGTAATCGGGCTTGTGGCGCAATGGATAACGCGTCTGACTACGGATCAGAAGATTCCAGGTTCGACTCCTGGCAAGCTCTTCGATTTCTAATTTTTAGGTGGACTCATTTAGAAAGTGTTCATAAGCAAGAAATGTAAAGGGGTAATCGGGCTTGTGGCGCAATGGATAACGCGTCTGACTACGGATCTGAAGATTCCAGGTTCGACTCATGGCAAGCTCTTCGATTTCTAATTTCTAGGTGGACTCATTTAGAAAGTGTTCATAAGCAAGAAATGTAAAGGCGTAATCGGGCTTGTGGCGCAATGGATAACGCGTCTGACTACGGATCAGAAGATTCCAGGTTCGACTCCTGGCAAGCTCTTCGATTTCTAATTTCTAGGTGGACTCATTTAGAAAGTGTTCATAAGCAAGAAATGTAAGGGCGTAATCGGGCTTTTGGCGCAATGGATAACGCATCTGACTACGGATCAGAAGATTCCAGGTTCGACTCCTGGCAAGCTCTTCGATTTCTAATTTCTAGGTGGACTCATTTAGAAAGTGTTCATAAGCACGAAATGTAAAGGGGAAATCGGGCTTGTGGCGCAATGGATAACGCGTCTGACTACGGATCAGAAGATTCCAGGTTCGACTCCTGGCAAGCTCTTCGATTTCTAATTTTTAGGTGGACTCATTTAGAAAGTGTTCATAAGCAAGAAATGTAAAGGGGTAATCGGGCTTGTGGCGCAATGGATAACGCGTCTGACTACGGATCAGAAGATTCCAGGTTCGACTCCTGGCAAGCTCTTCGATTTCTAATTTTTAGGTGGACTCATTTAGAAAGTGTTCATAAGCAAGAAATGTAAAGGCGTAACCGGGCTTGTGGCGCAATGGATAACGCGTCTGACTACGGATCAGAAGATTCCAGGTTCGACTCCTGGCAAGCTCTTCGATTTCTAATTTCTAGGTGGACTCATTTAGAAAGTGTTCATAAGCAAGAAATGTAAAGGCGTAATCGGGCTTGTGGCGCAATGGATAACGCGTCTGACTACGGATCAGAAGATTCCAGGTTCGACTCCTGGCAAGCTCTTCGATTTCTAATTTCTAGGTGGACTCATTTAGAAAGTGTTCATAAGCACGAAATGTAAAGGCGTAATCGGGCTTGTGGCGCAATGGATAACGCGTCTGACTACGGATCAGAAGATTCCAGGTTCGACTCCTGGCAAGCTCTTCGATTTCTAATTTCTAGGTGGACTCATTTAGAAAGTGTTCATAAGCACGAAATGTAAAGGGGTAATCGGGCTTGTGGCGCAATGGATAACGCGTCTGACTACGGATCAGAAGATTCCAGGTTCGACTCCTGGCAAGCTCTTCGATTTCTAATTTTTAGGTGGACTCATTTAGAAAGTGTTCATAAGCACGAAATGTAAGGGCGGAATCGGGCTTGTGGCGCAATGGATAACGCGTCTGACTACGGATCAGAAGATTCCAGGTTCGACTCCTGGCAAGCTCTTCGATTTCTAATTTTTAGGTGGACTCATTTAGAAAGTGTTCATAAGCACGAAATGTAAGGGCGGAATCGGGCTTGTGGCGCAATGGATAACGCGTCTGACTACGGATCAGAAAATTCCAGGTTCGACTCCTGGCAAGCTCTTCGATTTCTAATTTTTAGGTGGACTCATTTAGAAAGTGTTCATAAGCAAGAAATGTAAGGGCGGAATCGGGCTTGTGGCGCAATGGATAACGCGTCTGACTACGGATCAGAAGATTCCAGGTTCGACTCCTGGCAAGCTCTTCGATTTCTAATTTTTAGGTGGACTCATTTAGAAAGTGTTCATAAGCAAGAAATGTAAAGGCGTAATCGGGCTTGTGGCGCAATGGATAACGCGTCTGACTACGGATCAGAAGATTCCAGGTTCGACTCCTGGCAAGCTCTTCGATTTCTAATTTCTAGGTGGACTCATTTAGAAAGTGTTCATAAGTAGGAAATGTAAGGGGGTAATCGGGCTTGTGGCGCAATGGATAACGCGTCTGACTACGGATCAGAAGATTCCAGGTTCGACTCCTGGCAAGCTCTTCGATTTCTAATTTTTAGGTGGACTCATTTAGAAAGTGTTCATAAGCAAGAAATGTAAAGGGGTAATCGGGCTTGTGGCGCAATGGATAACGCGTCTGACTACGGATCTGAAGATTCCAGGTTCGACTCATGGCAAGCTCTTCGATTTCTAATTTCTAGGTGGACTCATTTAGAAAGTGTTCATAAGCAAGAAATGTAAAGGCGTAATCGGGCTTGTGGCGCAATGGATAACGCGTCTGACTACGGATCAGAAGATTCCAGGTTCGACTCCTGGCAAGCTCTTCGATTTCTAATTTTTAGGTGGACTCATTTAGAAAGTGTTCATAAGCAAGAAATGTAAAGGCGTAATCGGGCTTGTGGCGCAATGGATAACGCGTCTGACTACGGATCAGAAGATTCCAGGTTCGACTCCTGGCAAGCTCTTCGATTTCTAATTTCTAGGTGGACTCATTTAGAAAGTGTTCATAAGCAAGAAATGTAAGGGCGTAATCGGGATTTTGGCGCAATGGATAACGCATCTGACTACGGATCAGAAGATTCCAGGTTCGACTCCTGGCAAGCTCTTCGATTTCTAATTTCTAAGTGGACTCATTTAGAAAGTGTTCATAAGCACGAAATGTAAAGGGGAAATCGGGCTTGTGGCGCAATGGATAACGCGTCTGACTACGGATCAGAAGATTCCAGGTTCGACTCCTGGCAAGCTCTTCGATTTCTAATTTTTAGGTGGACTCATTTAGAAAGTGTTCATAAGCAAGAAATGTAATGGGGTAATCGGGCTTGTGGCGCAATGGATAACGCGTCTGACTTCGGATTAGAAGATTCCAGGTTCGACTCCTGGCAAGCTCTTCGATTTCTAATTTTTAGGTGGACTCATTTAGAAAGTGTTCATAAGCAAGAAATGTAAAGGCGTAACCGGGCTTGTGGCGCAATGGATAACGCGTCTGACTACGGATCAGAAGATTCCAGGTTCGACTCCTGGCAAGCTCTTCGATTTCTAATTTCTAGGTGGACTCATTTAGAAAGTGTTCATAAGCAAGAAATGTAAAGGCGTAATCGGGCTTGTGGCGCAATGGATAACGCGTCTGACTACGGATCAGAAGATTCCAGGTTCGACTCCTGGCAAGCTCTTCGATTTCTAATTTCTAGGTGGACTCATTTAGAAAGTGTTCATAAGCACGAAATGTAAAGGCGTAATCGGGCTTGTGGCGCAATGGATAACGCGTCTGACTACGGATCAGAAGATTCCAGGTTCGACTCCTGGCAAGCTCTTCGATTTCTAATTTCTAGGTGGACTCATTTAGAAAGTGTTCATAAGCACGAAATGTAAAGGGGTAATCGGGCTTGTGGCGCAATGGATAACGCGTCTGACTACGGATCAGAAGATTCCAGGTTCGACTCCTGGCAAGCTCTTCGATTTCTAATTTTTAGGTGGACTCATTTAGAAAGTGTTCATAAGCACGAAATGTAAGGGCGGAATCGGGCTTGTGGCGCAATGGATAACGCGTCTGACTACGGATCAGAAGATTCCAGGTTCGACTCCTGGCAAGCTCTTCGATTTCTAATTTCTAGGTGGACTCATTTAGAAAGTGTTCATAAGCAAGAAATGTAAAGGCGGAATCGGGCTTGTGGCGCAATGGATAACGCGTCTGACTACGGATCAGAAGATTCCAGGTTCGACTCCTGGCAAGCTCTTCGATTTCTAATTTTTAGGTGGACTCATTTAGAAAGTGTTCATAAGCAAGAAATGTAAAGGCGTAATCGGGCTTGTGGCGCAATGGATAACGCGTCTGACTACGGATCAGAAGATTCCAGGTTCGACTCCTGGCAAGCTCTTCGATTTCTAATTTCTAGGTGGACTCATTTAGAAAGTGTTCATAAGCAAGAAATGTAAGGGCGTAATCGGGCTTGTGGCGCAATGGATAACGCGTCTGACTACGGATCAGAAGATTCCAGGTTCGACTCCTGGCAAGCTCTTCGATTTCTAATTTTTAGGTGGACTCATTTAGAAAGTGTTCATAAGCAAGAAATGTAAAGGCGTAATCGGGCTTGTGGCGCAATGGATAACGCGTCTGACTACGGATCAGAAGATTCCAGGTTCGACTCCTGGCAAGCTCTTCGATTTCTAATTTCTAGGTGGACTCATTTAGAAAGTGTTCATAAGCAAGAAATGTAAGGGCGTAATCGGGATTTTGGCGCAATGGATAACGCGTCTGACTACGGATCAGAAGATTCCAGGTTCGACTCCTGGCAAGCTCTTCGATTTCTAATTTTTAGGTGGACTCATTTAGAAAGTGTTCATAAGCAAGAAATGTAAAGGCGTAATCGGGCTTGTGGCGCAATGGATAACGCGTCTGACTACGGATCAGAAGATTCCAGGTTCGACTCCTGGCAAGCTCTTCGATTTCTAATTTTTAGGTGGACTCATTTAGAAAGTGTTCATAAGCAAGAAATGTAAAGGCGTAATCGGGCTTGTGGCGCAATGGATAACGCGTCTGACTACGGATCAGAAGATTCCAGGTTCGACTCCTGGCAAGCTCTTCGATTTCTAATTTCTAGGTGGACTCATTTAGAAAGTGTTCATAAGTAGGAAATGTAATGGGGTAATCGGGCTTGTGGCGCAATGGATAACGCGTCTGACTACGGATCAGAAGATTCCAGGTTCGACTCCTGGCAAGCTCTTCGATTTCTAATTTTTAGGTGGACTCATTTAGAAAGTGTTCATAAGCAAGAAATGTAAAGGGGTAATCGGGCTTGTGGCGCAATGGATAACGCGTCTGACTACGGATCTGAAGATTCCAGGTTCAACTCATGGCAAGCTCTTCGATTTCTAATTTCTAGGTGGACTCATTTAGAAAGTGTTCATAAGCAAGAAATGTAAAGGCGTAATCGGGCTTGTGGCGCAATGGATAACGCGTCTGACTACGGATCAGAAGATTCCAGGTTCGACTCCTGGCAAGCTCTTCGATTTCTAATTTTTAGGTGGACTCATTTAGAAAGTGTTCATAAGCAAGAAATGTAAAGGCGCTTGTGGCGCAATGGATAACGCGTCTGACTACGGATCAGAAGATTCCAGGTTCGACTCCTGGCAAGCTCTTCGATTTCTAATTTCTAGGTGGACTCATTTAGAAAGTGTTCATAAGCAAGAAATGTAAGGGCGTAATCGGGATTTTGGCGCAATGGATAACGCATCTGACTACGGATCAGAAGATTCCAGGTTCGACTCCTGGCAAGCTCTTCGATTTCTAATTTCTAAGTGGACTCATTTAGAAAGTGTTCATAAGCACGAAATGTAAAGGGGAAATCGGGCTTGTGGCGCAATGGATAACGCGTCTGACTACGGATCAGAAGATTCCAGGTTCGACTCCTGGCAAGCTCTTCGATTTCTAATTTCTAGGTGGACTCATTTAGAAAGTGTTCATAAGTAGGAAATGTAATGGGGTAATCGGGCTTGTGGCGCAATGGATAACGCGTCTGACTACGGATCAGAAGATTCCAGGTTCGACTCCTGGCAAGCTCTTCGATTTCTAATTTTTAGGTGGACTCATTTAGAAAGTGTTCATAAGCAAGAAATGTAAAGGGGTAATCGGGCTTGTGGCGCAATGGATAACGCGTCTGACTACGGATCTGAAGATTCCAGGTTCGACTCATGGCAAGCTCTTCGATTTCTAATTTCTAGGTGGACTCATTTAGAAAGTGTTCATAAGCAAGAAATGTAAAGGCGTAATCGGGCTTGTGGCGCAATGGATAACGCGTCTGACTACGGATCAGAAGATTCCAGGTTCGACTCCTGGCAAGCTCTTCGATTTCTAATTTTTAGGTGGACTCATTTAGAAAGTGTTCATAAGCAAGAAATGTAAAGGCGTAATCGGGCTTGTGGCGCAATGGATAACGCGTCTGACTACGGATCAGAAGATTCCAGGTTCGACTCCTGGCAAGCTCTTCGATTTCTAATTTCTAGGTGGACTCATTTAGAAAGTGTTCATAAGCAAGAAATGTAAGGGCGTAATCGGGATTTTGGCGCAATGGATAACGCGTCTGACTACGGATCAGAAGATTCCAGGTTCGACTCCTGGCAAGCTCTTCGATTTCTAATTTTTAGGTGGACTCATTTAGAAAGTGTTCATAAGCAAGAAATGTAAAGGCGTAATCGGGCTTGTGGCGCAATGGATAACGCGTCTGACTACGGATCAGAAGATTCCAGGTTCGACTCCTGGCAAGCTCTTCGATTTCTAATTTTTAGGTGGACTCATTTAGAAAGTGTTCATAAGCAAGAAATGTAAAGGCGTAATCGGGCTTGTGGCGCAATGGATAACGCGTCTGACTACGGATCAGAAGATTCCAGGTTCGACTCCTGGCAAGCTCTTCGATTTCTAATTTCTAGGTGGACTCATTTAGAAAGTGTTCATAAGTAGGAAATGTAATGGGGTAATCGGGCTTGTGGCGCAATGGATAACGCGTCTGACTACGGATCAGAAGATTCCAGGTTCGACTCCTGGCAAGCTCTTCGATTTCTAATTTTTAGGTGGACTCATTTAGAAAGTGTTCATAAGCAAGAAATGTAAAGGGGTAATCGGGCTTGTGGCGCAATGGATAACGCGTCTGACTACGGATCTGAAGATTCCAGGTTCGACTCATGGCAAGCTCTTCGATTTCTAATTTCTAGGTGGACTCATTTAGAAAGTGTTCATAAGCAAGAAATGTAAAGGCGTAATCGGGCTTGTGGCGCAATGGATAACGCGTCTGACTACGGATCAGAAGATTCCAGGTTCGACTCCTGGCAAGCTCTTCGATTTCTAATTTTTAGGTGGACTCATTTAGAAAGTGTTCATAAGCAAGAAATGTAAAGGCGTAATCGGGCTTGTGGCGCAATGGATAACGCGTCTGACTACGGATCAGAAGATTCCAGGTTCGACTCCTGGCAAGCTCTTCGATTTCTAATTTCTAGGTGGACTCATTTAGAAAGTGTTCATAAGCAAGAAATGTAAGGGCGTAATCGGGATTTTGGCGCAATGGATAACGCATCTGACTACGGATCAGAAGATTCCAGGTTCG
Organism: Acanthosepion esculentum; assembly: GCA_964036315.1. NCBI lineage: Eukaryota > Metazoa > Mollusca > Cephalopoda > Sepiida > Sepiidae > Acanthosepion > Acanthosepion esculentum. The sequence goes on along the minus strand of OZ038519.1, from coordinate 8,185,237 downwards.
ACTCCTGGCAAGCTCTTCGATTTCTAATTTCTAAGTGGACTCATTTAGAAAGTGTTCATAAGCACGAAATGTAAAGGGGAAATCGGGCTTGTGGCGCAATGGATAACGCGTCTGACTACGGATCAGAAGATTCCAGGTTCGACTCCTGGCAAGCTCTTCGATTTCTAATTTTTAGGTGGACTCATTTAGAAAGTGTTCATAAGCAAGAAATGTAATGGGGTAATCGGGCTTGTGGCGCAATGGATAACGCGTCTGACTACGGATCAGAAGATTCCAGGTTCGACTCCTGGCAAGCTCTTCGATTTCTAATTTTTAGGTGGACTCATTTAGAAAGTGTTCATAAGCAAGAAATGTAAAGGCGTAACCGGGCTTGTGGCGCAATGGATAACGCGTCTGACTACGGATCAGAAGATTCCAGGTTCGACTCCTGGCAAGCTCTTCGATTTCTAATTTCTAGGTGGACTCATTTAGAAAGTGTTCATAAGCACGAAATGTAAAGGCGTAATCGGGCTTGTGGCGCAATGGATAACGCGTCTGACTACGGATCAGAAGATTCCAGGTTCGACTCCTGGCAAGCTCTTCGATTTCTAATTTCTAGGTGGACTCATTTAGAAAGTGTTCATAAGCACGAAATGTAAAGGGGTAATCGGGCTTGTGGCGCAATGGATAACGCGTCTGACTACGGATCAGAAGATTCCAGGTTCGACTCCTGGCAAGCTCTTCGATTTCTAATTTTTAGGTGGACTCATTTAGAAAGTGTTCATAAGCACGAAATGTAAGGGCGGAATCGGGCTTGTGGCGCAATGGATAACGCGTCTGACTACGGATCAGAAGATTCCAGGTTCGACTCCTGGCAAGCTCTTCGATTTCTAATTTTTAGGTGGACTCATTTAGAAAGTGTTCATAAGCACGAAATGTAAGGGCGGAATCGGGCTTGTGGCGCAATGGATAACGCGTCTGACTACGGATCAGAAAATTCCAGGTTCGACTCCTGGCAAGCTCTTCGATTTCTAATTTTTAGGTGGACTCATTTAGAAAGTGTTCATAAGCAAGAAATGTAAGGGCGGAATCGGGCTTGTGGCGCAATGGATAACGCGTCTGACTACGGATCAGAAGATTCCAGGTTCGACTCCTGGCAAGCTCTTCGATTTCTAATTTTTAGGTGGACTCATTTAGAAAGTGTTCATAAGCAAGAAATGTAAAGGCGTAATCGGGCTTGTGGCGCAATGGATAACGCGTCTGACTACGGATCAGAAGATTCCAGGTTCGACTCCTGGCAAGCTCTTCGATTTCTAATTTCTAGGTGGACTCATTTAGAAAGTGTTCATAAGTAGGAAATGTAATGGGGTAATCGGGCTTGTGGCGCAATGGATAACGCGTCTGACTACGGATCAGAAGATTCCAGGTTCGACTCCTGGCAAGCTCTTCGATTTCTAATTTTTAGGTGGACTCATTTAGAAAGTGTTCATAAGCAAGAAATGTAAAGGGGTAATCGGGCTTGTGGCGCAATGGATAACGCGTCTGACTACGGATCTGAAGATTCCAGGTTCGACTCATGGCAAGCTCTTCGATTTCTAATTTCTAGGTGGACTCATTTAGAAAGTGTTCATAAGCAAGAAATGTAAAGGCGTAATCGGGCTTGTGGCGCAATGGATAACGCGTCTGACTACGGATCAGAAGATTCCAGGTTCGACTCCTGGCAAGCTCTTCGATTTCTAATTTTTAGGTGGACTCATTTAGAAAGTGTTCATAAGCAAGAAATGTAAAGGCGTAATCGGGCTTGTGGCGCAATGGATAACGCGTCTGACTACGGATCAGAAGATTCCAGGTTCGACTCCTGGCAAGCTCTTCGATTTCTAATTTCTAGGTGGACTCATTTAGAAAGTGTTCATAAGCAAGAAATGTAAGGGCGTAATCGGGATTTTGGCGCAATGGATAACGCATCTGACTACGGATCAGAAGATTCCAGGTTCGACTCCTGGCAAGCTCTTCGATTTCTAATTTCTAAGTGGACTCATTTAGAAAGTGTTCATAAGCACGAAATGTAAAGGGGAAATCGGGCTTGTGGCGCAATGGATAACGCGTCTGACTACGGATCAGAAGATTCCAGGTTCGACTCCTGGCAAGCTCTTCGATTTCTAATTTTTAGGTGGACTCATTTAGAAAGTGTTCATAAGCAAGAAATGTAATGGGGTAATCGGGCTTGTGGCGCAATGGATAACGCGTCTGACTACGGATCAGAAGATTCCAGGTTCGACTCCTGGCAAGCTCTTCGATTTCTAATTTTTAGGTGGACTCATTTAGAAAGTGTTCATAAGCAAGAAATGTAAAGGCGTAACCGGGCTTGTGGCGCAATGGATAACGCGTCTGACTACGGATCAGAAGATTCCAGGTTCGACTCCTGGCAAGCTCTTCGATTTCTAATTTCTAGTTGGACTCATTTAGAAAGTGTTCATAAGCACGAAATGTAAAGGCGTAATCGGGCTTGTGGCGCAATGGATAACGCGTCTGACTACGGATCAGAAGATTCCAGGTTCGACTCCTGGCAAGCTCTTCGATTTCTAATTTCTAGGTGGACTCATTTAGAAAGTGTTCATAAGCACGAAATGTAAAGGGGTAATCGGGCTTGTGGCGCAATGGATAACGCGTCTGACTACGGATCAGAAGATTCCAGGTTCGACTCCTGGCAAGCTCTTCGATTTCTAATTTTTAGGTGGACTCATTTAGAAAGTGTTCATAAGCACGAAATGTAAGGGCGGAATCGGGCTTGTGGCGCAATGGATAACGCGTCTGACTACGGATCAGAAGATTCCAGGTTCGACTCCTGGCAAGCTCTTCGATTTCTAATTTTTAGGTGGACTCATTTAGAAAGTGTTCATAAGCACGAAATGTAAGGGCGGAATCGGGCTTGTGGCGCAATGGATAACGCGTCTGACTACGGATCAGAAAATTCCAGGTTCGACTCCTGGCAAGCTCTTCGATTTCTAATTTTTAGGTGGACTCATTTAGAAAGTGTTCATAAGCAAGAAATGTAAGGGCGGAATCGGGCTTGTGGCGCAATGGATAACGCGTCTGACTACGGATCAGAAGATTCCAGGTTCGACTCCTGGCAAGCTCTTCGATTTCTAATTTTTAGTTGGACTCATTTAGAAAGTGTTCATAAGCAAGAAATGTAAGGGCGTAATCGGGCTTGTGGCGCAATGGATAACGCGTCTGACTACGGATCAGAAGATTCCAGGTTCGACTCCTGGCAAGCTCTTCGATTTCTAATTTTTAGGTGGACTCATTTAGAAAGTGTTCATAAGCAAGAAATGTAAGGGCGGAATCGGGCATGTGGCGCAATGGATAACGCGTCTGACTACGGATCAGAAGATTCCGGGTTCGACTCCTGGCAAGCTCTTCGATTTCTAATTTTTAGGTGGACTCATTTAGAAAGTGTTCATAAGCAAGAAATGTAAGGGCGTAATCGGGCTTGTGGCGCAATGGATAACGCGTCTGACTACGGATCAGAAGATTCCAGGTTCGACTCCTGGCAAGCTCTTCGATTTCTAATTTTTAGGTGGACTCATTTAGAAAGTGTTCGTAAGAAGGAAATGTAAAGGCGTTATCGGGCTTGTGTCGCAATGGATAACGCGTCTGACTACGGATCAGAAGATTCCAGGTTCGACTCCTGGCAAGCTCTTCGATTTCTAATTTTTAGGTGGACTCATTTAGAAAGTGTTCGTAAGAAGGAAATGTAAGGGCGGAATCGGGCATGTGGCGCAATGGATAACGCGTCTGACTACGGATCAGAAGATTCCAGGTTCGACTCCTGGCAAGCTCTTCCATTTCTAATTTTTAGGTGGACTCATTTAGAAAGTGTTCATAAGCACGAAATGTAAAGGCGTTATCGGGCTTGTGGCGCAATGGATAACACGTCTGACTACGGATCAGAAGATTCCAGGTTCGACTCCTGGCAATCTCTTCGATTTCTAATTTTTAGGTGGACTCATTTAGATAGTGTTCATAAGCACGAAATGTAAAGGCGTTATCGGGCTTGTGGCGCAATGGATAACGCGTCTGACTACGGATCAGAAGATTCCAGGTTCGACTCCTGGCAAGCTCTTCGATTTCTAATTTTTAGGTGGACTCATTTAGAAAGTGTTCATAAGCACTAAATGTAAAGGCGTTTTCGGGCTTGTGGCGCAATGGATAACGCGTCTGACTACGGATCAGAAGATTCCAGGTTCGACTCCTGGCAAGCTCTTCGATTTCTAATTTTTAGGTGGACTCATTTAGAAAGTGTTCGTAAGAAGGAAATGTAAAGGCGTTATCTTGCTTGTGGCGCAATGGATAACGCGTCTGACTACGGATCAGAAGATTCCAGGTTCGACTCCTGGCAATCTCTTCGATTTCTAATTTTTAGGTGGACTCATTTAGAAAGTGTTCATAAGCACGAAATGTAAAGGCGTTATCGGGCTTGTGGCGCAATGGATAACGCGTCTGACTACGGATCAGAAGATTCCAGATTCGACTCCTGGCAATCTCTTCGATTTCTAATTTTTAGGTGGACTCATTTAGAAAGTGTTCATAAGCACGAAATGTAAAGGCGTTATCGGGCTTGTGGCGCAATGGATAACGCGTCTGACTACGGATCAGAAGATTCCAGGTTCGACTCCTGGCAAGCTCTTCGATTTCTAATTTTTAGGTGGACTCATTTAGAAAGTGTTCATAAGCACGAAATGTAAAGGCGTTATCGGGCTTGTGGCGCAATGGATAACGCGTCTGACTACGGATCAGAAGATTCCAGGTTCGACTCCTGGCAAGCTCTTCGATTTCTAATTTTTAGATGGACTCATTTAGAAAGTGTTCGTAAGAAGGAAATGTAAAAGCGTAATCGGGCTTGTGGCGCAATGGATAACGCGTCTGACTACGGATCAGAAGATTCCAGGTTCGACTCCTGGCAAGCTCTTCGATTTCTAATTTTTAGGTGGACTCATTTAGAAAGTGTTCGTAAGAAGGAAATGTAAAGGCGTAATCGGGCTTGTGGCGCAATGGATAACGCGTCTGACTACGGATCAGAAGATTCCAGGTTCGACTCCTGGCAAGCTCTTCGATTTCTAATTTTTAGGTGGACTCATTTAGAAAGTGTTCGTAAGAAGGAAATGTAAAGGCGTTATCGGGCTTGTGGCGCAATGGATAACGCGTCTGACTACGGATCAGAAGATTCCAGGTTCGACTCCTGGCAAGCTCTTCGATTTCTAATTTTTAGGTGGACTCATTTAGAAAGTGTTCGTAAGAAGGAAATGTAAAGGCGTTATCGGGCTTGTGGCGCATTGGATAACGCGTCAGACTACGGATCAGAAGATTCCAGGTTCGACTCCTGGCAAGCTCTTCGATTTCTAATTTTTAGGTGGACTCATTTAGAAAGTGTTCGTAAGAAGGAAATGTAAAGGCGTTATCGGGCTTGTGGCGCAATGGATAACGCGTCTGACTACGGATCAGAAGATTCCAGGTTCGACTCCTGGCAAGCTCTTCGATTTCTAATTTTTAGGTGGACTCATTTAGAAAGTGTTCGTAAGAAGGAAATGTAAAGGCGTTATCGGGCTTGTGGCGCAATGGATAACGCGTCAGACTACGGATCAGAAGATTCCAGGTTCGACTCCTGGCAAGCTCTTCGATTTCTAATTTTTAGGTGGACTCATTTAGAAAGTGTTCGTAAGAAGGAAATGTAAAGGCGTTATCGGGCTTGTGGCGCAATGGATAACGCGTCTGACTACGGATCAGAAGATTCCAGGTTCGACTCCTGGCAAGCTCTTCGATTTCTAATTTTTAGGTGGACTCATTTAGAAAGTGTTCGTAAGAAGGAAATGTAAAAGCGTAATCGGGCTTGTGGCGCAATGGATAACGCGTCTGACTACGGATCAGAAGATTCCAGGTTCGACTCCTGGCAAGCTCTTCGATTTCTAATTTTTAGGTGGACTCATTTAGAAAGTGTTCGTAAGAAGGAAATGTAAAGGCGTTATCGGGCTTGTGGCGCAATGGATAACGCGTCTGACTACGGATCAGAAGATTCCAGGTTCGACTCCTGGCAAGCTCTTCGATTTCTAATTTTTAGGTGGACTCATTTAGAAAGTGTTCGTAAGAAGGAAATGTAAAGGCGTTATCGGGCTTGTGGCGCAATGGATAACGCGTCAGACTACGGATCAGAAGATTCCAGGTTCGACTCCTGGCAAGCTCTTCGATTTCTAATTTTTAGGTGGACTCATTTAGAAAGTGTTCGTAAGAAGGAAATGTAAAGGCGTTATCGGGCTTGTGGCGCAATGGATAACGCGTCTGACTACGGATCAGAAGATTCCAGGTTCGACTCCTGGCAAGCTCTTCGATTTCTAATTTTTAGGTGGACTCATTTAGAAAGTGTTCGTAAGAAGGAAATGTAAAGGCGTTATCGGGCTTGTGGCGCAATGGATAACGCGTCAGACTACGGATCAGAAGATTCCAGGTTCGACTCCTGGCAAGCTCTTCGATTTCTAATTTTTAGGTGGACTCATTTAGAAAGTGTTCGTAAGAAGGAAATGTAAAGGCGTTATCGGGCTTGTGGCGCAATGGATAACGCGTCAGACTACGGATCAGAAGATTCCAGGTTCGACTCCTGGCAAGCTCTTCGATTTCTAATTTTTAGGTGGACTCATTTAGAAAGTGTTCGTAAGAAGGAAATGTAAAGGCGTTATCGGGCTTGTGGCGCAATGGATAACGCGTCTGACTACGGATCAGAAGATTCCAGGTTCGACTCCTGGCAAGCTCTTCGATTTCTAATTTTTAGGTGGACTCATTTAGAAAGTGTTCGTAAGAAGGAAATGTAAAGGCGTTATCGGGCTTGTGGCGCAATGGATAACGCGTCAGACTACGGATCAGAAGATTCCAGGTTCGACTCCTGGCAAGCTCTTCGATTTCTAATTTTTAGGTGGACTCATTTAGAAAGTGTTCGTAAGAAGGAAATGTAAAGGCGTTATCGGGCTTGTGGCGCAATGGATAACGCGTCTGACTACGGATCAGAAGATTCCAGGTTCGACTCCTGGCAAGCTCTTCGATTTCTAATTTTTAGGTGGACTCATTTAGAAAGTGTTCGTAAGAAGGAAATGTAAAGGCGTTATCGGGCTTGTGGCGCAATGGATAACGCATCTGACTACGGATCAGAAGATTCCAGGTTCGACTCCTGGCAAGCTCTTCGATTTTTAATTTTTAGGTGGACTCATTTAGAAAGTGTTCGTAAGAAGGAAATGTAAAGGCGTTATCGGGCTTGTGGCGCAATGGATAACGCGTCTGACTACGGATCAGAAGATTCCAGGTTCGACTCCTGGCAAGCTCTTCGATTTCTAATTTTTAGGTGGACTCATTTAGAAAGTGTTCGTAAGAAGGAAATGTAAAGGCGTTATCGGGCTTGTGGCGCAATGGATAACGCGTCTGACTACGGATCAGAAGATTCCAGGTTCGACTCCTGGCAATCTCTTCGATTTCTAATTTTTAGGTGGACTCATTTAGAAAGTGTTCATAAGCACGAAATGTAAAGGCGTTATCGGGCTTGTGGCGCAATGGATAACGCGTCTGACTACGGATCAGAAGATTCCAGGTTCGACTCCTGGCAATCTCTTCGATTTCTAATTTTTAGGTGGACTCATTTAGAAAGTGTTCATAAGCACGAAATGTAAAGGCGTTATCGGGCTTGTGGCGCAATGGATAACGCGTCTGACTACGGATCAGAAGATTCCAGGTTCGACTCCTGGCAAGCTCTTCGATTTCTAATTTTTAGGTGGACTCATTTAGAAAGTGTTCGTAAGAAGGAAATGTAAAGGCGTTATCGGGCTTGTGGCGCAATGGATAACGCATCTGACTACGGATCAGAAGATTCCAGGTTCGACTCCTGGCAAGCTCTTCGATTTCTAATTTTTAGGTGGACTCATTTAGAAAGTGTTCGTAAGAAGGAAATGTAAAGGCGTTATCGGGCTTGTGGCGCAATGGATAACGCATCTGACTACGGATCAGAAGATTCCAGGTTCGACTCCTGGCAAGCTCTTCGATTTCTAATTTTTAGGTGGACTCATTTAGAAAGTGTTCGTAAGAAGGAAATGTAAAGGCGTTATCGGGCTTGTGGCGCAATGGATAACGCATCTGACTACGGATCAGAAGATTCCAGGTTCGACTCCTGGCAAGCTCTTCGATTTCTAATTTTTAGGTGGACTCATTTAGAAAGTGTTCGTAAGAAGGAAATGTAAAGGCGTTATCGGGCTGGAGGCGCAATGGATAACGCGTCTGACTACGGATCAGAAGATTCCAGGTTCGACTCCTGGCAAGCTCTTCGATTTCTAATTTTTAGGTGGACTCATTTAGAAAGTGTTCATAAGCAAGAAATGTAAAGGCGTTATCGGGCTTGTGGCGCAATGGATAACGCGTCTGATACGGATCAGAAGATTCCAGGTTCGACTCCTGGCAATCTCTTCGATTTCTAATTTTTAGGTGGACTCATTTAGAAAGTGTTCATAAGCACGAAATGTAAAGGCGTTATCGGGCTTGTGGCGCAATGGATAACGCGTCTGACTACGGATCAGAAGATTCCAGGTTCGACTCCTGGCAAGCTCTTCGATTTCTAATTTTTAGGTGGACTCATTTAGAAAGTGTTCGTAAGAAGGAAATGTAAAGGCGTTATCGGGCTTGTGGCGCAATGGATAACGCATCTGACTACGGATCAGAAGATTCCAGGTTCGACTCCTGGCAAGCTCTTCGATTTCTAATTTTTAGGTGGACTCATTTAGAAAGTGTTCGTAAGAAGGAAATGTAAAGGCGTTATCGGGCTTGTGGCGCAATGGATAACGCGTCTGACTACGGATCAGAAGATTCCAGGTTCGACTCCTGGCAAGCTCTTCGATTTCTAATTTTTAGGTGGACTCATTTAGAAAGTGTTCATAAGCAAGAAATGTAAAGGCGTTATCGGGCTTGTGGCGCAATGGATAACGCGTCTGATACGGATCAGAAGATTCCAGGTTCGACTCCTGGCAATCTCTTCGATTTCTAATTTTTAGGTGGACTCATTTAGAAAGTGTTCATAAGCACGAAATGATAAGGCGTTATCGGGCTTGTGGCGCAATGGATAACGCGTCTGACTACGGATCAGAAGATTCCAGGTTCGACTCCTGGCAAGCTCTTCGATTTCTAATTTTTAGGTGGACTCATTTAGAAAGTGTTCGTAAGAAGGAAATGTAAAGGCGTTATCGGGCTTGTGGCGCAATGGATAACGCGTCTGACTACGGATCAGAAGATTCCAGGTTCGACTCCTGGCAAGCTCTTCGTTTTCTAATTTTTAGGTGGACTCATTGAGAAAGTGTTCGTAAGAAGGAAATGTAAAGGCGTTATCGGGCTTGTGGCGCAATGGATAACGCGTCTGACTACGGATCAGAAGATTCCAGGTTCGACTCCTGGCAAGCTCTTCGATTTCTAATTTTTAGGTGGACTCATTTAGAAAGTGTTCATAAGCAAGAAATGTAAGGGCGGAATCGGGCATGTGGCGCAATGGATAACGCGTCTGACTACGGATCAGAAGATTCCAGGTTCGACTCCTGGCAAGCTCTTCGATTTCTAATTTTTAGGTGGACTCATTTAGAAAGTGTTCATAAGCAAGAAATGTAAGGGCGGAATCGGGCATGTGGCGCAATGGATAACGCGTCTGACTACGGATCAGAAGATTCCAGGTTCGACTCCTGGCAAGCTCTTCGATTTCTAATTTTTAGGTGGACTCATTTAGAAAGTGTGCGTAAGAAGGAAATGTAAAGGTGTTATCGGGCTTGTGGCGCAATGGATAACGCGTCTGACTACGGATCAGACGATTCCAGGTTCGACTCCTGGCAAGCTCTTCGATTTCTAATTTTTAGGTGGACTCATTTAGAAAGTGTTCGTAAGAAGGAAATGTAAAGGCGTTATCGGGCTTGTGGCGCAATGGATAACGCGTCTGACTACGGATCAGAAGATTCCAGGTTCGACTCCTGGCAAGCTCTTCGATTTCTAATTTTTAGGTGGACTCATTTAGAAAGTGTTCATAAGCAAGAAATGTAAGGGCGGAATCGGGCATGTGGCGCAATGGATAACGCGTCTGACTACGGATCAGAAGATTCCAGGTTCGACTCCTGGCAAGCTCTTCGATTTCTAATTTTTAGGTGGACTCATTTAGAAAGTGTTCGTAAGAAGGAAATGTAAAGGCGTTATCGGGCTTGTGGCGCAATGGATAACGCGTCTGACTACGGATCAGAAGATTCCAGGTTCGACTCCTGGCAAGCACTTCGATTTCTAATTTTTAGGTGGACTCATTTAGAAAGTGTTCATAAGCAAGAAATGTAAAGGCGTTATCGGGCTTGTGGCGCAATGGATAACGCGTCTGATACGGATCAGAAGATTCCAGGTTCGACTCCTGGCAATCTCTTCGATTTCTAATTTTTAGGTGGACTCATTTAGAAAGTGTTCATAAGCACGAAATGTAAAGGCGTTATCGGGCTTGTGGCGCAATGGATAACGCGTCTGACTACGGATCAGAAGATTCCAGGTTCGACTCCTGGCAAGCTCTTCGATTTCTAATTTTTAGGTGGACTCATTTAGAAAGTGTTCGTAAGAAGGAAATGTAAAGGCGTTATCGGGCTTGTGGCGCAATGGATAACGCATCTGACTACGGATCAGAAGATTCCAGGTTCGACTCCTGGCAAGCTCTTCGATTTCTAATTTTTAGGTGGACTCATTTAGAAAGTGTTCGTAAGAAGGAAATGTAAAGGCGTTATCGGGCTTGTGGCGCAATGGATAACGCGTCTGACTACGGATCAGAAGATTCCAGGTTCGACTCCTGGCAAGCTCTTCGATTTCTAATTTTTAGGTGGACTCATTTAGAAAGTGTTCATAAGCAAGAAATGTAAAGGCGTTATCGGGCTTGTGGCGCAATGGATAACGCGTCTGATACGGATCAGAAGATTCCAGGTTCGACTCCTGGCAATCTCTTCGATTTCTAATTTTTAGGTGGACTCATTTAGAAAGTGTTCATAAGCACGAAATGTGAAGGCGTTATCGGGCTTGTGGCGCAATGGATAACGCGTCTGACTACGGATCAGAAGATTCCAGGTTCGACTCCTGGCAAGCTCTTCGATTTCTAATTTTTAGGTGGACTCATTTAGAAAGTGTTCGTAAGAAGGAAATGTGAAGGCGTTATCGGGCTTGTGGCGCAATGGATAACGCGTCTGACTACGGATCAGAAGATTCCAGGTTCGACTCCTGGCAAGCTCTTCGATTTCTAATTTTTAGGTGGACTCATTTAGAAAGTGTTCGTAAGAAGGAAATGTAAAGGCGTTATCGGGCTTGTGGCGCAATGGATAACGCATCTGACTACGGATCAGAAGATTCCAGGTTCGACTCCTGGCAAGCTCTTCGATTTCTAATTTTTAGGTGGACTCATTTAGAAAGTGTTCGTAAGAAGGAAATGTAAAGGCGTTATCGGGCTTGTGGCGCAATGGATAACGCGTCTGACTACGGATCAGAAGATTCCAGGTTCGACTCCTGGCAAGCTCTTCGATTTCTAATTTTTAGGTGGACTCATTTAGAAAGTGTTCATAAGCAAGAAATGTAAAGGCGTTATCGGGCTTGTGGCGCAATGGATAACGCGTCTGATACGGATCAGAAGATTCCAGGTTCGACTCCTGGCAATCTCTTCGATTTCTAATTTTTAGGTGGACTCATTTAGAAAGTGTTCATAAGCACGAAATGTAAAGGCGTTATCGGGCTTGTGGCGCAATGGATAACGCGTCTGACTACGGATCAGAAGATTCCAGGTTCGACTCCTGGCAAGCTCTTCGATTTCTAATTTTTAGGTGGACTCATTTAGAAAGTGTTTTAAGAAGGAAATGTAAAGGCGTTATCGGGCTTGTGGCGCAATGGATAACGCGTCTGACTACGGATCAGAAGATTCCAGGTTCGACTCCTGGCAAGCTCTTCGATTTCTAATTTTTAGGTGGACTCATTGAGAAAGTGTTCGTAAGAAGGAAATGTGAAGGCGTTATCGGGCTTGTGGCGCAATGGATAACGCGTCTGACTACGGATCAGAAGATTCCAGGTTCGACTCCTGGCAAGCTCTTCGATTTCTAATTTTTAGGTGGACTCATTTAGAAAGTGTTCATAAGCAAGAAATGTAAGGGCGGAATCGGGCATGTGGCGCAATGGATAACGCGTCTGACTACGGATCAGAAGATTCCAGGTTCGACTCCTGGCAAGCTCTTCGATTTCTAATTTTTAGGTGGACTCATTTAGAAAGTGTTCATAAGCAAGAAATGTAAGGGCGGAATCGGGCATGTGGCGCAATGGATAACGCGTCTGACTACGGATCAGAAGATTCCAGGTTCGACTCCTGGCAAGCTCTTCGATTTCTAATTTTTAGGTGGACTCATTTAGAAAGTGTGCGTAAGAAGGAAATGTAAAGGTGTTATCGGGCTTGTGGCGCAATGGATAACGCGTCTGACTACGGATCAGACGATTCCAGGTTCGACTCCTGGCAAGCTCTTCGATTTCTAATTTTTAGGTGGACTCATTTAGAAAGTGTTCGTAAGAAGGAAATGTAAAGGCGTTATCGGGCTTGTGGCGCAATGGATAACGCGTCTGACTACGGATCAGAAGATTCCAGGTTCGACTCCTGGCAAGCTCTTCGATTTCTAATTTTTAGGTGGACTCATTTAGAAAGTGTTCATAAGCAAGAAATGTAAGGGCGGAATCGGGCATGTGGCGCAATGGATAACGCGTCTGACTACGGATCAGAAGATTCCAGGTTCGACTCCTGGCAAGCTCTTCGATTTCTAATTTTTAGGTGGACTCATTTAGAAAGTGTTCGTAAGAAGGAAATGTAAAGGCGTTATCGGGCTTGTGGCGCAATGGATAACGCGTCTGACTACGGATCAGAAGATTCCAGGTTCGACTCCTGGCAAGCTCTTCGATTTCTAATTTTTAGGTGGACTCATTTAGAAAGTGTTCATAAGCAAGAAATGTAAGGGCGGAATCGGGTTTGTGGCGCAATGGATAACGCGTCTGACTACGGATCAGAAGATTCCAGGTTCGACTCCTGGCAAGCTCTTCGATTTCTAATTTTTAGGTGGACTCATTTAGAAAGTGTTCATAAGCAAGAAATGTAAGGGCGGAATCGGGCATGTGGCGCAATGGATAACGCGTCTGACTACGGATCAGAAGATTCCAGGTTCGACTCCTGGCAAGCTCTTCGATTTCTAATTTTTAGGTGGACTCATTTAGAAAGTGTTCGTAAGAAGGAAATGTAAAAGCATTATCGGGCTTGTGGCGCAATGGATAACGCGTCTGACTACGGATCAGAAGATTCCAGGTTCGACTCCTGGCAAGCTCTTCGATTTCTAATTTTTAGGTGGACTCATTTAGAAAGTGTTCATAAGCAAGAAATGTAAGGGCGGAATCGGGCATGTGGCGCAATGGATAACGCGTCTGACTACGGATCAGAAGATTCCAGGTTCGACTCCTGGCAAGCTCTTCGATTTCTAATTTTTAGGTGGACTCATTTAGAAAGTGTTCGTAAGAAGGAAATGTAAAGGCGTTATCGGGCTTGTGGCGCAATGGATAACGCGTCTGACTACGGATCAGAAGATTCCAGGTTCGACTCCTGGCAAGCACTTCGATTTCTAATTTTTAGGTGGACTCATTTAGAAAGTGTTCATAAGCAAGAAATGTAAAGGCGTTATCGGGCTTGTGGCGCAATGGATAACGCGTCTGATACGGATCAGAAGATTCCAGGTTCGACTCCTGGCAATCTCTTCGATTTCTAATTTTTAGGTGGACTCATTTAGAAAGTGTTCATAAGCACGAAATGTAAAGGCGTTATCGGGCTTGTGGCGCAATGGATAACGCGTCTGACTACGGATCAGAAGATTCCAGGTTCGACTCCTGGCAAGCTCTTCGATTTCTAATTTTTAGGTGGACTCATTTAGAAAGTGTTCGTAAGAAGGAAATGTAAAGGCGTTATCGGGCTTGTGGCGCAATGGATAACGCATCTGACTACGGATCAGAAGATTCCAGGTTCGACTCCTGGCAAGCTCTTCGATTTCTAATTTTTAGGTGGACTCATTTAGAAAGTGTTCGTAAGAAGGAAATGTAAAGGCGTTATCGGGCTTGTGGCGCAATGGATAACGCGTCTGACTACGGATCAGAAGATTCCAGGTTCGACTCCTGGCAAGCTCTTCGATTTCTAATTTTTAGGTGGACTCATTTAGAAAGTGTTCATAAGCAAGAAATGTAAAGGCGTTATCGGGCTTGTGGCGCAATGGATAACGCGTCTGATACGGATCAGAAGATTCCAGGTTCGACTCCTGGCAATCTCTTCGATTTCTAATTTTTAGGTGGACTCATTTAGAAAGTGTTCATAAGCACGAAATGTGAAGGCGTTATCGGGCTTGTGGCGCAATGGATAACGCGTCTGACTACGGATCAGAAGATTCCAGGTTCGACTCCTGGCAAGCTCTTCGATTTCTAATTTTTAGGTGGACTCATTTAGAAAGTGTTCGTAAGAAGGAAATGTGAAGGCGTTATCGGGCTTGTGGCGCAATGGATAACGCGTCTGACTACGGATCAGAAGATTCCAGGTTCGACTCCTGGCAAGCTCTTCGATTTCTAATTTTTAGGTGGACTCATTTAGAAAGTGTTCGTAAGAAGGAAATGTAAAGGCGTTATCGGGCTTGTGGCGCAATGGATAACGCATCTGACTACGGATCAGAAGATTCCAGGTTCGACTCCTGGCAAGCTCTTCGATTTCTAATTTTTAGGTGGACTCATTTAGAAAGTGTTCGTAAGAAGGAAATGTAAAGGCGTTATCGGGCTTGTGGCGCAATGGATAACGCGTCTGACTACGGATCAGAAGATTCCAGGTTCGACTCCTGGCAAGCTCTTCGATTTCTAATTTTTAGGTGGACTCATTTAGAAAGTGTTCATAAGCAAGAAATGTAAAGGCGTTATCGGGCTTGTGGCGCAATGGATAACGCGTCTGATACGGATCAGAAGATTCCAGGTTCGACTCCTGGCAATCTCTTCGATTTCTAATTTTTAGGTGGACTCATTTAGAAAGTGTTCATAAGCACGAAATGTAAAGGCGTTATCGGGCTTGTGGCGCAATGGATAACGCGTCTGACTACGGATCAGAAGATTCCAGGTTCGACTCCTGGCAAGCTCTTCGATTTCTAATTTTTAGGTGGACTCATTTAGAAAGTGTTTTAAGAAGGAAATGTAAAGGCGTTATCGGGCTTGTGGCGCAATGGATAACGCGTCTGACTACGGATCAGAAGATTCCAGGTTCGACTCCTGGCAAGCTCTTCGATTTCTAATTTTTAGGTGGACTCATTGAGAAAGTGTTCGTAAGAAGGAAATGTGAAAGCGTTATCGGGCTTGTGGCGCAATGGATAACGCGTCTGACTACGGATCAGAAGATTCCAGGTTCGACTCCTGGCAAGCTCTTCGATTTCTAATTTTTAGGTGGACTCATTTAGAAAGTGTTCATAAGCAAGAAATGTAAGGGCGGAATCGGGCATGTGGCGCAATGGATAACGCGTCTGACTGCGGATCAGAAGATTCCAGGTTCGACTCCTGGCAAGCTCTTCGATTTCTAATTTTTAGGTGGACTCATTTAGAAAGTGTTCATAAGCAAGAAATGTAAGGGCGGAATCGGGCATGTGGCGCAATGGATAACGCGTCTGACTACGGATCAGAAGATTCCAGGTTCGACTCCTGGCAAGCTCTTCGATTTCTAATTTTTAGGTGGACTCATTTAGAAAGTGTGCGTAAGAAGCAAATGTAAAGGTGTTATCGGGCTTGTGGCGCAATGGATAACGCGTCTGACTACGGATCAGACGATTCCAGGTTCGACTCCTGGCAAGCTCTTCGATTTCTAATTTTTAGGTGGACTCATTTAGAAAGTGTTCGTAAGAAGGAAATGTAAAGGCGTTATCGGGCTTGTGGCGCAATGGATAACGCGTCTGACTACGGATCAGAAGATTCCAGGTTCGACTCCTGGCAAGCTCTTCGATTTCTAATTTTTAGGTGGACTCATTTAGAAAGTGTTCATAAGCAAGAAATGTAAGGGCGGAATCGGGCATGTGGCGCAATGGATAACGCGTCTGACTACGGATCAGAAGATTCCAGGTTCGACTCCTGGCAAGCTCTTCGATTTCTAATTTTTAGGTGGACTCATTTAGAAAGTGTTCGTAAGAAGGAAATGTAAAGGCGTTATCGGGCTTGTGGCGCAATGGATAACGCGTCTGACTACGGATCAGAAGATTCCAGGTTCGACTCCTGGCAAGCTCTTCGATTTCTAATTTTTAGGTGGACTCATTTAGAAAGTGTTCATAAGCAAGAAATGTAAGGGCGGAATCGGGTTTGTGGCGCAATGGATAACGCGTCTGACTACGGATCAGAAGATTCCAGGTTCGACTCCTGGCAAGCTCTTCGATTTCTAATTTTTAGGTGGACTCATTTAGAAAGTGTTCATAAGCAAGAAATGTAAGGGCGGAATCGGGCATGTGGCGCAATGGATAACGCGTCTGACTACGGATCAGAAGATTCCAGGTTCGACTCCTGGCAAGCTCTTCGATTTCTAATTTTTAGGTGGACTCATTTAGAAAGTGTTCGTAAGAAGGAAATGTAAAAGCATTATCGGGCTTGTGGCGCAATGGATAACGCGTCTGACTACGGATCAGAAGATTCCAGGTTCGACTCCTGGCAAGCTCTTCGATTTCTAATTTTTAGGTGGACTCATTTAGAAAGTGTTCATAAGCAAGAAATGTAAGGGCGGAATCGGGCATGTGGCGCAATGGATAACGCGTCTGACTACGGATCAGAAGATTCCAGGTTCGACTCCTGGCAATCTCTTCGATTTCTAATTTTTAGGTGGACTCATTTAGAAAGTGTTCATAAGCACGAAATGTAAAGGCGTTATCGGGCTTGTGGCGCAATGGATAACGCGTCTGACTACGGATCAGAAGATTCCAGGTTCGACTCCTGGCAATCTCTTCGATTTCTAATTTTTAGGTGGACTCATTTAGAAAGTGTTCATAAGCACGAAATGTAAAGGCGTTATCGGGCTTGTGGCGCAATGGATAACGCGTCTGACTACGGATCAGAAGATTCCAGGTTCGACTCCTGGCAAGCTCTTCGATTTCTAATTTTTAGGTGGACTCATTTAGAAAGTGTTCGTAAGAAGGAAATGTAAAGGCGTTATCGGGCTTGTGGCGCAATGGATAACGCGTCTGACTACGGATCAGAAGATTCCAGGTTCGACTCCTGGCAAGCTCTTCGATTTCTAATTTTTAGGTGGACTCATTTAGAAAGTGTTCGTAAGAAGGAAATGTAAAGGCGTTATCGGGCTTGTGGCGCAATGGATAACGCATCTGACTACGGATCAGAAGATTCCAGGTTCGACTCCTGGCAAGCTCTTCGATTTCTAATTTTTAGGTGGACTCATTTAGAAAGTGTTCGTAAGAAGGAAATGTAAAGGCGTTATCGGGCTTGTGGCGCAATGGATAACGCGTCTGACTACGGATCAGAAGATTCCAGGTTCGACTCCTGGCAAGCTCTTCGATTTCTAATTTTTAGGTGGACTCATTTAGAAAGTGTTCATAAGCAAGAAATGTAAAGGCGTTATCGGGCTTGTGGCGCAATGGATAACGCGTCTGATACGGATCAGAAGATTCCAGGTTCGACTCCTGGCAATCTCTTCGATTTCTAATTTTTAGGTGGACTCATTTAGAAAGTGTTCATAAGCACGAAATGTAAAGGCGTTATCGGGCTTGTGGCGCAATGGATAACGCGTCTGACTACGGATCAGAAGATTCCAGGTTCGACTCCTGGCAAGCTCTTCGATTTCTAATTTTTAGGTGGACTCATTTAGAAAGTGTTCATAAGCACGAAATGTAAAGGCGTTATCGGGCTTGTGGCGCAATGGATAACGCGTCTGACTACGGATCAGAAGATTCCAGGTTCGACTCCTGGCAAGCTCTTCGATTTCTAATTTTTAGGTGGACTCATTTAGAAAGTGTTCGTAAGAAGGAAATGTAAAGGCGTTATCGGGCTTGTGGCGCAATGGATAACGCATCTGACTACGGATCAGAAGATTCCAGGTTCGACTCCTGGCAAGCTCTTCGATTTCTAATTTTTCGGTGGACTCATTTAGAAAGTGTTCGTAAGAAGGAAATGTAAAGGCGTTATCGGGCTTGTGGCGCAATGGATAACGCGTCTGACTACGGATCAGAAGATTCCAGGTTCGACTCCTGGCAAGCTCTTCGATTTCTAATTTTTAGGTGGACTCATTTAGAAAGTGTTCATAAGCAAGAAATGTAAAGGCGTTATCGGGCTTGTGGCGCAATGGATAACGCGTCTGATACGGATCAGAAGACTCCAGGTTCGACTCCTGGCAATCTCTTCGATTTCTAATTTTTAGGTGGACTCATTTAGAAAGTGTTCATAAGCACGAAATGTGAAGGCGTTATCGGGCTTTTGGCGCAATGGATAACGCGTCTGACTACGGATCAGAAGATTCCAGGTTCGACTCCTGGCAAGCTCTTCGATTTCTAATTTTTAGGTGGACTCATTTAGAAAGTGTTCGTAAGAAGGAAATGTGAAGGCGTTATCGGGCTTGTGGCGCAATGGATAACGCGTCTGACTACGGATCAGAAGATTCCAGGTTCGACTCCTGGCAAGCTCTTCGATTTCTAATTTTTAGGTGGACTCATTTAGGAAGTGTTCGTAAGAAGGAAATGTAAAGGCGTTATCGGGCTTGTGGCGCAATGGATAACGCATCTGACTACGGATCAGAAGATTCCAGGTTCGACTCCTGGCAAGCTCTTCGATTTCTAATTTTTAGGTGGACTCATTTAGAAAGTGTTCGTAAGAAGGAAATGTAAAGGCGTTATCGGGCTTGTGGCGCAATGGATAACGCGTCTGACTACGGATCAGAAGATTCCAGGTTCGACTCCTGGCAAGCTCTTCGATTTCTAATTTTTAGGTGGACTCATTTAGAAAGTGTTCATAAGCAAGAAATGTAAAGGCGTTATCGGGCTTGTGGCGCAATGGATAACGCGTCTGATACGGATCAGAAGATTCCAGGTTCGACTCCTGGCAATCTCTTCGATTTCTAATTTTTAGGTGGACTCATTTAGAAAGTGTTCATAAGCACGAAATGTAAAGGCGTTATCGGGCTTGTGGCGCAATGGATAACGCGTCTGACTACGGATCAGAAGATTCCAGGTTCGACTCCTGGCAAGCTCTTCGATTTCTAATTTTTAGGTGGACTCATTTAGAAAGTGTTTTAAGAAGGAAATGTAAAGGCGTTATCGGGCTTGTGGCGCAATGGATAACGCGTCTGACTACGGATCAGAAGATTCCAGGTTCGACTCCTGGCAAGCTCTTCGATTTCTAATTTTTAGGTGGACTCATTGAGAAAGTGTTCGTAAGAAGGAAATGTGAAGGCGTTATCGGGCTTGTGGCGCAATGGATAACGCGTCTGACTACGGATCAGAAGATTCCAGGTTCGACTCCTGGCAAGCTCTTCGATTTCTAATTTTTAGGTGGACTCATTTAGAAAGTGTTCATAAGCAAGAAATGTAAGGGCTGAATCGGGCATGTGGCGCAATGGATAACGCGTCTGACTACGGATCAGAAGATTCCAGGTTCGACTCCTGGCAAGCTCTTCGATTTCTAATTTTTAGGTGGACTCATTTAGAAAGTGTTCATAAGCAAGAAATGTAAGGGCGGAATCGGGCATGTGGCGCAATGGATAACGCGTCTGACTACGGATCAGAAGATTCCAGGTTCGACTCCTGGCAAGCTCTTCGATTTCTAATTTTTAGGTGGACTCATTTAGAAAGTGTGCGTAAGAAGGAAATGTAAAGGTGTTATCGGGCTTGTGGCGCAATGGATAACGCGTCTGACTACGGATCAGACGATTCCAGGTTCGACTCCTGGCAAGCTCTTCGATTTCTAATTTTTAGGTGGACTCATTTAGAAAGTGTTCGTAAGAAGGAAATGTAAAGGCGTTATCGGGCTTGTGGCGCAATGGATAACGCGTCTGACTACGGATCAGAAGATTCCAGGTTCGACTCCTGGCAAGCTCTTCGATTTCTAATTTTTAGGTGGACTCATTTAGAAAGTGTTCATAAGCAAGAAATGTAAGGGCGGAATCGGGCATGTGGCGCAATGGATAACGCGTCTGACTACGGATCAGAAGATTCCAGGTTCGACTCCTGGCAAGCTCTTCGATTTCTAATTTTTAGGTGGACTCATTTAGAAAGTGTTCATAAGCAAGAAATGTAAGGGCGGAATCGGGCATGTGGCGCAATGGATAACGCGTCTGACTACGGATCAGAAGATTCCAGGTTCGACTCCTGGCAAGCTCTTCGATTTCTAATTTTTAGGTGGACTCATTTAGAAAGTGTTCGTAAGAAGGAAATGTAAAAGCATTATCGGGCTTGTGGCGCAATGGATAACGCGTCTGACTACGGATCAGAAGATTCCAGGTTCGACTCCTGGCAAGCTCTTCGATTTCTAATTTTTAGGTGGACTCATTTAGAAAGTGTTCATAAGCAAGAAATGTAAGGGCGGAATCGGGCATGTGGCGCAATGGATAACGCGTCTGACTACGGATCAGAAGATTCCAGGTTCGACTCCTGGCAATCTCTTCGATTTCTAATTTTTAGGTGGACTCATTTAGAAAGTGTTCATAAGCACGAAATGTAAAGGCGTTATCGGGCTTGTGGCGCAATGGATAACGCGTCTGACTACGGATCAGAAGATTCCAGGTTCGACTCCTGGCAATCTCTTCGATTTCTAATTTTTAGGTGGACTCATTTAGAAAGTGTTCATAAACACGAAATGTAAAGGCGTTATCGGGCTTGTGGCGCAATGGATAACGCGTCTGACTACGGATCAGAAGATTCCAGGTTCGACTCCTGGCAAGCTCTTCGATTTCTAATTTTTAGGTGGACTCATTTAGAAAGTGTTCGTAAGAAGGAAATGTAAAGGCGTTATCGGGCTTGTGGCGCAATGGATAACGCGTCTGACTACGGATCAGAAGATTCCAGGTTCGACTCCTGGCAAGCTCTTCGATTTCTAATTTTTAGGTGGACTCATTTAGAAAGTGTTCGTAAGAAGGAAATGTAAAGGCGTTATCGGGCTTGTGGCGCAATGGATAACGCATCTGACTACGGATCAGAAGATTCCAGGTTCGACTCCTGGCAAGCTCTTCGATTTCTAATTTTTAGGTGGACTCATTTAGAAAGTGTTCGTAAGAAGGAAATGTAAAGGCGTTATCGGGCTTGTGGCGCAATGGATAACGCGTCTGACTACGGATCAGAAGATTCCAGGTTCGACTCCTGGCAAGCTCTTCGATTTCTAATTTTTAGGTGGACTCATTTAGAAAGTGTTCATAAGCAAGAAATGTAAAGGCGTTATCGGGCTTGTGGCGCAATGGATAGCGCGTCTGATACGGATCAGAAGATTCCAGGTTCGACTCCTGGCAATCTCTTCGATTTCTAATTTTTAGGTGGACTCATTTAGAAAGTGTTCATAAGCACGAAATGTAAAGGCGTTATCGGGCTTGTGGCGCAATGGATAACGCGTCTGACTACGGATCAGAAGATTCCAGGTTCGACTCCTGGCAAGCTCTTCGATTTCTAATTTTTAGGTGGACTCATTGAGAAAGTGTTCGTAAGAAGGAAATGTAAAGGCGTTATCGGGCTTGTGGCGCAATGGATAACGCGTCTGACTACGGATCAGAAGATTCCAGGTTCGACTCCTGGCAAGCTCTTCGATTTCTAATTTTTAGGTGGACTCATTTAGAAAGTGTTCATAAGCAAGAAATGTAAGGGCGGAATCGGGCATGTGGCGCAATGGATAACGCGTCTGACTACGGATCAGAAGATTCCAGGTTCGACTCCTGGCAAGCTCTTCGATTTCTAATTTTTAGGTGGACTCATTTAGAAAGTGTTCGTAAGAAGGAAATGTAAAGGCGTTATCGGGCTTGTGGCGCAATGGATAACGCGTCTGACTACGGATCAGAAGATTCCAGGTTCGACTCCTGGCAAGCTCTTCGATTTCTAATTTTTAGGTGGACTCATTTAGAAAGTGTTCATAAGCAAGAAATGTAAGGGCGGAATCGGGCATGTGGCGCAATGGATAACGCGTCTGACTACGGATCAGAAGATTCCAGGTTCGACTCCTGGCAAGCTCTTCGATTTCTAATTTTTAGGTGGACTCATTTAGAAAGTGTTCATAAGCAAGAAATGTAAGGGCGGAATCGGGCTTGTGGCGCAATGGATAACGCGTCTGACTACGGATCAGAAGATTCCAGGTTCGACTCCTGGCAAGCTCTTCGATTTCTAATTTTTAGGTGGACTCATTTAGAAAGTGTTCATAAGCAAGAAATGTAAGGGCGTAATCGGGCTTGTGGCGCAATGGATAACGCGTCTGACTACGGATCAGAAGATTCCAGGTTCGACTCCTGGCAAGCTCTTAGATTTCTAATTTTTAGGTGGACTCATTTAGAAAGTGTTCATAAGCAAGAAATGTAAGGGCGGAATCGGGCATGTGGCGCAATGGATAACGCGTCTGACTACGGATCAGAAGATTCCAGGTTCGACTCCTGGCAAGCTCTTAGATTTCTAATTTTTAGGTGGACTCATTTAGAAAGTGTGCGTAAGAAGGAAATGTAAAGGTGTTATCGGGCTTGTGGCGCAATGGATAACGCGTCTGACTACGGTTCAGACGATTCCAGGTTCGACTCCTGGCAAGCTCTTCGATTTCTAATTTTTAGGTGGACTCATTTAGAAAGTGTGCGTAAGAAGGAAATGTAAAGGCGTTATCGGGCTTGTGGCGCAATGGATAACGCGTCTGACTACGGATCAGAAGATTCCAGGTTCGACTCCTGGCAAGCTCTTCGATTTCTAATTTTTAGGTGGACTCATTTAGAAAGTGTTCGTAAGAAGGAAATGTAAAGGCGTTATCGGGCTTGTGGCGCAATGGATAACGCGTCTGACTACGGATCAGAAGATTCCAGGTTCGACTCCTGGCAAGCTCTTCGATTTCTAATTTTTAGGTGGACTCATTTAGAAAGTGTTCATAAGCAAGAAATGTAAGGGCGGAATCGGGCATGTGGCGCAATGGATAACGCGTCTGACTACGGATCAGAAGATTCCAGGTTCGACTCCTGGCAAGCTCTTCGATTTCTAATTTTTAGGTGGACTCATTTAGAAAGTGTTCGTAAGAAGGAAATGTAAAGGCGTTATCGGGCTTGTGGCGCAATGGATAACGCGTCTGACTACGGATCAGAAGATTCCAGGTTCGACTCCTGGCAAGCTCTTCGATTTCTAATTTTTAGGTGGACTCATTTAGAAAGTGTTCATAAGCAAGAAATGTAAGGGCGGAATCGGGCATGTGGCGCAATGGATAACGCGTCTGACTACGGATCAGAAGATTCCAGGTTCGACTCCTGGCAAGCTCTTCGATTTCTAATTTTTAGGTGGACTCATTTAGAAAGTGTTCATAAGCAAGAAATATAAGGGCGGAATCGGGCATGTGGCGCAATGGATAACGCGTCTGACTACGGATCAGAAGATTCCAGGTTCGACTCCTGGCAAGCTCTTAGATTTCTAATTTTTAGGTGGACTCATTTAGAAAGTGTTCATAAGCAAGAAATGTAAGGGCGGAATCGGGCATGTGGCGCAATGGATAACGCGTCTGACTACGGATCAGAAGATTCCAGGTTCGACTCCTGGCAAGCTCTTAGATTTCTAATTTTTAGGTGGACTCATTTAGAAAGTGTGCGTAAGAAGGAAATGTAAAGGTGTTATCGGGCTTGTGGCGCAATGGATAACGCGTCTGACTACGGTTCAGACGATTCCAGGTTCGACTCCTGGCAAGCTCTTCGATTTCTAATTTTTAGGTGGACTCATTTAGAAAGTGTGCGTAAGAAGGAAATGTAAAGGCGTTATCGGGCTTGTGGCGCAATGGATAACGCGTCTGACTACGGTTCAGACGATTCCAGGTTCGACTCCTGGCAAGCTCTTCGATTTCTAATTTTTAGGTGGACTCATTTAGAAAGTGTTCGTAAGAAGGAAATGTAAAGGCGTTATCGGGCTTGTGGCGCAATGGATAACGCGTCTGACTACGGATCAGAAGATTCCAGGTTCGACTCCTGGCAAGCTCTTCGATTTCTAATTTTTAGGTGGACTCATTTAGAAAGTGTTCATAAGCAAGAAATGTAAGGGCGGAATCGGGCATGTGGCGCAATGGATAACGCGTCTGACTACGGATCAGAAGATTCCAGGTTCGACTCCTGGCAAGCTCTTCGATTTCTAATTTTTAGGTGGACTCATTTAGAAAGTGTTCGTAAGAAGGAAATGTAAAGGCGTTATCGGGCTTGTGGCGCAATGGATAACGCGTCTGACTACGGATCAGAAGATTCCAGGTTCGACTCCTGGCAAGCTCTTCGATTTCTAATTTTTAGGTGGACTCATTTAGAAAGTGTTCATAAGCAAGAAATGTAAGGGCGGAATCGGGCATGTGGCGCAATGGATAACGCGTCTGACTACGGATCAGAAGATTCCAGGTTCGACTCCTGGCAAGCTCTTCGATTTCTAATTTTTAGGTGGACTCATTTAGAAAGTGTTCATAAGCAAGAAATGTAAGGGCGGAATCGGGCTTGTGGCGCAATGGATAACGCGTCTGACTACGGATCAGAAGATTCCAGGTTCGACTCCTGGCAAGCTCTTCGATTTCTAATTTTTAGGTGGACTCATTTAGAAAGTGTTCATAAGCAAGAAATGTAAGGGCGTAATCGGGCTTGTGGCGCAATGGATAACGCGTCTGACTACGGATCAGAAGATTCCAGGTTCGACTCCTGGCAAGCTCTTCGATTTCTAATTTTTAGGTGGACTCATTTAGAAAGTGTTCATAAGCAAGAAATGTAAGGGCGGAATCGGGCATGTGGCGCAATGGATAACGCGTCTGACTACGGATCAGAAGATTCCAGGTTCGACTCCTGGTAAGCTCTTCGATTTCTAATTTTTAGGTGGACTCATTTAGAAAGTGTTCGTAAGAAGGAAATGTAAAGGCGTTATCGGGCTTGTGGCGCAATGGATAACGCGTCTGACTACGGATCAGTAGATTCCAGGTTCGACTCCTGGCAAGCTCTTCGATTTCTAATTTTTAGGTGGACTCATTTAGAAAGTGTTCGTAAGAAGGAAATGTAAAGGCGTTATCGGGCATGTGGCGCAATGGATAACGCGTCTGACTACGGATCAGAAGATTCCAGGTTCGACTCCTGGTAAGCTCTTCGATTTCTAATTTTTAGGTGGACTCATTTAGAAAGTGTTCGTAAGAAGGAAATGTAAAGGCGTTATCGGGCTTGTGGCGCAATGGATAACGCGTCTGACTACGGATCAGAAGATTCCAGGTTCGACTCCTGGCAAGCTCTTCGATTTCTAATTTTTAGGTGGACTCATTTAGAAAGTGTTCATAAGCAAGAAATGTAAGGGCGGAATCGGGCATGTGGCGCAATGGATAACGCGTCTGACTACGGATCAGAAGATTCCAGGTTCGACTCCTGGCAAGCTCTTCGATTTCTAATTTTTAGGTGGACTCATTTAGAAAGTGTTCATGAGCAAGAAATGTAAGGGCGTAATCGGGCTTGTGGCGCAATGGATAACGCGTCTGACTACGGATCAGAAGATTCCAGGTTCGACTCCTGGCAAGCTCTTCGATTTCTAATTTTTAGGTGGACTCATTTAGAAAGTGTTCATAAGCAGGAAATGTAAAGGCGTAATCGGGCTTGTGGCGCAATGGATAACGCGTCTGACTACGGATCAGAAGATTCCAGGTTCGACTCCTGGCAAGCTCTTCGATTTCTAATTTTTAGGTGGACTCATTTAGAAAGTGTTCATAAGCAGGAAATGTAAAGGCGTTATCGGGCTTGTGGCGCAATGGATAACGCGTCTGACTACGGATGAGAAGATTCCAGGTTCGACTCCTGGCAAGCTCTTCGGTTTCTAATTTTTAGGTGGACTCATTTAGAAAGTGTTCATAAGCAGGAAATGTAAAGGCGTAATCGGGCTTGTGGCGCAATGGATAACGCGTCTGACTACGGATCAGGAGATTCCAGGTTCGACTCCTGGCAAGCTCTTCGATTTCTAATTTTTAGGTGGACTCATTTAGAAAGTGTTCATAAGCAGGAAATGTAAAGGCGTTGTCGGTCTTGTGGCGCAATGGATAACGTTTCTGACTACGGATCAGAAGATTCCAGGTTCGACTCCTGGCAAGCTCTTCGATTTCTAATTTTTAGGTGGACTCATTTAGAAAG
Source organism: Acanthosepion esculentum (assembly GCA_964036315.1). Classification (NCBI taxonomy): domain Eukaryota; kingdom Metazoa; phylum Mollusca; class Cephalopoda; order Sepiida; family Sepiidae; genus Acanthosepion; species Acanthosepion esculentum. The sequence continues at coordinate 8,158,833 of OZ038519.1, read as the reverse complement.
TGTTCATAAGCAGGAAATGTAAAGGCGTAATCGGGCTTGTGGCGCAATGGATAACGCGTCTGACTACGGATCAGAAGATTCCAGGTTCGACTCCAGGCAAGCTCTTTTATTTCTAATTTTTAGGTGGACTCATTTAGAAAGTGTTCATAAGCAGGAAATGTAAAGGCGTAATCGGGCTTGTGGCGCAATGGATAACGCGTCTGACTACGGATCAGAAGATTCCAGGTTCGACTGCTGGTAAGCTCTTCGATTTCTAATTTGTAGGTGGACTCATTTAGAAAGTGTTCATAAGCAGGAAATGTAAAGGCGTAATCGGGCTTGTGGCGCAATGGATAACGCGTCTGACTACGGATCAGAAGATTCCAGGTTCGACTCCTGGCAGACTCTTCGATTTCTTATTTTTAGGTGGACTCATTTAGAAAGTGTTCATAAGCAGGAAATGTAAAGGCCTAATCGGGCTTGTGGCGCAATGGATAACGCGTCAGACTACGGATCAGAAGATTCCAGGTTCGACTCGTGGCAAGCTCTTCGATTTCTAATTTTTAGGTGGACTCATTTAGAAAGTGTTCATAAGCACGAAATGTAAAGGCGTAACAGGGCTTGTGGCGCAATGGGTAACGCGTCTGACTACGGATCAGAAGATTCCAGATTCGACTCCTGGCCATCTCTTCGATTTCTAATTTTTAGGTGGACTCATTTAGAAAGTGTTCATAAACACGAAATGTAAAGGCGTAATCGGGCTTGTGGCGCAATGGATAACGCGTCTGACTACGGATCAGAAGATTCCAGGTTCGACTCCTGGCAATCTCTTCGATTTCTAATTTTTAGGTGGACTCATTTAGAAAGTGTTCATAAGCAGGAAATGTAAAAGCGTAATCGGGCTTGTGGCGCCATGGATAACGCGTCTGACTACGGATCAGAAGATTCCAGGTTCGACTCCTGGCAATCTCTTCGATTTCTAATTTTTAGGTGGACTCATTTAGAAAGTGTTCATAAGCAGGAAATGTAAAGGCATAATCGGGCTTGTGGCGCAATGGATAACGCGTCTGACTACGGATCAGAAGATTCCAGGTTCGACTCCTGGTAAGCTCTTCGATTTCTAATTTTTAGGTGGACTCATTTAGAAAGTGTTCATAAGCAGGAAATGTAAAGGCGTAATCGGGCTTGTGGCGCAATGGATAACGTTTCTGACTACGGATCAGAAGATTCCAGGTTCGACTCCTGGCAAGCTCTTCGGATTCTAATATTTAGGTGGACTCATTTAGAAAGTGTTCATAAGCTGGAAATGTAAAGGCGTTATCGGTCTTGTGGCGCAATGGATAACGTTTCTGACTACGGATCAGAAGAATCCAGGTTAGACTCCTGGCAAGCTCTTCGGTTTCTAATTTTTAGGTGGACTCATTTAGAAAGTGTTCATAAGCAGGAAATGTAAAGGCGTAATCGGGCTTGTGGCGCAATGGATAACGCGTCTGACTACGGATCAGGAGATTCCAGGTTCGACTCCTGGCAAGCTCTTCGATTTCTAATTTTTAGGTGGACTCATTTAGAAAGTGTTCATAAGCAGGAAATGTAAAGGCGTTATCGGTCTTGTGGCGCAATGGATAACGTTTCTGACTACGGATCAGAAGATTCCAGGTTCGACTCCTGGCAAGCTCTTCGATTTCTAATTTTTAGGTGGACTCATTTAGAAAGTGTTCATAAGCAGGAAATGTAAAGGCGTAATCGGGCTTGTGGCGCAATGGATAACGCGTCTGACTACGGATCAGAAGATTCCAGGTTCGACTCCAGGCAAGCTCTTTTATTTCTAATTTTGAGGTGGACTCATTTAGAAAGTGTTCATAAGCAGGAAATGTAAAGGCGTAATCGGGCTTGTGTCGCAATGGATAACGCGTCTGACTACGGATCAGAAGATTCCAGGTTCGACTGCTGGTAAGCACTTCGATTTCTAATTTTTAGGTGGACTCATTTAGAAAGTGTTCATAAGCAGGAAATGTAAAGGCGTAATCGGGCTTGTGGCGCAATGGATAACGCGTCTGACTACGGATCAGAAGATTCCAGGTTCGACTCCTGGCAGACTCTTCGATTTCTTATTTTTAGGTGGACTCATTTAGAAAGTGTTCATAAGCAGGAAATGTAAAGGCCTAATCGGGCTTGTGGCGCAATGGATAACGCGTCTGACTACGGATCAGAAGATTCCAGGTTCGACTCGTGGCAAGCTCTTCGATTTCTAATTTTTAGGTGGACTCATTTAGAAAGTGTTCATAAGCACGAAATATAAAGGCGTAACAGGGCTTGTGGCGCAATGGGTAACGCGTCTGACTACGGATCAGAAGATTCCAGATTCGACTCCTGGCCATCTCTTCGATTTCTAATTTTTAGGTGGACTCATTTAGAAAGTGTTCATAAACACGAAATGTAAAGGCGTAATCGGGCTTGTGGCGCAATGGATAACGCGTCTGACTACGGATCAGAAGATTCCAGGTTCGACTCCTGGCAATCTCTTCGATTTCTAATTTTTAGGTGGACTCATTTAGAAAGTGTTCATAAGCAGGAAATGTAAAAGCGTAATCGGGCTTGTGGCGCAATGGATAACGCGTCTGACTACGGATCAGAAGATTCCAGGTTCGACTCCTGGCAATCTCTTCGATTTCTAATTTTTAGGTGGACTCATTTAGAAAGTGTTCATAAGCAGGAAATGTAAAGGCATAATCGGGCTTGTGGCGCAATGGATAACGCGTCTGACTACGGATCAGAAGATTCCAGGTTCGACTCCTGGTAAGCTCTTCGATTTCTAATTTTTAGGTGGACTCATTTAGAAAGTGTTCATAAGCAGGAAATGTAAAGGCGTAATCGGGCTTGTGGCGCAATGGATAACGTTTCTGACTACGGATCAGAAGATTCCAGGTTCGACTCCTGGCAAGCTCTTCGGATTCTAATATTTAGGTGGACTCATTTAGAAAGTGTTCATAAGCAGGAAATGTAAAGGCGTAATCGGGCTTGTGGCGCAATGGATAACGCGTCTGACTACGGATCAGAAGATTCCTGGTTCGACTCCTGGCAAGCTCTTCGATTTCTAATTTTTAGGTGGACTCATTTAGAAAGTGTTCATAAGCAGGAAATGTAAAGGCGTAATCGGGCTTGTGGCGCAATGGATAACGCGTCTGACTACGGATCGGAAGATTCCAGGTTCGACTCCTGGCAAGCTCTTCGGATTCTAATTTTTAGGTGGACTCATTTAGAAAGTGTTCATAAGCAGGAAATGTAAAAGCGTAATCGGGCTTGTGGCGCAATGGATAACGCGTCTGACTACGGATCAGAAGATTCCAGGTTCGACTCCTGGCAATCTCTTCGATTTCTAATTTTAGGTGGACTCATTTAGAAAGTGTTCATAAGCAGGAAATGTAAAGGCGTAATCGGGCTTGTGGCGCAATGGATAACGCGTCTGACTACGGATCAGAAGATTCCAGGTTCGACTCCTGGTAAGCTCTTCGATTTCTAATTTTTAGGTGGACTCATTTAGAAAGTGTTCATAAGCAGGAAATGTAAAGGCGTAATCGGGCTTGTGGCGCAATGGATAACGTTTCTGACTACGGATCAGAAGATTCCAGGTTCGACTCCTGGCAAGCTCTTCGGATTCTAATATTTAGGTGGACTCATTTAGAAAGTGTTCATAAGCAGGAAATGTAAAAGCGTAATCGGGCTTGTGGCGCAATGGATAACGCGTCTGACTACGGATCAGAAGATTCCAGGTTCGACTCCTGGTAAGCTCTTCGATTTCTAATTTTTAGGTGGACTCATTTAGAAAGTGTACATAAGCAGGAAATGTAAAGGCGTTATCGGGCTTGTGGCGCAATGGATAACGCGTCTGACTACGGATCAGAAGATTCCAGGTTCGACTCCTGGCAAGCTCTTCGATTTCTAATTTTTAGGTGGACTCATTTAGAAAGTGTTCATAAGCAGGAAATGTAAAGGCGTAATCGGGCTTGTGGCGCAATGGATAACGCGTCTGACTGCGGATCAGAATATTCCAGATTCGACTCCTGGCAATCTCTTCGATTTCTAATTTTTAGGTGGACTCATTTAGAAAGTGTTCATAAGCACGAAATGTAAAGGCGTAATCGGGCTTGTGGCGCAATGGATAACGCGTCTGACTACGGGTCAGAAGATTCCAGATTCGACTGCTGGCAATCTCTTCGATTTCTAATTTTTAGGTGGACTCATTTAGATAGTGTTCATAAGCACGAAATGTAAAGGCGTACTCGGGCTTGTGGCGCAATGGATAACGCTTTTCACTACGGATCAGAAGATTCCAGGTTCGACTCCTGGCAAGCTCTTCGATTTCTAATTTTTAGGTGGACTCATTTAGAAAGTGTTCATAAGCAGGAAATGTAAAGGCGTAATCGGGCTTGTGGCGCAATGGATAACGTTTCTGACTACGGATCAGAAGATTCCAGGTTCGACTCCTGGCAAGCTCTTCGGATTCTAATATTTAGGTGGACTCATTTAGAAAGTGTTCATAAGCAGGAAATGTAAAGGCGTAATCGGGCTTGTGGCGCAATGGATAACGCGTCTGACTACGGATCAGAAGATTCCTGGTTCGACTCCTGGCAAGCTCTTCGATTTCTAATTTTTAGGTGGACTCATTTAGAAAGTGTTCATAAGCAGGAAATGTAAAGGCGTAATCGGGCTTGTGGCGCAATGGATAACGCGTCTGACTACGGATCAGAAGATTCCAGGTTCGACTCCTGGCAAGCTCTTCGGATTCTAATTTTTAGGTGGACTCATTTAGAAAGTGTTCATAAGCAGGAAATGTAAAAGCGTAATCGGGCTTGTGGCGCAATGGATAACGCGTCTGACTACGGATCAGAAGATTCCAGGTTCGACTCCTGGCAATCTCTTCGATTTCTAATTTTAGGTGGACTCATTTAGAAAGTGTTCATAAGCAGGAAATGTAAAGGCGTAATCGGGCGTGTGGCGCAATGGATAACGCGTCTGACTACGGATCAGAAGATTCCAGGTTCGACTCCTGGTAAGCTCTTCGATTTCTAATTTTTAGGTGGACTCATTTAGAAAGTGTTCATAAGCAGGAAATGTAAAGGCGTAATCGGGCTTGTGGCGCAATGGATAACGTTTCTGACTACGGATCAGAAGATTCCAGGTTCGACTCCTGGCAAGCTCTTCGGATTCTAATATTTAGGTGGACTCATTTAGAAAGTGTTCATAAGCAGGAAATGTAAAGGCGTAATCGGGCTTGTGGCGCAATGGATAACGCGTCTGACTACGGATCAGAAGATTCCAGGTTCGACTCCTGGCAAGCTCTTCGGATTCTAATTTTTAGGTGGACTCATTTAGAAAGTGTTCATAAGCAGGAAATGTAAAAGCGTAATCGGGCTTGTGGCGCAATGGATAACGCGTCTGACTACGGATCAGAAGATTCCAGGTTCGACTCCTGGCAAGCTCTTCGGATTCTAATATTTAGGTGGACTCATTTAGAAAGTGTTCATAAGCAGGAAATGTAAAAGCGTAATCGGGCTTGTGGCGCAATGGATAACGCGTCTGACTACGGATCAGAAGATTCCAGGTTCGACTCCTGGTAAGCTCTTCGATTTCTAATTTTTAGGTGGACTCATTTAGAAAGTGTACATAAGCAGGAAATGTAAAGGCGTTATCGGGCTTGTGGCGCAATGGATAACGCGTCTGACTACGGATCAGAAGATTCCAGGTTCGACTCCTGGCAAGCTCTGCGATTTCTAATTTTTAGGTGGACTCATTTAGAAAGTGTTCATAAGCAGGAAATGTAAAGGCGTAATCGGGCTTGTGGCGCAATGGATAACGCGTCTGACTGCGGATCAGAAGATTCCAGGTTCGACTCCTGGCAAGCTCTTCGATTTCTGATTTTTAGGTGGACTCATTTAGAAAGTGTTCATAAGCAGGAAATGTAAAGGCGTAATCGGGCTTGTGGCGCAATGGATAACGCGTCTGACTACGGATCAGAATATTCCAGATTCGACTCCTGGCAAGCTCTTCGATTTCTAATTTTTAGGTGGACTCATTTAGAAAGTGTTCATAAGCACGAAATGTAAAGGCGTACTCGGGCTTGTGGCGCAATGGATAACGCGTCTGACTACGGGTCAGAAGATTCGACTCCTGGCAATCTCTTCGATTTCTAATTTTTAGGTGGACTCATTTAGATAGTGTTCATAAGCACGAAATGTAAAGGCGTACTCGGGCTTGTGGCGCAATGGATAACGCTTTTCACTACGGATCAGAAGATTCCAGGTTCGACTCCTGGCAAGCTCTTCGATTTCTAATTTTTAGGTGGACTCATTTAGAAAGTGTTCATAAGCAGGAAATGTAAAGGCGTAATCGGGCTTGTGGCGCAATGGATAACGCGTCTGACTACGGATCAGAAGATTCCAGGTTCGACTCCTGGTAAGCTCTTCGATTTCTAATTTTTAGGTGGACTCATTTAGAAAGTGTTCATAAGCAGGAAATGTAAAGGGGTAATCGGGCTTGTGGCGCAATGGATAACGCGTCTGACTACGGATCAGAAGATTCCAGGTTCGACTCCTGGTAAGCTCTTCGATTTCTAATTTTTAGGTGGACTCATTTAGAAAGTGTTCATAAGCAGGAAATGTAAAGGGGTAATCGGGCTTGTGGCGCAATGGATAACGCGTCTGACTACGGATTAGAAGATTCCAGGTTCGACTCCTGGCAGACTCTTCGATTTCTTATTTTTAGGTGGACTCATTTAGAAAGTGTTCATAAGCAGGAAATGTAAAGGCGTTATCGGGCTTGTGGCGCAATGGATAACGCGTCTGACTACGGATCAGAAGATTCCAGGTTCGACTACTGGCAAGCTCTTCGATTTCTAATTTTTAGGTGGACTCATTTAGAAAGTGTTCATAAGCACGAAATGTAAAGGCGTAATCGGGCTTGTGGCGCAATGGATAACGCGTCTGACTACGGATCAGAAGATTCCGGGTTCGACTCCTGGCCATCTCTTCGATTTCTAATTTTTAGGTGGACTCATTTAGAAAGTCTTCATAAGCAGGAAATGTAAAGACGTTATCGGGCTTGTGGCGCAATGGATAACGCGTCTGACTACGGATCAGAAGATTCGAGGTTCGACTCCTGGCAAGTTCTTCGATTTCTAATTTTTAGGTGGACTCATTTAGAAAGTGTTCATAAGCACGAAATGTAAAGGCGTAATCGGGCTTGTGGCGCAATGCATAACGCGTCTGACTACGGATCAGAAGATTCCAGGTTCGACTCCTGAGCAGCTCTTCTATTTCTAATTTTTAGGTGGACTCATTTAGAAAGTGTTCATAAGCACGAAATGTAAAGGCGTACTCGGGCTTGTGGCGCAATGGATAACGCGTCTGACTACGGGTCAGATGATTCCAGATTCGACTCCTGGCAATCTCTTCGATTTCTAATTTTTAGGTGGACTCATTTAGAAAGTGTTCATAAGCAGGAAATGTAAAGGCGTACTCGGGCTTGTGGCGCAATGGATAACGCTTTTCACTACGGATCAGAAGATTCCAGGTTCGACTCCTGGCAAGCTCTTCGATTTCTAATTTTTAGGTGGACTCATTTAGAAAGTGTTCATAAGCAGGAAATGTAAAGGGGTAATCGGGCTTGTGGCGCAATGGATAACGCGTCTGACTACGGATTAGAAGATTCCAGGTTCGACTCCTGGCAGACTCTTCGATTTCTTATTTTTAGGTGGACTCATTTAGAAAGTGTTCATAAGCAGGAAATGTAAAGGCGTTATCGGGCTTGTGGCGCAATGGATAACGTTTCTGACTACGGATCAGAAGATTCCAGGTTCGACTCCTGGCAAGCTCTTCGATTTCTAATTTTTAGGTGGACTCATTTAGAAAGTGTTCATAAGCAGGAAATGTAAAGGCGTAATCGGGCTTGTGGCGCAATGGATAACGCGTCTGACTACGGATCAGAACATTCCAGGTTCGACTCCTGGCAAGCTCTTCGGGTTATAATTTTTAGGTGGACTCATTTAGAAAGTGTTCATAAGCACGAAATGTAAAGGCGTAATCGGGGTTGTGGCGCAATGGATAACGCGTCTGACTACGGATCAGAAGATTCCAGGTTCGACTCCTGGCCATCTCTTCGATTTCTAATTTTTAGGTGGACTCATTTAGAAAGTCTTCATAAGCAGGAAATGTAAAGACGTTATCGGGCTTGTGGCGCAATGGATAACGCGTTTGACTACGGATCAGAAGATTCCAGGTTCGACTCCTGGCAAGCTCTTCGATTTCTAATTTTTAGGTGGACTCATTTAGAAAGTGTTCATAAGCACGAAATGTAAAGGCGTACTCGGGCTTGTGGCGCAATGGATAACGCGTCTGACTACGGATCAGAAGATTCCAGGTTCGACTCCTGGCAAGCTCTTCGATTTCTAATTTTTAGGTGGACTCATTTAGAAAGTGTTCATAAGCACGAAATGTAAAGGGGTAATCGGGCTTGTGGCGCAATGCATAACGCGTCTGACTACGGATCAGAAGATTCCAGGTTCGACTCCTGGCCAGCTCTTCGATTTCTAATTTTTAGGTGGACTCATTTAGAAAGTGTTCATAAGCACGAAATGTAAAGGCGTACTTGGGCTTGTGGCGCAATGGATAACGCGTCTGACTACGGGTCAGAAGATTCCAGATCCGACTCCTGGCAATCTCTTCGATTTCTAATTTTTAGGTGGACTCATTTAGAAAGTGTTCATAAGCACGAAATGTAAAGGCGTACTCGGGCTTGTGGCGCAATGGATAACGCTTTTCACTACGGATCAGAAGATTCCAGGTTCGACTCCTGGCAAGCTCTTCGATTTCTAATTTTTAGGTGGACTCATTTAGAAAGTGTTCATAAGCAGGAAATGTAAATGCGTACTCGGGCTTGTGGCGCAATGGATAACGCGTCTGACTACGGATCAGATGATTCCAGGTCCGACTCCTTGCAAGCTCTTCGATTACTTATTTTTAGGTGGACTCATTTAGAAAGTGTTCATAAGCAGGAAATGTAAAGGCGTAATCGGTTTTGTGGCGCAATGGATAACGCGTCTGACTACGGATCAGAAGATTGCAGATTCGACTCCTGGCAATCTCTTCGATTTCTAATTTTTAGGTGGACTCATTTAGAAAGTGTTCATAAGCACGAAATGTAAAGGCGAAATCGGGCTTGTGGCGCAATGGATTACGCGTCTGACTACGGATCAGAAGATTCCAGATTCGACTCCTGGCAATCTCTTCGATTTCTAATTTTTAGGTGGACTCATTTAGAAAGTGTTCATAAGCAGGAAATGTAAAGGCGTAATCGGGCTTGTGGGGCTATGGATTACGCGTCTGACTACGGATCAGAAGATTCCAGATTCGACTCCTGGCAATCTCTTCGATTTCTAATTTTTAGGTGGACTCATTTAGAAAGTGTTCATTATCACGAAATGTAAAGGCGTATTCGGGCTTGTGGCGCAATGGATTACGCGTCTGACTACGGATCAGAAGATTCCAGATTCGACTCCTGGCAATCACTTCGGGTTATAATTTTGAGGTGGACTCATTTAGAAAGTGTTCATAAGCACGAAATGTAAAAGCGTAATCGGGCTTGTGGCGCAATGGATAACGCGTCTGACTACGGATCAGACGATTCCAGGTTCGACTCCTGGCAAGCTCTTCGATTTCTAATTTTTAGGTGGACTCATTTAGAAAGTGTTCATAAGCACGAAATGTAAAGGCGTATTCGGGCTTGTGGCGCAATGGATTACGCGTCTGACTACGGATCAGAAGATTCCAGATTCGACTCCTGGCAATCTCTTCGATTTCTAATTTTTAGGTGGACTCATTTAGAAAGTGTTCATAAGCACGAAATGTAAAGGCGTATTCGGGCTTGTGGCGCAATGGATTACGCGTCTGACTACGGATCAGAAGATTACAGATTCGACTCCTGGCAATCTCTTCGATTTCTAATTTTTAGGTGGACTCATTTAGAAAGTGTTCATAAGCACGAAATGTAAAGGCGTAATCGGGCTTGTGGCGCAATGGATAACGCCTCTGACTACGGATCAGATGATTCCAGGTTCGACTCCTGACAATCTCTTCGATTTCTAATTTTTAGGTGGACTCATTTAGAAAGTGTTCATAAGCACGAAATGTAAAGGCGTAATCGGGCTTGTGGCGCAATGGATTACGCGTCTGACTACGGATCAGAAGGTTCCAGATTCGACTCCTGGCAATCTCTTCGATTTCTAATTTTTAGGTGGACTCATTTAGAAAGTGTTCATAAGCACGAAATGTAAAGGCGTAATCGGGCTTGTGGGGCTATGGATTACGCGTCTGACTACGGATCAGAAGATTCCAGATTCGACTCCTGGCCATCTCTTCGATTTCTAATTTTTAGGTGGACTCATTTAGAAAGTGTTCATGAGCACGAAATGTAAAGGCGTAATCGGGCTTGTGGCGCAATGGATTACGCGTCTGACTACGGATCAGAAGATTCCAGATTCGACTCCTGGCAATCTCTTCGATTTCTAATTTTTAGGTGGACTCATTTAGAAAGTGTTCATAAGCACGAAATGTAAAGGCGTAATCGGGCTTGTGGCGCAATGGATTACGCGTCTGACTACGGATCAGAAGATTCCAGATTCGACTCCTGGCAATCTCTTCGATTTCTAATTTTTAGGTGGACTCATTTAGAAAGTGTTCATAAGCACGAAATGTAAAGGGGTAATCGGGCTTGTGGCGCAATGGATTACGTGTCTGACTACGGATCAGAAGATTCCAGATTCGACTCCTGGCAATCTCTTCGATTTCTAATTTTTAGGTGGACTCATTTAGAAAGTGTTCATAAGCACGAAATGTAAAGGGGTAATCGGGCTTGTGGCGCAATGGATTACGCCTCTGACTACGGATCAGAAGATTCCAGATTCGACTCCTGGCAATCTCTTCGATTTCTAATTTTTAGGTGGACTCATTTAGAAAGTGTTCATAAACACGAAATGTAAAGGCGTAATCGGGCTTGTGGCGCAATGGATTACGCGTCTGACTACGGATCAGAAGATTCCAGATTCGACTCCTGGCAATCTCTTCGATTTCTAATTTTTTGGTGGACTCATTTAGAAAGTGTTCATAAGCACGAAATGTAAAGGCGTAATCGGGCTTGTGGGGCAATGGATTACGCGTCTGACTACGGATCAGAAGATTCCAGATTCGACTCCTGGCAATCTCTTCGATTTCTAATTTTTAGGTGGACTCATTTAGAAAGTGTTCATAAGCACGAAATGTAAAGGCGTAATCGGGCTTGTGGGGCAATGGATTACGCGTCTGACTACGGATCAGAAGATTCCAGATTCGACTCCTGGCAATCTCTTCGATTTCTAATTTTTAGGTGGACTCATTTAGAAAGTGTTCATAAGCACGAAATGTAATGGCGTAACCGGGCTTGTGGGGCAATGGATTACGCGTCTGACTACGGATCAGAAGATTCCAGGTTCGACTCCTGGCAATCTCTTCGATTTCTAATTTTTAGGTGGACTCATTTAGAAAGTGTTCATAAGCACGAAATGTAAAGGCGTAACCGGGCTTGTGGGGCAATGGATTACGCGTCTGACTACGGATCAGAAGATTCCAGGTTCGACTCCTGGCAATCTCTTCGATTTCTAATTTTTAGGTGGACTCATTTAGAAAGTGTTCATAAGCACGAAATGTAAAGGCGTAATCGGGCTTGTGGGGCAATGGATTACGCGTCTGACTACGGATCAGAAGATTCCAGATTCGACTCCTGGCAATCTCTTCGATTTCTAATTTTTAGGTGGACTCATTTAGAAAGTGTTCATAAGCACGAAATGTAAAGGCGTAATCGGGCTTGTGGGGCAATGGATTACGCGTCTGACTACGGATCAGAAGATTCCAGGTTCGACTCCTGGCAATCTCTTCGATTTCTAATTTTTAGGTGGACTCATTTAGAAAGTGTTCATAAGCACGAAATGTAAAGGCGTAATCGGGCTTGTGGGGCAATGGATTACGCGTCTGACTACGGATCAGAAGATTCCAGATTCGACTCCTGGCAATCTCTTCGATTTCTAATTTTTAGGTGGACTCATTTAGAAAGTGTTCATAAGCACGAAATGTAAAGGCGTAATCGGGCTTGTGGGGCAATGGATTACGCGTCTGACTACGGATCAGAAGATTCCAGGTTTGACTCCTGGCAATCTCTTCGATTTCTAATTTTTAGGTGGACTCATTTAGAAAGTGTTCATTAGCACGAAATGTAAAGGCGAAATCGGGCTTGTGGCACAATGGATTACGCGTCTGACTACGGATCAGCAGATTCCAGATTCGACTCCTGGCAATCTCTTCGATTTCTAATTTTTAGGTGGACTCATTTAGAAAGTGTTCATAAGCACGAAATGTAAAGACGTAATCGGGTTTGTGGCGCCATGGATAACGCGTCTGACTACGGATCAGAAGATTCCAGGTGCAACTCCTTATAAGCTCTTCGATTTCTAATTTTTAGGTGGACTCATTTAGAAAGTGTTCATAAGCACGAAATGTAAAGGCGGAATCGGGCTTGTGGCGCAATGGATAACGCGTCTGACTACGGATCAGAAGATTCCAGGTTCGACACCGGGCAAGCTCTTCGATTTCTAATTTTTAGGTGGACTCATTTAGAAAGTGTTCATAAGCACGAAATGTAAAGGCGTAATCGGGCTTGTGGCGCAATGGATAACGCGTCTGACTACGGATCAGAAGATTCCAGGTTCGACTCCTGGCAAGCTCTTCGATATCTAATTTTTAAGTGTACTCATTTAGAAAGTGTTCATAAGCACGAAATGTAAAGGCGTAATCGGGCTTGTGGCGCAATGGATAACGCGTCTGATTACGGATCAGAAGATTCCAGGTGCAACTCCTTATAAGCTCTTCGATTTCTAATTTTTAGGTGGACTCATTTAGAAAGTGTTCATAAGCACGAAATGTAAAAGCGTAATCGGGCTTGTGGCGCAATGGATAACGCGTCTGACTACGGATCAGAAGATTCCGGGTTCGACTCCTGGCAAGCTCTTCGATTTCTAATTTTTAGGTGGACTCATTTAGAAAGTGTTCATAAGCAGGAAATGTAATGGCGTAATCGGGCTTGTGGCGCAATGGATAACGCGTCTGACTACGGATCAGAAGATTCCAGGTTCGACTCCTGGCAAGCTCTTCGATTTCTAATTTTTAGGTGGACTCATTTAGAAAGTGTTCATAAGCACGAAATGTAAAGACGTAATCGGGTTTGTGGCGCCATGGATAACGCGTCTGACTACGGATCTGAAGATTCCAGGTGCGACTCCTGGCAAGCTCTTCGATTTCTAATTTTTAGGTGGACTCATTTAGAAAGTGTTCATAAGCACGAAATGTAAAGGCGTAATCGGGCTTGTGGCGCAATGGATAACGCGTCTGACTACGGATCAGAAGATTCCAGGTGCGACTCCTGGCAAGCTCTTCGATTTCTAATTTTTAGGTGGACTCATTTAGAAAGTGTTCATAAGCACGAAATGTAAAGACGTAATCGGGTTTGTGGCGCCATGGATAACGCGTCTGACTTCGGATCAGAAGATTCCAGGGGCGACTCCTGGCAATCTCTTCGATTTCTAATTTTTAGGTGGACTCATTTAGAAAGTGTTCATAAGCACGAAATGTAAAGGCGTAATCGGGCTTGTGGGGCAATAGATTACGCGTCTGACTACGGATCAGAAGATTCCAGATTCGACTCCTGGCAATCTCTTCGATTTCTAATTTTTAGGTGGACTCATTTAGAATGTGTTCATAAGCACGAAATGTAAAGGCTTGTTCGGGCTTGTGGCGCAATGGATTACGCGTCTGACTACGGATCAGAAGATTCCAGATTCGACTCCTGGCAATCTCTTCGATTTCTAATTTTTAGGTGGACTCATTTAGAAAGTGTTCATAAGCACGAAATGTAAAGGCGTAATCGGGCTTGTGGGGCAATGGATTACGCGTCTGACTACGGATCAGAAGATTCCAGATTCGACTCCTGGCAATCTCTTCGATTTCTAATTTTTAGGTGGACTCATTTAGAAAGTGTTCATAAGCACGAAATGTAAAGGCGTAATCGGGCTTGTGGGGCAATGGATTACGCGTCTGACTACGGATCAGAAGATTCCAGATTCGACTCCTGGCAATCTCTTCGATTTCTAATTTTTAGGTGGACTCATTTAGAAAGTGTTCATAAGCACGAAATGTAAAGGCGTAATCGGCCTTGTGGCGCAATGGATTACGCGTCTGACTACGGATCAGAAGATTCCAGATTCGACTCCTGGCAATCTCTTCGATTTCTAATTTTTAGGTGGACTCATTTAGAAAGTGTTCATAAGCACGAAATGTAAAGGCGTAATCGGGCTTGTGGCGCAATGGATTACGCGTCTGACTACGGATCAGAAGTTTCCAGATTCGACTCCTGGCAATCTCTTCGATTTTTAATTTTTAGGTGGACTCATTTAGAAAGTGTTCATAAGCACGAAATGTAAAGGCGTAATCGGGCTTGTGGGGCAATGGATTACGCGTCTGACTACGGATCAGCAGATTCCAGATTCGACTCCTGGCAATCTCTTCGATTTCTAATTTTTAGGTGGACTCATTTAGAAAGTGTTCATAAGCACGAAATGTAAAGACGTAATCGGGTTTGTGGCGCCATGGATAACGCGTCTGACTACGGATCAGAAGATTCCAGGTGCAACTCCTTATAAGCTCTTCGATTTCTAATTTTTAGGTGGACTCATTTAGAAAGTGTTCATAAGCACGAAATGTAAAGGCGGAATCGGGCTTGTGGCGCAATGGATAACGCGTCTGACTACGGATCAGAAGATTCCAGGTTCGACTCCTGGCAAGCTCTTCGATATCTAATTTTTAAGTGTACTCATTTAGAAAGTGTTCATAAGCACGAAATGTAAAGGCGTAATCGGGCTTGTGGCGCAATGGATAACGCGTCTGATTACGGATCAGAAGATTCCAGGTGCAACTCCTTATAAGCTCTTCGATTTCTAATTTTTAGGTGGACTCATTTAGAAAGTGTTCATAAGCACGAAATGTAAAAGCGTAATCGGGCTTGTGGCGCAATGGATAACGCGTCTGACTACGGATCAGAAGATTCCGGGTTCGACTCCTGGCAAGCTCTTCGATTTCTAATGTTTAGGTGGACTCATTTAGAAAGTGTTCATAAGCAGGAAATGTAATGGCGTAATCGGGCTTGTGGCGCAATGGATAACGCGTCTGACTACGGATCAGAAGATTCCAGGTTCGACTCCTGGCAAGCTCTTCGATTTCTAATTTTTAGGTGGACTCATTTAGAAAGTGTTCATAAGCACGAAATGTAAAGACGTAATCGGGTTTGTGGCGCCATGGATAACGCGTCTGACTACGGATCTGAAGATTCCAGGTGCGACTCCTGGCAAGCTCTTCGATTTCTAATTTTTAGGTGGACTCATTTAGAAAGTGTTCATAAGCACGAAATGTAAAGGCGTAATCGGGCTTGTGGCGCAATGGATAACGCGTCTGACTACGGATCAGAAGATTCCAGGTGCGACTCCTGGCAAGCTCTTCGATTTCTAATTTTTAGGTGGACTCATTTAGAAAGTGTTCATAAGCACGAAATGTAAAGAGGTAATCGGGTTTGTGGCGCCATGGATAACGCGTCTGACTTCGGATCAGAAGATTCCAGGGGCGACTCCTGGCAATCTCTTCGATTTCTAATTTTTAGGTGGACTCATTTAGAAAGTGTTCATAAGCACGAAATGTAAAGGCGTAATCGGGCTTGTGGGGCAATAGATTACGCGTCTGACTACGGATCAGAAGATTCCAGATTCGACTCCTGGCAATCTCTTCGATTTCTAATTTTTAGGTGGACTCATTTAGAATGTGTTCATAAGCACGAAATGTAAAGGCTTGTTCGGGCTTGTGGCGCAATGGATTACGCGTCTGACTACGGATCAGAAGATTCCAGATTCGACTCCTGGCAATCTCTTCGATTTCTAATTTTTAGGTGGACTCATTTAGAAAGTGTTCATAAGCACGAAATGTAAAGGCGTAATCGGGCTTGTGGGGCAATGGATTACGCGTCTGACTACGGATCAGAAGATTCCAGATTCGACTCCTGGCAATCTCTTCGATTTCTAATTTTTAGGTGGACTCATTTAGAAAGTGTTCATAAGCACGAAATGTAAAGGCGTAATCGGGCTTGTGGGGCAATGGATTACGCGTCTGACTACGGATCAGAAGATTCCAGATTCGACTCCTGGCATTCTCTT
This sequence comes from Acanthosepion esculentum, assembly GCA_964036315.1. Classification (NCBI taxonomy): domain Eukaryota; kingdom Metazoa; phylum Mollusca; class Cephalopoda; order Sepiida; family Sepiidae; genus Acanthosepion; species Acanthosepion esculentum. Next base: position 8,142,521 of record OZ038519.1, on the reverse strand, counting down.
CGATTTCTAATTTTTAGGTGGACTCATTTAGAAAGTGTTCATAAGCACGAAATGTAAAGGCGTAATCGGGCTTGTGGCGCAATGGATTACGCGTCTGACTACGGATCAGAAGATTCCAGATTCGACTCCTGGCAATCTCTTCGATTTCTAATTTTTAGGTGGACTCATTTAGAAAGTGTTCATAAGCACGAAATGTAAAGGCGTAATCGGGCTTGTGGCGCAATGGATTACGCGTCTGACTACGGATCAGAAGTTTCCAGATTCGACTCCTGGCAATCTCTTCGATTTTTAATTTTTAGGTGGACTCATTTAGAAAGTGTTCATAAGCACGAAATGTAAAGGCGTAATCGGGCTTGTGGGGCAATGGATTACGCGTCTGACTACGGATCAGAAGATTCCAGATTCGACTCCTGGCAATCTCTTCGATTTCTAATTTTTAGGTGGACTCATTTAGAAAGTGTTCATAAGCACGAAATGTAAAGACGTAATCGGGTTTGTGGCGCCATGGATAACGCGTTTGACTACGGATCAGAAGATTCCAGGTGCGACTCCTGACAAGCTCATCGATTTCTAATTTTTAGGTGGACTCATTTAGAAAGTGTTCATAAGCACGAAATGTAAAGGCGCAATCGGGCTTGTGGCGCAATGGATAACGCGTCTGACTACGGATCAGAAGATTCCAGGTTCGACTCCTGGCAATCTCTTCGGGTTATAATTTTTAGGTGGACTCATTTAGAAAGTGTTCATAAGCACGAAATGTAAAGGCGCAATCGGACTCGTGGCGCAATGGATAACGCGTCTGACTACGGATCAGACGATTCCAGGTTCGACTCCTGGCAAGCTCTCCGGGTTATAATTTTTAGGTGGACTCATTTAGAAAGTGTTCATAAGCATGAAATGTAAAGACGTAATCGGGTTTGTGGCGCCATGGATAACGCGTCTGACTACGGATCAGAAGATTCCAGGTGCGACTCCTGACAAGCACTTCGATTTCTAATTTTTAGGTGGACTCATTTAGAAAGTGTTCATAAGCACGAAATGTAAAGGCGTAATCGGCCTTGTGGCGCAATGGATAACGCGTCTGACTACGGATCAGAAGATTCCAGGTGCGACTCCTGGCAAGCTCTTCGATTTCTAATTTTACGTGGACTCATTTAGAAAGTGTTCATAAGCACGAAATGTAAAGGCGTAATCGGCCTTGTGGCGCAATGGATAACGCGTCTGACTACGGATCAGAAGATTCCAGGTTCGACTCCTGGCAAGCTCTTCGATTTCTAATTTTTAGGTGGACTCATTTAGAAAGTGTTCATAAGCACGAAATGTAAAGGCGTAATCGGCCTTGTGGCGCAATGGATAACGCGTCTGACTACGGATCAGAAGATTCCAGGTTCGACTCCTGGCAAGCTCTTCGATTTCTAATTTTTAGGTGGACTCATTTAGAAAGTGTTCATAAGCACGAAATGTAAAGGCATAATCGGCCTTGTGGCGCAATGGATAACGCGTCTGACTACGGATCAGAAGATTCCAGGTGCGACTCCTGGCAAGCTCTTCGATTTCTAATTTTTAGGTGGACTCATTTAGAAAGTGTTCATAAGCACGAAATGTAAAGGCGTAATCGGGCTTGTGGCGCAATGGATAACGCGTCTGACTACGGATCAGAAGATTCCAGGTTCGACTCCTGGCAATCTCTTCGGGTTATAATTTTTAGGTGGACTCATTTAGAAAGTGTTCATAAGCACGAAATGTAAAAGCGTTATCGGTCTTGTGGCGCAATGGATAACGCGTCTGACTACGGATCAGAAGATTCCAGGTTCGACTCCTGGCATGCTTTTCGGGTTCTGATTTTTAGGTGGACTCATTTAGAAAGTGTTCGTAAGCACGAAATGTGAAGGCGTAATCGGGCTTGTGGCGCCATGTATAACGCGTCTGACTACGGATCAGAAGATTCTAGGTTCGACTCCTGGCAAGCTCTTCGGGTTCTAATTTTTAGGTTGGCTCATTAAGAAAGTGTTCATAAGCACGAAATGTGAAGGCGTAATCCGTCTGAAGAGAACCAGATGTAATGCTGGAAATAGATCTAAAAAAAAAGGCATGAAATCTTAGAAAGCTGTAATAAACGAATATCATTTCAATACTTAATACAATTAGGCGGTACAAACTGACATTTTAAGCAATAACAACCTTCATCCGAAACTGCTGGCTGATTTATTAGAAGCGAAAAACTAAGTTAGCAATTTGGCTACATTATCTTTCTGAGTTTCATGTTAACTGGCATTATTGTATTGAGAATGATGTAATGGTTAACGAGACATCGGCAAAGTTCCAGGACGTTGCATTCTTTTTTTCACAAATACTCTTTGGATAGATATAGACCTATCTCTTTTTGTAGTTTTATGGTTTAAATAGGTAAAAACTGTGTTCTCTGGCCGTGACTGGCAATCAGTATAAGAGAATAAAAACTCTTAATTCAAGCCGGATATGGCCCTGGTGCATAACATACTAAAATAAAATCCCTCCCAGAAAATAAGAAAAGTATTAAGAAATAGGAAAATTGAAAAATGCCTTTTGAACTGCTGTGTACTATCTAATATCCTATATGGTAGCTAATACTGGACAATTTCGTATGCAATGCCGCGTCTTGTACTTGTTGTCATCTCTTCCAAACCCTGATCTCAATCACTGAAGTTCTCTAGGTAGGTTATGCGTTGTCTTGGCTTTGTATCTTCAGATTTACAACAAAAATAATTACCACTATTTATTTATTATATTACTTACTAGCAGCATTGCCCGGCGTTGCCCGTGCTTGATACAAAAATCGTACGATTCATACAGCAATCGCTATTACTTGACTTAAAATATTTTTGCCCTTCCTTGCCTTTAAAGGAGTGCCCTTTGCCGTGCTGATGTTGCCACATGCCTTACTTCTTGCCTATCTCACACTGCGAATTTTTATGGAAAAAAATTCAAAATTAGATAAATGTTTCTGCATTTTATGGAGAAGGTACTGAAGAAGCTCGAACGTGTCTAAAATGGTTTGCAGTATTTATTGCTAATTATTTCGTACGGAATGCTTCACCACAGTTGGGTAGACAAGTTCAGAGAGAGATCTATCAAATAAAAATATTTCCCTAAAATAATCAATATTATATAAAATTGAATAGTTTTCATGTTATGGCTGTGAATACAATATTTTACAAGTATATATTTTACAAGTCTATATATATATATATACAAAATTTATTAAAACAAATGAGGTTGAATTGCAAAAGATAAGAAAACTATAAGAAATAACAGGGAAAACAAAATTATTCCTCCTGGCTCTTCAGGGTCCAATCTAAGACAAAACATATAAATATGTATACAATGACTAAAACAAGATGAAGAAAAATATTACCAGTGGATGCACACTAGCAATCTCTGTAACAAGTGCCGTTCTCCAAAACAGGTTACTAATTAAGACTAGAGCGCTTAGTGTACATTACTATTTAATCCATAATTGGGGGAATTAAGACAACGGAGGTAAGAAAACATGGATTATTTAACACTCGCGGCATACAGTGAAGGTAAGAGAAATAGAGGAAGTTGTGGAGAAACACGATTTCTCAGAAAACGAAAGTGAGAGAATGATTATAACCGTGGGTATTAAGGAACTCGGCATATTTTTTCTTTTTATTTCATATTGAATCCTGAACATTTCACTTAAAACTTACACCTGACTATATTTGCCAGGGATACCACGGTATATGTGTGCACTTGTAAAATCCTAGATGACCAAAACCTGGCAACTGATTTCACCTCTGAGCGAGTATCCCCAGTATGAAAAAAAAACCCCAAAAAACTGGCTGGTTACATTCAATGTTTCGAGAAACAAACAACTGGCGTTCACCCATCAAACACTGAATTTTCCCGTTATCCTGGGGAACGGGAGTTCCCTCAGGGAGGGCCTCGTGTATTATTCGATTGTTGGGACAATCCAGACCGCAACGCACATAAGATTCATCGCCAAAAATACCCTATACCTCATGCTATCCTCTGGCTTCTCGGACGATCACCAAAGTTAAGCAACGTCGAACTTGGTCAGTATCTAGATGAGTCACCACTTAGGATTACCAAGTGCTGTAATCTTCGATGGCCCGGTGGTATATTGATAACGGAACGGAACTTGACGCGCAAATGCCGATAATCGATAATCAACAAGAAGTTCTACATTGAGTGGCTCTTGGAACTTGTATGGGATGAACTTTAATAAAAGAAGAGAAATAGCTATTGTGGCGTCCGAAATTTAGTTAAATTGTGTATTGTGAGGGAAAGTGCTTAATAAGTGGAGATAAATTAGCCATTCGGACGCTGTGGATAACGATAATAAAGAAGCCATTTTTTTTCTGAGGATAAAATAACTCTGTGAAAAATCTATATGGAAGCTAATCAAATTACAGTAAAACAGAATAATCTCTATTTAATTCTTGTTTACACTATTTACATTGGTTGGACTGCTAACCACATCTTTGTTGCCATATTCACAACGTTTCGGCCGTTGTACGCTTCGGCCTTCTTCAGGATCTGTCTATACTTCTGAGATGAGGTATTGTAACTATTTACGCTATTTACATTGTTCGGACTGTTGTCCACATCGTTATTGCCATATTCACGACGTTTCTGCCGTTGTACGCTCCGACTTTCTTCAGGATCTGCCTATATTTCTGAGATGAGGTATTGTAACTATTTACGCTATTTATATTGTTCGGACTGATGTCCCCAAATTTGTTGCCATATTCATGATGTTTCGGCCGTTGTAAGTCCCGGCCCTCTTCAGGTGACTTTATCTCGTCTAGTGGGGTAGATTGTTCTAGTTCCACGTGCCATGTCTCTTCCAGACGTATCATTTATCTCCCTTTAACTCAAATCTCAAAGTTATTTTTTCGACTCAGCTATAACCATTGTTGAATTCACAAATCACGGACGCATGGCCCAGTGGATAAAAGCGTTGGTTGAATTCAATGATGTGACCCAAGCGAAACGTTCTCTACCAGTTAGGTCAAGGGAATTAATTAATCAGGTTACGATTGGAAAAAATGTCTGTCTCAAAGGCTGTTGTGATGCGTCTAGTGTGGTAGCCTGTAGTCGTAGTGCTTGTCGCTTCTCACTTTCAGTTACCGCCGCTGGCTAGCAGCAATCCGAAAAGGGGAGTCGAGTCTGTAAGTCTTCCCCTGCCAGTATATACCCTCTCCATCAGCAAAGCCCTATGTAGTGCCTACTCGTGGTGACATGGCAACCGAGCACCTTGCGGACTTGGGATAAACTACAGGGGACGGGGGAGGAGTTTGCCCCCCCTTAACATGCGGCATGCAGGCCCACCGGTGTGTGGACACGCCCTGGTGCTCATGAACCAAACCCCAGCTATGGGTTAAATAGCTCCACTGCCTCGTGGAAATCTTCGGGAGAAGAAAAGGCTAAGGAGTAAACCCTACACAAATCCGGCTAAGGCTAAGGCGGATGGACGGCTCGCTGTGTTACCTTCCGGCAACTCCTGCAGCCGTGTTGGTACCAAACTGTGTTGGTTTATCCTTTCCTTTGGACTCAACTAGCAAGGCTGAGAGGGGGAACTAGGGCAGCCCTAGTTCTCCATACATCCCGCACAGGTTCGTAGCGCAATGAAGAGGACACGCCAGTGATTTCGCAAGACATTGGCACAACACGAAGTGACAGTTACCGGTCGAAAGCCCAACCCGATTGAAAAGAACAAAAACTTGCCAAGCGCCTGAGAGACTGCCGCTCCAGAGTGGGACTACACAGTCACCAGAGGCGATGTAACTCCATCGCCTAGCACCTACAGCGCTAATTCATCGTCTCCCGAGACGGACGGATGCCGACGACGACGAATCGGGAAATATATTGGGTGTCGGTTCCACAGAGTAGGAAAAAGCTGTTTGAGTGGAACTTATTTCTCGACGATGGAATATGGTGGGAATGTGGGTGATTTGCTACGATGTAAGTGGCATGGCGAGTCCTAGCTACGAAGGAATGTAGTTCGTCCGGGCACTTTCCGTAGAATTAGCGACAGAGCAGTGAGAGATTCGCCACATTCCGCCTGCGAGAGAGAGAGAGAGAGAGAGAGAGAGAGAGAGGTTGGAGGGTGGAGAATAATTCTTCTCAAACAAGGACACGGCGAGGCTTTTGAACTCTATCAAAACTGGACAGTGAGGTCTGGGCAGCTCCCGCCCAAATATGGCAACAGTACTCCCTTTTCAGTCTGATCTGGCTCTTATAAAGTTAGTGGATAACATGAAGAGTCGGCTACTTACTGAAGCGGCACAGGTAGCCGATCATTTTACCTGTATCTTTCCACTTGATGTTGGGTAAGAGATTGAGGCCAAATATTCTCTCAAAGCACAAGTGCCTCTTAGAGAGTCATCGGTTTTGGACAGAGTAAGATTCTAGTGATCTAGGAAGCATACCCTTGGGAGACGAATCCACAAATCAGAGGTTTGTGGAAGGAAGAAATTCACCAATGGGATACGTAGAGAAAGCCTGTGATTAAGATTGTAATGATTGGGGAATCTTATCAATTTAAATTTCTTTTTGAACATTAGTGTAATTAATGTCAACCGGCCTAGAAATTTAGTAGTCCTTATTAATGGAAGATGTGCCTTCTGACTGGAATCGAAACTCTATTCCGTTTATTAGGTTTTTTTTTTGCATCATGGAAGCGACTTTCAAGCGAAGCGTCCTCTACCAGCAAGGCCACGTAATCAAATTTGTCAGACACGTTTCAAATAAAGGAGAAGTTTCTCTGTTGAGATTAGTGAATACAGGCTGGATTCCTGTCTGGAGACATTTTATCTTAGTAAGAACTCTTCATTTCATAGGTTTGTTGAAATTTCACTGTTTATAATAACGTTAGTGCTAACCTAAGCAGCTGTATCCCATAATACGAAATAGGAAATACATTTAAATATATATTAGTTAATCTATTTAAAAAATATATTATTTATATTAGACCTGAGATATAATTTTATTTCTATCGAAGCTCACAAATAGTGATTTTTTTTATATACCAATCTGTCTTGTCCACAGAATTAATCTGGGAATTTAACTGTATTGTCGACATGGAAAAAAAATCTCTTACTATAAAGGTAATTTACATTACCCAGAAAAAAGCCTAGGACAGAAGCGTCTATCTTTTAAAATTTGGATTTTTAATGTAACTATAACAACAGAGATATTTCGATTTCATTTTTGCCTTGAAAAATCGGAAGACGAAACGAATCTAAATCTAAGATTTCTCCAATTGTCATTTTATACCAATCTGTCTTGTCCACAGAATTGATCTGGGAATTTAATTATGTATTAAATATATATATATATATATATATATATATATATATATATATATATATATATATATATATATATATATATGTATATATATATATATGTATATATATATATATATATATATATATATATATATATATATATATATATATATATATATATATATATAATGGCATTAAAGGCCGGTCGACTTAAAATTTATCATGGCCTATAGTAAAAAAATCCCTTTAATCCGATAGTTCGTTTTTGTACCGTTACAAAATTATTTAAATATATATATATATATATATATATATATATATATATATATATATATATTGATTATTATATTTATTTGAAGTTATATATCTATTGTTTATTATGATTCTTTTAATTTTATTCACCGTTACGGGGTTTTTCTGTCTTAGTATTTATTGGTTATTGAACAAAGTAACTAATAATAACAAAGCAAAAGTCATTGAAACAAAGCAAGTTCGGTCGACCAATGATGACAATTCCAGAACAACGTAACTATAAACAATTTTTTCTATCCTCTGCCAGCCGCTATGATGGAGAAAGCATTACCTCGAACCGTCGCCAGTGAGACACGCTGCAAGAGCCACTCCGTTTCGCGAGGCTCGTTCCTTAATCGAGACGCAATCGCGCCAATCCTCCGAAAGAACGCCATCGAACGAGGGCCAATAACCCCTGAAGTCTCCACTGCCACAGGAGTAAGAAAAAAAATCTATCTGCAAGAGAAGAATATTTAGCTATTTTTTTTTATCTCTGCGTCTCGGCCGACGAACCCCGGCTCAACCGCGGACCTGATCAAATTGCCGACCGAAAATGTATCCGCACAGGTCGCATCACAAATCAACGACTTACCCATTTTAAAAGGGAAGGTAGTAAAGCCATCCGGCCGCTTTCCATCACCACGGTCGAGGCCTACGGGTTCGATTTGGGAAGGGAACCCAGCTGCATCCAAAATCTCTTTTGATGATGTCGTCAATTGCTGCATGCCGTGGAAAGCGGCCGGCACTACGACGACAGGAGAGAGGATGCAAAGCAAACTCATCGATGGAGGCTCCACATCTGCATCTGTGACGCTCAGATAATTTGAGTCCAAGACGGATAGCGACTCCGACCCGAGTGCACTCATCATCTAGAAGGGTACCGGTAGATGAAGAGGGCACTGCGTTGAGCCAGGCGCCACTACTCGGTTGTGAAGCAGATAGTAGACAGGCGAGGCGATGCTGATCCAGAGAGAGCCTCAAATTAGTAAAATTGGCCTCGCATTTTATTTTATCCCAGCTTTTTTGTTTTGATGTGTCTAGTGGGATAGAAAGTAATTCTTGGGCCCAGACGCTGCAAGCTTGTTCGAAAGAACTATCCGAGAAACACTGAGTCGATCCACTGAGTATCTCATCAATTAATTCGCGACTGGACGAAAGTGAAGAAAGATATGCTGGAAGGGCCAAATCTACCACTGATCAAAGGCCCAGGCCTCTGAAACTCAAAGGGAGCTTTGCCTGCCTCCAGCCTGTGTCGTCGAAATCGGTTTTTGTACAACTAACCTGAAGATCATTTGTCTTATTTTTACTTTCCATTTTTGGTTACCTAAAGTTTTATTTATCAATTCTGCATTTTCTAATCTCGTTCATTCTTTATCAGTTGATTATATTTTAGTGCAATTATTATTATTTAATTCATCTATTAGGTACTTGTGAGTTATCAGTCGCTATTTTGTTTTACCTCCGACAGCTGGCTAGGATATAAAACCACCAAGATGGAGGAGGCTGGCTTCCAACATTTCAAGGTTAATCATCGATACAATACCGGAATGTCGAACGTTTGTGGGAAATCAGCAAAGTGGACGAACAAGCGTCACCGAGGAACGGCAAGACACCATCTAGAGACCTACCTGGCCGAGTTCTTGCGGAGAAAGCAACTACCCGATGGAGTCGACCCATTCGACGCCATTTTGCAGCTTATCACTGCATTCATTTCACGCAATTAATAAGATATTTATTAATGTTTGTTATTTGGAGAAATAAATATAATTTAAGAAACAAATAATATATTTTTTACACATCTGTATTTGTGAAAAAGTTGCAAAATTAATTTTAAAATGGTGACGGATTACTCACAAGTAATATTTATTATACAGGGTGTCCATAAAGTTCATGTGCACTTGAAAAATTTATAACTTTATTTGTATTTGCGATAGAAATAATCTGTAAAAATGTTATAAAGTTTAATGTACCTAGTTTTAAGTATAGCTAAAATAACTAATGTGATTTCAGGCATTACTGTAAATCAGTTGGCAAATGTTTTTTTAAATTTATAACTTTATTTGTATTTGCGATAGAAATAATCTGTAAAAAATGTTATAAAGTGTAATGTACCTTGTTTTAATTATAGCTAAAATAACTAATGTGATTTCAGGCATTACTGTAAATCAGTTAGCAAATGTTTTAAAAATTTATAACTTTATTTGTATTTGCGATAGAAATAATCTGTAAAAAATGTTATAAAGTTTAATGTACCTAGTTTTAAGTATAGCTAAAATAACTAATGTGATTTCAGGCATTACTGTAAATCAGTTGGCAAATGTTTTCCGTGAACTGCAAAATCGTATTACCCTTTGTATTGCTAATGATGGAGGACATGTGGAAACTTAAATAAAATTTCAATAAAACCTTAAAAAATATAGATTTACTTCTTTCTAATCCTTTTTACAAATTATTTCTATCGCAAATACGAATTAAGTTATAATTTTTTTAAAGTGCACACGAACTTTATGGACACTCTGTATATATTATTGTTTGAAGTTATATATGTATTATTTATTATTATTTCTTTTAACTATTCCCATAGTTACCGGGGGGGTGTATTAATATTTATTTGTTTTTGTACAACTAACATGAAGATCGTTTGTCTTCTGTTTACTTTCTGTTTTTGCTTACTTTGATATATTCGGGAAAGATATCAGAATAATCAAGAACCTATTCTGGCAGCAAACGGCACGCATGCGCATAGAGAATGAGTTCAGAGAATATACAAAAATAGAAAAGGACGTAACAAACATTATGTCCGCTTATTTTGATTATAATCCTTTCATATTCACGAATATTTTTCTGTATATTGCAATTAAATGACGCAGGAAATGCAGTAAGAGTGATACTAACTTTTATTACCCAGGTACTACAAAAGACTTGTTAAAATCCCATCAGAAACTTTAGGTGAAAGGCCAGACTATTAATATTGTGAAAAATTTTCATTTTTTCCTAGTTTTCATAATCTACAAATAATTTTGTCTTTTCCTGTTTTACATAATGCGCCTGTTAAATTTGTTGTTTTTAAAATAGTTTTCTGAAAAATTGAGTTTTATATTCCTTTTTATGTGCTTATATATATATATATATATATATATATATATATATATTTATATATATATATATATATATATATATATATATATATATGATAAAGAGATTTAAAAAAGTTCAAATCAATCAAACACCCCTTGCTAAGGGGAAACGCTGTTACATAAGCTGGAATGACCAATCAAACTACAAATATACGAGAATTCCAAAAACTTGACAACGAACTAAGGTTATAATAAGTATTTAATGCTTTAATGTTCGGGTTAGACTAAAATAGAATTTATTCAAACTAATAAGTATTAAATTATACGATAAAATTTCAAATTAAAAATTACCCATTTCAAAATTTAAATTTAATCTATATTAAGTTTAAAATTATAAAATTACTGAGGAAAAAAGAAAAAATACATGTTATTCTATTTATTTTGTTTTTATTGAAATTAAGTTGGAATATATATATATATATATATATATATATATATATATATATATATATATATATATATATACGGAGGTGTTGAGGCCTCACACCTATACACACACCCACACACAACATACTCACTCACTTTCCTAATGAGCCAAATGATAACACACACCCACAGCAATATACAAGCTAACACATATACTCACTCACTCCCTTAAAAAAACCAAATAACACACACACACACACACACACTTACCAGAGACTAAACAACTAAATAACACACGCACTAAACTAAATAACACAAACACACACACACAAACACACACACACAAACACACTTACCATCCCCTCCCCAAACACAAATAAACTGCTGAACTGACCGGTGGAAAAAAAACGGAATATAGCTCTTATCTCAAATGACAACTTAAAAGAGACTGTTTGACCAACACAAGGAATGTTAAAAAGATAAATAAATAAACAATAAAAAAACAAATGAAAACTACAGACAAACGTTCGTTTTCTTCAACAAGACATTCAATTCTGTAGTTTACTGCTATAGCAAGCAGAGACATTTTTTTCTCTCCCGATGATGGCCATGTTGGTCGAAACTAGTCGAGGAATATAAATGAAATAATAATAATAAAAGCATAAGAATATTAATCTACAACCCAGTATGTCTGAAGATTTTAATTGATTTTTCTAATAATTTTTATCGTTCAAATATATATATATATATATATATATATATATATATATATATATATATATATATATATATATATATATATATATATATATATATAATTGGCATTATACGGGCATTAGGTTCTGAGAAATGGATAAAAATATGCAAAATTGATGAAGTCCACATTCGGATGAGGGCCGATGGAAATAGGCAAAAACCCGGAGTTGAATTAAAATGTAACGTATGTGAGATTTGGTCTCCTGTTTTCATTCGTCTGATGGCAAGAGGATATCATTACAGGAAATGGCGGGTGCAGGAGATGTAATGCGGTCCTGCCTTTCAAAATCAGCGTTCGATCACGTAGCTTTTACCTGGGTTCCAAAACTGACCACTGGCAACTAACCGACCGAACATACCAACCCCGTTCGAGACATTAATCACACAGCAAGCTAAGTGTGAAAGTCCAGACATACTGCCTCTGATCGATTCAATTATCGGTTGCCAACTTTCGGCAACCACCGACCCTCCTCATCCAAAGCCCGGAAGGAAATTGGAAACTTACTAGGGAGATGTTTACCCGGATATAGAAGGTGTTGTTTCCCATCTGGCGTGTCTTGTTCTTATTCGGGATTCACGCCAAAAAGGGGGCTTTCTGATGGACAATTGAGTCAAAAAGCGTAGGTCAGAGTTGGCCATCTTGTTTTTAATAATAAAATTAACACATTACTTAAAACTTTTATAATTTTCTAACGGTTGTGCCCTGAGCGAGATTAAAAATATACTTTATCTCTCTCTCTCTCTCTCTCACACTCTCTCTCTCATACTCTCTCTCACTCTCACACTCTCTCACTCTCAGACTCTCTCTCTCTCTCTCACTCTCAGACTCTCTCTCTCTCTCTCTCTATATATATATATATATATATGCCTGGTCACATCTATCTATGTCAGTTTGTAAATATCTATATTCTATCTGAGTCTGTTCATTTCTCTTTGTCTCTCTCTCTGTCTCTCTCTCACTCACTCTCTCTCTCTCTCTGTGTATATATATATATATATATATACATATATATATATATATATATATATATATATATATATATATATATATATATGCCTGGTCACATCTATCTATGTCAGTTTGTATATATATCTATATTCTATCTGAGTCTGTTCATCTCGCTCACTCTCTCTCTCTCCACACACACACACACACACACACACACACACACACACACACACACACACACACACACACATATATATATATACATACATATATACTATATATATCTTTCGTTTTCCTTTCCTGTCTTTTCCTTTCTATCTGTCTATATCTGTTCTAATCTATGTATAATTGTCTATAGTTAACTACGTGTTTTTGTGTGTAAGTATGCATGCATCTGTGTGTTTGTATCTGCACAGCTGTATATATGTGTATATCTGTCTTAGTATATTCATATCTATCTATCTATCTATCTATCTATCTATCTATCTATCTATCTATCTCAGCCATTCATTATCTATCTATGTATCTGTCTATCTATCTCAGACTATTTGTCTATCTATCTATCTATCTATCTATCTATCTATCTCAGCCATTCATTATCTATCTATCTATCTATCTATCTATCTATCTATCTATCTATCTATCTATCTATCTCAGACTCTTTGTCTATCTATCTATCTATCTATCTATCTATCTATCTCAGACTCTTTGTCTATCTATCTATCTATCTATCTATCTATCTATCTCAGACTCTTTGTCTATCTATCTATCTATCTATCTATCTATCTGTCTCAGACTCTTTATCTATCTATCTATCTATCTATCTATCTCATACTCTTTGTCTATCTATCTATCTATCTATCTATCTCAGACTCTTTGTCTATCTATCTATCTATCTATCTATCTATCTATCTCAGACTCTTTGTCTATCTATCTATCTATCTATCTATCTATCTATCTATCTATCTATCTATCTATCTATCTATCGTATATTCATATCGTTGCCTGGGCATTTCTTTCCATCTCTCTCCCTCTTTCTCTTTCTCTCTCTCTCTCTCTATCTATCTATCTATCTATCTATCTCTCTCTCTCTCTCTCTCTCTCTATATATATATATATATATATATATATATATATATATATATATATATACAAGGGTCATTCAATAAATAAGGTGAATTTTTTGGTATAAGGACATCTAATACAGATAGAAGCTTACTTTCTTTTCTTTTTTCAACGTAGTCTCCCAGCACTGTCACACACTTTTCCCATCTGTGCACAAGCCTCCGCATTCCCTCAGCGTAAAAATCTTTGGACTGATGTCTCAGCCAGTCGTTCACAACACTTTTGACTTCATCGTCACTTTTAAACTTCGTGCCTCTCGTGAACGCTTTCAAAGGACCAAACATGTGAAAGTCTGAAGGGGCAAGGTCTGGGCTGTAAGGGGGATGAGGGAGCAGTTCCCAGCCCAGCTCTTTGATGGTCTGCACCGTTTGGGCTGCTGTGTGAGGCCTTGCGTTGTCATGATGCAAGATGACTCCTTCTGACTGATGACCCCTGCGTTTGTCCCAACAGATAAGCTCAAAGTCTTTGCAATGTCATCCACTGTCACCCTTCTGTCAGACTGAATGAGGTCATTGACTGATTCGATCACCTCAGGAGACCTCACTTCTGTAGGCCTCCCAGGCCTGTCTTCATCCTAATCACTGCTCCGTCCTTCTTTAAACAATTTAGCCCACTTGTAGACATTTTTTGGCTGAAACATGTGGCACCATACACAGTTGACATTCTCCTATGAATTTCAACCGGTTTGCACCCTTCAGCAACCAAAAACTTGATAACTGACTGCTGTTCAATCCTGGAGCATGCTTCTTGGTCGGACATCTTTGTTAATCGCCAAAACTCTCAAAGTATTTTTTTTAAATCTGCAAAAGAAATTAAATCCATGTGAAAAAGAAGTAAAACAAAAAAATAGTAAGCTTCTCTCTGTATTAGAAGTCCTTATACCGAAAAATTCACCTTATTTATTGAATGACCCTCGTATATATATATATATATATATATATATATATATATATATATATATATATATATATATATATATGTATAGGTGTGGGTAACTATCAGAATTTGTTCATTATGTATCTAACAATATAGGCATGCATATATATAACATGTATGTGTGAGTGAGTTTGTGTGTGCGTGCGCGTGTGAATATACATATATATATATATACATAATAATAGCTGTCCACTCAAGGAAACTCGTTTACTCGTGCTAGCCAATCCCTATTGCAGACGCTCGCTCAGGAACCCACAGAGCCAACCTGTGGTTTATACTGCAACTATGCTAAGCAGACATTAGTTACAGTTTCTGGGAGAGAGCGTGTTATCTAGCATGATCAACAACCTGAACAACGACAGCAGACTGAAACCCTCGGACACGATGACTTGTAACTTCGTGCTATCCCTCAAGTGTTCCGTCTACCCAATTTCACTCACAAGGCTTGGGTCAGGAAGTCACCTTCTTCACAAATCAACAGTAGTAAGATTCGAACACGAGTCTAACTCTGCCACGCCCCCATATATATATATATATATATATATATATATATATATATATATATATATATATATATACATATATATATATACACTATTTACATTATTTGGACAAAGAACACAATTGGAAAATTCGTATACTTAAGGAATCAGCACATATGCTAGGCCATAAAAATCTCCTGAGCCGACCAAGCATAGAAATGAATACAATATGGGAACCAGTAATAAGGAGTGCCAGAGAAAAGCGATAAAATTGTAATATGAGCTCTAGTAAAAAACATGCAATGATAACAGTAAAAACTTGCAATATGAGCACTGGTAAAAACTGTGGCCTGATGACATTAGGTTTATAATACCCAGAAATTCATACACAGTTGTCCTCAACGACATATGGAATTGGAATAGTGGATAAAGGCATAGGTTAAATCCAGTGACAGGTCCCAAAGAGTTCAATACTTGGTTAAGGCAGTGGAGAACTTGGAGAGGGGAATTAACGGGAGATAACTGATAAGTGATATCCATTAAACATGGCTCGTGAAACTAGAACAGTTTACCCCAGTGAGCGAAATAAATTCAATCCCCTGAAGAAGGCCGTAGCGTACAGCGGCCGAAACGTTGTAATAAATATGGCGACCAACATGAGGAAAATAGTCGGAATAATGTAAATAGTGTACATAATACCACATCTCAGAAATATATATATATATATATATATATATATATATAACATCATTATCTGCTTTTCATATGAATGATTTGCGTAATATATATATATATATATATATATATATATATATATATATATATGTATATATATATATGTATATGTATGTATGTATTCATATCATAGCCTGTGCATATATATATATATATATATATATATATATATATATATATATATATATATATATATATATATATATATATATATATATTAAGAAAGAGATGATATGCAAACGGTTTTGGTTGAAATGTGGATTTTTTATTTTAAAATATATATTAAGCTCTATTTTCCATAATTCTGCTACACATGTTTCTGGTTTCGCAACCTTCTTCAAGCAACGAGTATATATTTCAAAATATGAAAATGAATTTTTTGAGATGATAGTGATTCAAATGTCTTTCTTGGACTGGTGATAAGAGTTGATACACACACACACACACACACATATATATATATATATATATGTATATATATATAAATATATATATATATATATATATATATATATATATATATATATGTAACAAGGAGTTGCAATGGAATGTCCCACACTTCCTATCGACTATGTAGTCTATATCAGTAGCTATATATGGTGATCTGACGCAAATCGTAAATTCGTAAAGCATTTTCTTTATATATATCTATATCTATATCTATCTATCTATCTATCTATCTATCTATATATATATATATATATATATATATATATATATATATATATATATATACATATATATATATATATATATATATATATATATATATATATATATTACATATAGTTCTCTTGTTAATATTTCGTTCTTAGGCGATAGGGAGTGTGGGACATTCTGTTACCACACCTATATATATATATATATATATATATATATATATATATCAATTATGTAGTGTGTACAAGAACGCACAATTTTCAAATTTTAAAAATTTCAACCTCAGCGTCGCGACTGGACGCTCCAAAATTATTCTTACATTTAAAAATATCTCATTGCTAAAAAAACATTCTTTCGGACTGCACAATCTTTCGATGTCGCATTACTATTCGGAATTTAACAAAAACACACTGAAATGTCTACCTGATGATGGCCGTTCGAAACGACTGAAAGCCCGGCTCGTAAAAAAAATAAGACCTGATAAAACCGCAATTTATAAACAAGGATCATACCATTCATTAACGGATTCGAAGTTGATTGTATTTTATTATTAAATATTGTTTGCGAGAGTGATTCTTGCCGTATAATTAGCTTCATTATTTGTTTTTCGTATGAATGATTTACGTTAAGCACGCAAAAAAAATCTTTTTAATAATATGTTGAAATATCTACTCTTTGCTTGAAGAAGGTCGCAAAATCAGGAACAAATGTAGCAAAAGTATCATTCATTGCAAGGAAAGGCGGAAATTTCATGTACAAAATAAATATAAGATGTATTAAATAAAATCACCTGCAGCTAAATAAAATATTTAATATCCGTATGAAATTTTGATATGTAATATTTCAATAAATTTTAATATTTAACATTTAATACCCGTATAAATAATAATACGAATAAACATTTCATGCGTACGTTTCCGATGCAGAAGGTTGTGTGTGGAACCGCTTTGTACATGGCATAGAATCCGTGCATAATTGTCTTAATTGGAATTGTAGCGTTCCCCCAAATTGCCAGGATGTAGCCGGAAGAAAATATAAATCAATCTTTAAATTTATGGTTATGTACAAGGTGCTATGGATAAATTGCCATTTAAATGACGCAAAACAGAAAATAAAACTGGCATCTCATTTTAACAGATACAGTGATGTTCGATAAAAGTGACTCACCTGCTGTTCGATAAAAGTGACTCACCTTATTTTTTTACTTAAATATTTTTTCGCCTATTGTTTTTGGGGGTCAAACTAATTTTTAATCTTACTAATATAAAGACCCCTTCCCGACCACCTAGTAAAAAAGTTTACTCACCCTAAGGTATTCTATTGATAATTATAAATTTGGATATAAATGAGATTTAGGGAAACTAAAACTTTCCTGCAACTCGTAATCAATAGAAACATAACCGAACAGCTTTAAATAAAGAATAATAGAGGTATAATTTATTTATAATAGGTAATATAGTTCGAAATATTTAATAATCTATGGGTCCTCCTTTACTTTGAATAACCTTTTCAACCCTTTTTGGCATTGACTTGATGAGGTTCTGGCAAATCTCATCTCCAAGCATTGAATTCTATTCGGATATGAAATTCACAATCAAATCCTCTTTGCTGCTCAACTGCTTTCTCGAGAGCCTGTACTTTATAATGCTCCATAAGTTTTCTATGGGGTTGAGGTCAGGAGATTGGGGCGGCCATGTCATAACTCTCGCCTGCTTCTCATCAAAGTATTCCTTCATCAATTTTGATTTGTGACGGGGAGCATTATCCTGCATAAAAATGAGCTTGGTGGGGGTCGATTTTCCCCCTTTCAGCAGAAGGGAGCAGACAAGACTCTAAAATTCTCTTGTACTGCTCGCTCCTGAGGGTCTTTTCAATAGGTTTTAAGAAACCAGTTCCATGAAAAGAAAAGCATCCCCAGGACATTATACTGAACGGATGCTTGACAGTACTTACTGCTAAATTCAAAGAGCTTTCAGAGCTTCTTCTTCGGATTTTAGATCGCTTATCCTTTGAATTTAGCTCAGTTTTCGTTTCATCGGAGAAGAGAACGTTTAGTAAAAAAAATCAGGTGAGTCACTTTTATCGAACAGCTCTGTATATTTACCAGAATTACACAAACAGATTTTGAAATACGTAAAAATTACTCTTTAAGTAAATTTATTCAATAAAATCGTCATTGGCTGATAATACTTTGAAGTTATCTTACTTTCTTTTCTTAAGAGTTGCTAATTACAAACTGACATTTAATTATTCTAAACAAGCAAAAATAGAGTTAACATAAATTTTTAAAGAAAAAAAATCATTTTTTAAAGAAGTGTTTAATATAGAAATTAGCACACCAATACCTTTAATTACTCTTAACAAGCAGAAATAAAAAAAAAAGAGAGAACAAATTATTTTTTAAAGCAAAATTAAGCTACCAGTTGCATTTTAGTTTAGCAGTGCGTACCACAGACATCAAATAGATTCTGGATTTTATAGATTCTTCTTTTATTTGGGACCCATGCCTAAGTTCCAAAAATCAAATACTGGTGGGAAAATATTTGTGGACGAGGAATATTAAATCAGACAAGTACAAAACTTGAAAGATCTGGGAGGTGTTCTAACAGATGAGGAAAAATGTGACAGTGAAATCCGAAGTCAGGTTGAGATAGCCAAAGAAGAATCCCAGAAGCTAAGCAGAGTATTTATAGGTTATTAGATAAATAAGAATGTAGATACATGAGTACAAATAAATAAATTCGGATATATATATATATATATATATATATATATATATATATATATATATATATATATATATATATATATATATATATATATATATATGTATATATATATATATGTATATATATATATATATATATATATATATGTATATATATATATAAAAAAAATAAATAAATAAAAAAAAATTAAATAAAACATTGAGTCTGAAAGAAACCTCAACAGAATGCAGAAAGCACTGGGCGGCTGTTTCGTTCTATATTTGGGACACATCAGCAGTGCGCATCCACTCCGAGAATTGAAACCCTGACAGTTAGATTGTGAAGCGAACGCCATATCAACTGTTCCAACGGGCCTCGGTGACGCAGCGATAGCAAATCAGACTCAATATAGCGCCGCTCGCTCACATATTCCGCGGTGGAACTCAACTGAAGTTCTCTGTAACCATAGGACTGTCCCCCCCCCCGAGCCATGACTACTATCACTAAGCCGCTCAAACTGAAGCATTAGAAGCCGGATCAAGCAATGATATACACATGATAGAAATTGTAAGGAGGATTTGATAATTATAATTGAGTAATTCATTGAGTCTGAAAGAAACCTCAACAGAATGCTGAAAGCACTGGACCTTACAATTTCTATCATATGTATTCCATTGCTTGATCCGGCTTCTAATGCTTCAGTTTGAGCGGCTTGGTGATAGTAGTCGTGTCTCCGGGGGGCACAGTCTTATGGTTACAGAGAACTTCAGTTGAGTTCCACCACGGAATATGTGAGCGAGTGGCGCTATATTGAGTCTGATTTGCCATTGAAAATGGCGATTTTACTAAATAAATCTACCTAACTCCCCAGACAGCAACCCCCTTGTTTATTATGTTTGGGCCGCAGTTGAGGGAGAGACCAAAACATCTCCTTGTAACTCAGACATTATTTACATTATTCGGACTGTTATCCTCATCTTCATTGCCATATTCACAACGTTTCTGTCGTTGTACGCTCCAGCCTTCTTCAGGTGATTCGAATTTCGAATCGAACCCTTTATCTCGTCCACCGATGACGGGGGGGGGGGCGTAGACTGTTCTAGTTCCACGTGCCATGCCTCTTCCGGATATCTCAGTTATTTTCTTTATTTATTTTATTAATTTATCAGTTTTCAGTTGGGATAATGACTGGTACAGTATTTTGATTTCTCTCTCCTTTTAAAGTCCTAATATATATGTATATATATATATATATATATATATATATGTATATATATATATTAGGACTTAATTTCACTCTTTCATGACCTTTCGATGCTTAGCTATGATTAATTAATGAGGAACATGTCATTTTCGTTTATGATCGATTTCATCAGGATTCTTGTGTTAAGCTTGGAAAGTAATTATACATTCTTATTGCTCAAAGTAGAATTCAATAGTGTTATAAAAACATCGAAAAATTCCAGTAAGATATCTTTAATCATTTCTAAGATACAATAATTCAAAGCTTAATCTAACAATTGGACAATTTTGTTATTACACGATTTGTACAAATTTATCGTTACACCAGGTGTATATATTATATATATATATATATATGTGTGTGTGTGTGTGTGTGTGTGTGTGTGTGTGTGTGTGTGTGTGTGTGTGTGTGGCAGATAAACTATTCTTAGTATCCTCTACGCAAGAATGTAATTAGGTCTTTCATATCTGTTTTTGAAAATTACGCCAACAAAGTTTTCGCCTTTGAAAAATCAATCGGGCCTTTTGTATTCGTTTCCGACTCTTCTCAAATTGCAAGTAAATCTAATTGTTAATCAATATAAACTTCTACGAAAGTTGTTCATCAGAAAACCAACCAATTTCCCCAATCAGCGAAGTTCAACGTTGGCGGAGGCATCTTGGTAAACATTCAGTCAGTGAAAGGATAAATGCTACTTCAATCGTACAACGCCATTTTCACGACTTAATTGATAGCCAGATGCGTTAACGAACGCGTTCACTGAAGAGAAGCAAACTCGGAAAAGCTGTATCTGTTTAGTACATAAGTGAGAAGGGCCCTCTACATCTTCCTGTTACTAGTTGCTAATTGCAATTGTATTTTGGAAAAGATATAACCCTACTTTTTCACACTGATTTGAATTCAAAATTGACCTCATCCAACACAGGCTGCAACCAAAAAAAATCAGAGACCAGTCTCCCCCTGTTAACTTATGCCAAGCTTGAGGAGACGATAGTGGAAGGATATTGCAGTGCTCCCCCCCTTTTTTCTGTATGTAGGCACGGTGGAGTAATGGCTCGGATTAAGGAATCGGAGACCCGATTTCGAATCCCGGTTGAGTTCATTACATTCACTTAATAGTAATACCCTGAGATAGATCGTCTAAGTTTGTGTGTTTATAAACAGTAATTCGGACTTTGCGTCTCTGTAGCTAAATAGTTTATCACGTCAGATCAAATAATGTTTTCCGTATAGGAATACAGGTTCGATTCCTGTCGGAGAACGCATGTTTTCTACGAGATTTCTCGAATGTGGAGTGGATTTACAATGCATCTCTCATAGGATGTCGCACAGCGAAATTCAAATGAATCCCGATGAAAAAAAAAAAGGTGAATTATATATAAGATGCAATAATGGCTAGCGGCTCGGATTGAGGAATCGGAGAGCCAAGCTTGATTTCATTATATTCACTTACATGCTAATAACGTTAAAAAAAATCCATCTATTCTCCTCCCAGCTATGGGTAAAATAACAGAACAGACTGCGTCCTCAAGCCTTGTGTGGCAACCAGACTAGGAGAAGGAGAACTATTAATTAAAACCACCTGCTGCCCTGTAGGTTCTGCCTCTGTAGGCAAACGCTAGAAGGTAACTTCAAAAATAAATCCACCCTTGAGAGGAGGGATCGGATAGTCTCAACATTCCCGATGCAAAAGGACCCGGAAATCCCTTGCCTTGAATATTACTATGAACCATAATTTCGAGATGGAGGGGAGTGGTGACCGCAACGGCGGTGCGAAATGATTTATTGATTTATTTGTTTAACGGGTCATCAATTTTTTAAGGCTCATTTAATGCAGAAACTTTCTTGGGAGCTTTGAAGTAATAAAAATGTGATATAGGTTATTCTGCTTTCGCAATAGAATACATGGTATATAATACTCAGCTTTGTGTGGAAATGATTAGTAAAGGCAGTGATATGCGTGTTTGATTTAAGAAATTGTAAGATATTATATGGATTAATGTCATGGAAGTGTTCTGTCATGTTGATTGTTCTCTTGCTATTTTTAGCGGCATATCAACACCTCCATGGGTTATTTAATGGCGAAATCTAAATATTTTTGACGCTATTTTATTTTTGGAGATAGTAAACTTTTAGTAATATATGTTTTACTAATTAACCCATAGAGTTCTTTCATGTTGTTTGTTTTATTGATTGGTTGGTTGTTTTCGTTTAGCGGCATATCAACACCTCCATGGGTTATTTAATACCGAAATCTAAATATTTTGAACAATGTTACGGATTTAACTAAATATATTTTGAACGCCATTTTCATGGCTCAGATATATTTTGAATGCAAGTGTATACCCTCAACTACAGAAAATGCCTTGTTGGTAATTTTATTTATATAAATTGTATTACTGGTGGTATATTTATACTTTCATAGTGTTTTTTTTGTTTGGTGGGGGGTCACTATTTGCCCATAGCTAGGACCCTAACAGGTGCTAACACCCCGGGTCAGGCTGGACCTGCGAACAATGGCTGATAAGCGGGGGTACGACGCTCCTGAAAAGCTCCAATCTCCCGATTAGAGTCCTTGCTACCGGACGTAGTTTATCGTCGTACCGAGGAAAAGGTGCAAATTGTTCTAAATAAAATGGAATGAATGAATACCCACTTCTAAACATAATACCTTCTAATAGAGAGCGGGCCAAAATTCACCTTACAGTCGTTTCAATATTTTTTTTCAAGTTTTAGGTTTAATTTGTCCAAATCATATTTCACTTTGCCGAATTGTTCTGTCAGCATGATAGAGCACTTCCCCATTCTGATTTGGCCGTAAAGAACTACCTTAACCAAATCTTTCCACTACCTTCTCTCTCATTCTCACTCAGTTTCCAGCTCTCTCTAGACCTCTCACTCTCTCATCTCTCGTTCTCTCTCTATCACTATATTACTCACTCATTCTCCCTTTCTCACACTCTATCGCTCGCACACTCACTATCTATTACCCCCTCTCTACCCATCTCTCTCACTCAACTTCTGTCTTTCTCCCTCTTCCCCTTTTTCTCGCTCTCTCTCTCTCTCTCTCTCTCTCTCTCTCTATATATATATATATATATATATATATATATAATATATATATATATATATATATGAACATAATAAAATAGGCAGCATATATTTACATTAAAAAGAGTCAATCATATGTTCATAAAAATTATGTTCATTTTATGTTCATAAAAACAATTGATCCAGGAGTAAAGAATTCCTATGTTTATAAAAAACAATTGATCCATCAGTAAAGAATTCTTATGTTTATAAAAAACAATTGATCCAGAAGTAAAGAATTCCTATGTTTATAAAAAACAATTGATGCAGCAGTAAAGAATTCCTATGTTTATAAAAAACAATTGTCCATCAGTAAAGAATTCCTATGTTTATAAAAACAATTGATCCAGAAGTAAAGAATTCCTATGTTTATAAAAAACAATTGATGCAGCAGTAAAGAATTCCTATGTTTATAAAAAACAATTGATCCATCAGTAAAGAAATACTATGTTTATAAAAAACAATTGATCCATCAGTAAAGAATTCCTATGTTTATAAAAAGCAATTGATCCAGCAGTAAAGAATTCCTATGTTTATAAAAAACAATTGATCAATCAGTAAAGAATTCCTATGTTTATAAAAAACAATTGATGCAGCAGTAAAGAATTCCTATGTTTATAAAAAACAATTGATCCATCAGTAAAGAATTCCTATGTTTATAAAAAACAATTGATGCAGCAGTAAAGAATTCCTATGTTTATGAAAAACAATTGATCCATCAGTAAAGAATTCCTATGTTTATAAAAAACAATTGATCCATCAGTAAAGAAATCCTATGTTTATAAAAAACAATTGATCCATCAGTAAAGAATTCCTATGTTTATAAAAAACAATTGATCCAGCAGTAAAGAATTCCTATGTTTATAAAAAACAATTGATCCATCAGTAAAGAATTCCTATATTTATAAAAAACAATTGATCCCTCAGTAAAGAATTCGTATGTTTATAAAAAACAATTGATCCATCAGTAAAGAATTCCTATGTTTATAAAAAACAATTGATCCATCAGTAAAGAATTCCTATGTTTATAAAAAACAATTGATCCATCAGTAAAGAATTCCTATGTTTATAAAAAACAATTGATCCAGCAGTAAAGAATTCCTATGTTTATAAAAAACAATTGATCCATCAGTAAAGAATTCCTATGTTTATAAAAAACAATTGATCCATCAGTAAAGAATTCCTATGTTTATAAAAAACAATTGATCCAGCAGTAAAGAATTCTTATGTTTATAAAAAACAATTGATCCAGCAGTAAAGAATTCCTATGTTTATAAAAAACAATTGATCCATCAGTAAAGAATTCCTATGTTTATAAAAAACAATTGATGCAGCAGTAAAGAATTCCTATGTTTATAAAAAACAATTGATCCAGAAGTAAAGAATTCCTATGTTTATAAAAAACAATTGATGTAGCAGTAAAGAATTCCTATGTTTATAAAAAACAATTGATCCATCAGTAAAGAATTCCTATGTTTATAAAAACAATTGATCCAGAAGTAAAGAATTCCTATGTTTATAAAAAACAATTGATCCATCAGTAAAGAATTCCTATGGTTATAAAAAACAATTGATCCATCAGTAAAGAATTCCTATGTTTATAAAAAACAATTGATTGATCCAGCAGTAAAGAATTCCTATGTTTATAAAAAACAATTCATCCAGCAGTAAAGAATTCCTATGTTTATAAAAAACAATTGATCCATCAGTAAAGAATTCCTATGTTTATAAAAAACAATTGATCCATCAGTAAAGAATTCGTATGTTTATAAAAAACAATTGATCCATCAGTAAAGAATTCCTATGTTTATAAAAAACAATTGATCCAGCAGTAAAGAATTCCTATGTTTATAAAAAACAATTGATCCATCAGTAAAGAATTCCTATGTTTATAAAAAACAATTGATCCATCAGTAAAGAATTCCTATGTTTATAAAAAACAATTGATCCATCAGTAAAGAATTCCTATGTTTATAAAAAAACAATTGATGCAGCAGTAAAGAATTCCTATGTTTATAAAAAACAATTGATGCAGCAGTAAAGAATTCCTATGTGTATAAAAAACAATTGATCCATCAGTAAAGAATTCCTATGTTTATAAAAACAATTGATCCAGAAGTAAAGAATTCCTATGTTTATAAAAAACAATTGATGCAGCAGTAAAGAATTCCTATGTTTATAAAAAACAATTGATCCATCAGTTAGGAATTCCTATGTTTATAAAAAACAATTGATCCATCAGTAAAGAATTCCTATGTTTATAAAAAACAATTGATCCAGCAGTAAAGAATTCCTATGTTTATAAAAAACAATTGATCCATCAGTAAAGAATTCCTATGTTTATAAAAAACAATTGATTCATCAGTAAAGAATTCCTATGTTTATAAAAAACAATTGATGCAGCAGTAAAGAATTCCTATGTTTATAAAAAACAATTGATCCATCAGAAAAGAATTCCTATGTTTATAAAAAACAATTGATGCAGCAGTAAAGAATTCCTATGTTTATGAAAAACAATTGATCCATCAGTAAAGAATTCCTATGTTTATAAAAAACAATTGATCCATCAGCAAAGAATTCCTATGTTTATAAAAAACAATTGATCCATCAGTAAAGAATTCCTATGTTTATAAAAAACAATTGATCCAGCAGTAAAGAATTCCTATGTTTATAAAAAAACCATTGATCCATCAGTAAAGAATTCCTATGTTTATAAAAAACAATTGATCCATCAGTAAAGAATTCGTATGTTTATAAAAAACAATTGATCCATCAGTAAAGAATTCCTATGTTTATAAAAAACAATTGATCCAGCAGTAAAGAATTCCTATGTTTATAAAAAACAATTGATCCATCAGTAAAGAATTCCTATGTTTATAAAAAACAATTGATCCAGCAGTAAAGAATTCCTATGTTTATAAAAAACAATTGAGGCAGCAGTAAAGAATTCCTATGTTTATAAAAAACAATTGATCCATCAGTAAAGAATTCCTATGTTTATAAAAAACAATTGATCCATCAGTAAATAATTCCTATGTTTATAAAAAACAATTGATCCATCAGTAAAGAATTCCTATGTTTATAAAAAACAATTGATCCATCAGTAAAGAATTCCTATGTTTATAAAAAACAATTGATGCAGCAGTAAAGAATTCCTATGTTTATAAAAAACAATTGATCCATCAGTAAAGAATTCCTATGTTTATAAAAAACAATTGATGCAGCAGTAAAGAATTCCTATGTTTATGAAAAACAATTGATCCATCAGTAAAGAATTCCTATGTTTATAAAAAACAATTGATCCAGCAGTAAAGAAATACCTATGTTTATAAAAAACAATTGATCCATCAGTAAAGAATTCCTATGTTTATAAAAAACAATTGATCCAGCAGTAAAGAATTCCTATGTTTATAAAAAACAATTGAGGCAGCAGTAAAGAATTCCTATGTTTATAAAAAACAATTGTTCCATCAGTAAAGAAATCCTATGTTTATAAAAAACAATTGATGCAGCAGTAAAGAATTCCTATGTTTATAAAAAACAATTGATGCAGCAGTAAAGAATTCCTATGTTTATAAAAGACAATTGATGCAGCAGTAAAGAATTCCTATGTTTATAAAAAACAATTGATGCAGCAGTAAAGAATTCCTATGTTTATAAAAAACAATTGATCCAGCAGTAAAGAATTCCTATGTTTATAAAAAAACAATTGATGCAGCAGTAAAGAATTCCTATGTTTATAAAAAAACAATTGATGCAGCAGTAAATAATTCCTATGTTTATAAAAAACAATTTATCCATCAGTAAAGAATTCCTATGTTTATAAAAAACAATTGATCCAGCAGTAAAGAATTCCTATGTTTATAAAAAAACAATTGTTGCAGCAGTAAAGAATTCCTATGTTTATAAAAAACAATTGATCCAGCAGTAAAGAATTCCTATGTTTATAAAAACAATTGAGGCAGCAGTAAAGAATACTTATGTTTATAAAAAACAATTGATCCATCAGTAAAGAAATCCTATGTTTATAAAAAACAATTAATGCAGCAGTAAAGAATTCTTATGTTTATAAAAAACAATTGATGCCGCAGTAAAGAATTCCTATGTTTATAAAAAACAATTGATGCAGCAGTAAAGAATTCCTATGTTTATAAAAAACAATTGATCCATCAGTAAAGAAATCCTATGTTTATGAAAAACAATTGATCCAGCAGTAAAGAATTCCTATGTTTATAAAAAACAATTGATGCAGCAGTAAAGAATTCCTATGTTTATAAAAAACAATTGATCCAGCAGTAAAGAATTCCTATGTTTATAAAAAAACAATTGATGCAGCAGTAAAGATTTCCTATATTTATAAAAAAACAATTGATGCAGCAGTAAATAATTCCTATGTTTATAAAAAACAATTGATCCATCAGTAAAGAATTCCTATGTTTATAAAAAACAATTGATCCAGCAGTAAAGAATTCCTATGTTTATAAAAAAACAATTGTTGCAGCAGAAAAGAATTCCTATGTTTATAAAAAACAATTGATCCAGCTGTAAAGAATTCCTATGTTTATAAAAACAATTGAGGCAGCAGTAAAGAATACTTATGTTTATAAAAAACAATTGATCCATCAGTAAAGAAATCCTATGTTTATAAAAAACAATTAATGCAGCAGTAAAGAATTCTTATGTTTATAAAAAACAATTGATGCAGCAGTAAAGAATTCCTATGTTTATAAAAACAATTGATGCCGCAGTAAAGAATTCCTATGTTTATAAAAAACAATTGATGCAGCAGTAAAGAATTCCTATGTTTATAAAAAACAATTGATCCATCAGTAAAGAATTCCTATGTTTATGAAAAACAATTTATCCAGCAGTAAAGAATTCCTATGTTCATAAAAACAATTGATGCAGCAGTAAAGAATACCTATGTTTATAAAAAACAATTGATCCAGCAGTAAAGAAATCCTATGTTTATAAAAAACAATTGATGCAGCAGTAAAGAATTCCTATGTTTATAAAAAAAAATTGATGCAGCAGTAAAGAATTCCTATGTTTATAAAAAACAATTGATCCATCAGTGAAGAATTCCTATG
Organism: Acanthosepion esculentum; assembly: GCA_964036315.1. Classification (NCBI taxonomy): domain Eukaryota; kingdom Metazoa; phylum Mollusca; class Cephalopoda; order Sepiida; family Sepiidae; genus Acanthosepion; species Acanthosepion esculentum. The sequence continues at coordinate 8,113,637 of OZ038519.1, read as the reverse complement.
TTTATAAAAAACAAGTGATGCAGCAGTAAAGAATTCCTATGTTTATAAAATACAATTGATCCATCAGTAAAGAATTCCTATGTTTATAAAAAACAAAAGATGCAGCAGTAAAGTAATCCTATGTTTATAAAAAACAATTGATGCAGCAGTAAAGAATTCCTATGTTTATGAAAAACAATTGATGCAGCAGTAAAGAATTCCTATGTTTATAAAAAACAATTGATCCAGCAGTAAAGTATTCCTATCTTTATAAAAAAACAATTGATGCAGCAGTAAAGAATACTTATGTTTATAAAAAACAATTGATCCATCAGTAAAGAAATCCTATGTTTATAAAAAACAATTAATGCAGCAGTAAAGAATTCTTATGTTTATAAAAAACAATTGATGCAGCAGTAAAGAATTCCTATGTTTATAAAAACAATTGATGCAGCAGTAAAGAATTCCTATGTTTATAAAAAACAATTGATCCAGCAGTAAAGAAATCCTATATTTATAAAAAACAATTGATGCAGCAGTAAAGAATTCCTATGTTTATAAAAAAAATTGATGCAGCAGTAAAGAATTCCTATGTTTATAAAAAACAATTGATCCATCAGTAAAGAATTCCTATGTTTATAAAAAACAAGTGATGCAGCAGTAAAGAATTCTTATGTTTATAAAATACAATTGATCCATCAGTAAAGAATTCCTTTGTTTATAAAAAACAAAAGATGCAGCAGGAAAGAAATCCTATGTTTATAAAAAACAATTGATCCATCAGTAAAGAATTCCTATGTTTATAAAAAACAATTCATGCAGCAGTAAAGAATTCCTATGTTTATAAAAAACAATTGATCCATCAGTAAAGAATTCGTATGTTTATAAAAAACAATTGATGCAGCAGTAAAGAAATCCTATGTTTATAAAAAACAATTGATCCATCAGTAAAGAATTCCTATGTTTATAAAAAACAATTGATGCAGCAGTAAAGAATTCCTATGTTTGTAAAAAACGATTGATCCAGCAGTAAAGAATTCCTATGTTTATAAAAAAACAATTGATGCAGCAGTAAAGAATTCCTATGTTTATAAAAAACAATTGATCCATCAGTAAAGAATTCCTATGTTTATAAAAAACAATTGATCCATCAGTAAAGAATTCCTATGTTTATGAAAAACAATTGATGCAGCAGTAAAGAATTCCTATGTTTATAAAAAACAATTGATGCAGCAGTAAAGAATTCCTATGTTTATAAAAAACAATTGTTGCAGTAGTAAAGAATTCCTATGTTTATAAAAAACAATTGATCAAGCAGTAAAGAATTCGTATGTTTATAAAAAACAATTGATCCATCAGTAAAGAATTCCTATGTTTATAAAAAACAATTGATGCAGCAGTAAAGAATTCGTATGTTTATAAAAAACAATTGATCCAGCAGTAAAGAAATCCTATGTTTATAAAAAACAATTGATGCAGCAGTAAAGAAATCCTATGTTTATAAAAAACAATTGAGGCAGCAGTAAAGAATACCTATGTTTATAAAAAACAATTGATCCATCAGTAAAAAAATCCTATGTTTATAAAAAACAAAAGATGCAGCAGTAAAGAATTCCTATGTTTATAAAAAACAATTGATGCAGCAGTAAAGAATTCCTATGTTTATAATAACAATTGATGCAGCAGTAAAGAATTCCTATGTTTATAAAAAACAATTGATGCAGCAGTAAAGAATTCCTATGTTTATAAAAAAAATTGATGCAGCAGTAAAGAATTCCTATGTTTATAAAAAACAATTGATGCAGCAGTAAAGAATTCCTATGTTTATAAAAAACAATTGATGCAGCAGTAAAGAATTCCTATGTTTATAAAAAACAATTGATGCAGCAGTAAAGAAATCCTATGTTTATAAAAAACAATTGATCCATCAGTAAAGAATTCCTATGTTTATAAAAACAATTGATGCAGCAGTAAAGAGTTCCTATGTTTATAAAATACAATTGATCCATCAGTAAAGAATTCCTATGTTTATAAAAAACAAAAGATGCAGCAGTAAAGAAATCCTATGTTTATAAAAAACAATTGATCCATCAGTAAAGAATTCCTATGTTTATAAAAAACAATTCATGCAGCAGTAAAGAATTCCTATGTTTATAAAAAACAATTGATCCACCAGTAAAGAATTCCTATGTTTATAAAAAACAATTGATCCATCAGTAAAGAATTCCTATGTTTATAAAAAACAATTGATCCATCAGTAAAGAATTCCTATGTTTATGAAAAACAATTGATCCAGCAGTAAAGAAATCCTATGTTTGTAAAAAACAATTGATCCAGCAGTAAAGAATTCCTATGTTTATAAAAAAACAATTGATGCAGCAGTAAAGAATTCCTATGTTTATAAAAAACAATTGATCCAGAAGTAAAGAATTCCTATGTTTATAAAAAACAATTGATCCATCAGTAAAGAATTCCTATGTTTATAAAAAACAATTGATTCAGCAGTAAAGAATTCCTATGTTTATAAAAAACTATTGATGCAGCAGTAAAGAATTCCTGAAGAAAAAAAACTCCAAAGTAAGACATTCTGTTACTTGAACTATCTACTTAGTTCATATCATATTAACTGAAAAACACCCATAAAAGAAAATACGTGGATTTACCAAATTACAAAATACATAAAAAATTCTCACTTTAAATATTTAAAATTTAGCGTTGCGATTTGCACGCTCCAACACCATATAACCGTAAACAAATAGCTCATTCTTAAAAACATCTTTCGGTTGGATAAACACATTTAAATCGTCTCCCAGTTTTGATTCTGATGGAAAATAAAGCCTGATGATGGATTGCGCGAAGCATTCAAAAGTTCTAGCAGAAATATAAAAATACACCAATCCATTTTATTTATTTATGAGGATCTCATCATTCGGAGGATTATCAGTAGTGGAATGCTTATGTTTATGTCTACTAGCGAAGTGATTTCGCCAATAATCGCATTCACATTGCTGATTGATTCAAGGTATATAAGTACATATATATATATATATATATATATATATATATATATATATATATATATATATATACAGCAATACATCGATTAGTCTGCCTAATGTGTACATTAAAATATAATCACTTGTTTTTTTTGTTTATAGATACCTTGTTTCAATAAATTCATTTCGTTTTTGCTTTGCAAAGTCCACACAGGACGAAACGCGTCGGCTAAAACAACAATTTTCCTATTGTCTTTTTCCTTAATACATACATATATATATAAAGTGAAATGTAAAGATATTTTTGATGAGTGTAGCATATATATATATATATATATATATATATATATATATATATATATATATATATATATATATATATATACATATATATATATATATATATTTGTGTATTTAGGCAGCAATCCTTCTTTCAAGCACATTTCATTCAAAACGACTGACAAGGTGTTTTTATTTAGTTTTTTATATAATTTCTCGTGCGATCTAATAAAGTTTTTCTTTTCAGAGGATAAATTATATAAAAATTTTCCGAATGTTCTTTTTATCCGACCGATTTCGGCTATACATTTAGCCATTATCAAGCATTATATTTCAACTGTTAGAATTAGAAATAGTTTGTTATGTGTAGGTTTTATAAAGTGATTCATTTTTTTGTTTCAAAACACGGTCAAGATATTATGTCCATGTTCAAAGTTAATATTATTAAGGGTTGGTTTGTTTAATTTTATAAGTAAGGCTTCCATTATTTTTAGCCTTTTTTTGCAAGTGGATGATGCTATTATATTAGTGCTGTCGACAAGTATATTCCGAATAGTGTCCGGTAGGTCTCCATGAATATTTAAATGAGATCTAATTGAGCTATTGTCAGAAAGGTGTAGAGTTAATCTGCGTGTTAAACGATTTGTAGTGTGGCCTATATAATTATTTACGAAAGTTGATTCTTGAGGAATAACAGTTGAAATATAATCCTTGATAATGGCTAAATGTATAGCCGAAAGCGCTCGGATAAAAAGAACCTTCGGACAATTTTTATATAATTTATCCTCTGAAAAGAAAAACTTTATTAGATCGCACGAGAAATTATATATATATATATATATATATATATATATATATATATATATATATATATATATAAATAAATAAATACAGGAATACATCGATTAGTCTGCCTAATTTGTATATTAAAATATACGCACTTGTTTTTTTTTTGTTTATAGATACCTTGTTTCAATAAATTAATTTCGTTTTAGCTTTGAAAACGTCCACACTGGACGAAACTAAAGTTTTCCTATTGCTTTTTTTTCCTTTGTACATATTGTCTTTTTCTATAGGTTAATTCTGAGAAATTTTTACACACAAATATATATATAAATATATGTATAAAAGCAAAATGAATTTATTGAAACAAAGTATCTATCAATAACCAACAAAATGTCGTTAGCAACTAGAAGAATTTAGAAACGCTATTTGATATTCATTTGGTCAACTGAAAAATGACATCAATTACTTGATGTTTGAAGAGAATATCTTCGCATGTAGAATAAATGTTTGTATTATTTTATTGACGGATTCAACCATTTTCTTTTGATCTCTTGGTATATCTGTTGTGTTAGTTGGCCTAGGAGAGTAGTGATTCTCTTAGGAAAGGTGATATTGGGAAAAAATCTTGAAAAAGTCCACATTGGACGAAATGCGTCGGCTAAATGTGAGGTCATTCTCCTTTATACATATTGTCGGCGAAGTTAATTACGATTTGGATAAATTAAACCTAAAACTTGAAAAAAGATATTGAAACAACTGTAAGGTTAATTTTGGCCAACCCTGTATTAGAAGGTAATATGTTCAGAAGTGGGTATTCATTTATTCTATCTTATTTAGAGCAATTTGCACCTGATCCTCGGTAAGACGATAAACTACGTCCGGTAGTAAGAACTCTAATCAGGAGATGGGAGCTTTTGAGGAGCGCCTTACCCCCGCTTAACAGCCGTTGTTCGCAGGTCCACCATGTCTACAGCTTAATTCTGAGAAATTTTCACACACAAATATATATATATATATATATATATATATATATATATATATATATATATATATTTTAATCGACTATTTCACATTAAATCCCCAAAATGTCCATAATAAGGTTTTTTTTCAAAAAAACTTTAACATATAATTAAATGGCTTAGACTGTTTAAACAAAAAAAAAAAAATTTACGGAATCTCAAAGTAGAGAAAAAAAACAACGCCTATTCCAATGGAAGTTAATGACACTTGTTTACAACTTCTTTCTGTCTTTTTTTAAAATTTTATATGCGTTTTGGTCTATCCACCTCCTATTTCAAGATATAACTTCCGTTGACACATTTAAAGTGTCAATGTCTAGATTTCAGCGAAAATTTAAATTTGAAACAATAGAAATGTTACATTTAACTCAACGCTGTAGCTCTACCCCCCTACACTGCCCCCACTTCGTTAATTTCCTTATTATTGCCCGTCATAAATGTGTAAATTTATTTTCATTTTTTCATTTCAACCTTTGGAAATAAATCTGATGATCCACTGTCCTTTAAAAGGGCTGTGGTGAAATAATTTATTATATGGAACCTTAAAGTAATCTGTTTTATTTAAATTTAAAATAAATAAATACAGCTATAAATAAAACGCTATTTTATATTCATTTGGTCAACTGAAAAATTACGTCAATTATTTTATGTTTGAAGAGAATATTTTCGCATGTCGAATTAATGTCGGCATTGTTTTATTGACGGATTCAACCATTTTCTATTGATGTCTTTGTTGTGTACGTTGACTTGGGAGAGAAGGGATTCTGTTAATGAACTTCGCCGAAGGGTTGTTTCAGCAAGATACAGCACCTCCCCATTATGCTTTGGCTGTAAGGACCTACATTAAACAAATCTTTCCACTACCTTCTCTCTCTCATTCTCAATCAGTTTCACGCTCTTTTCCCATCATCTCTCCTTCTCTATCACTCTACTACTCACTCATTCCCCCTCCCTTTCTCACACTCTATCGCTCACTCACTCACTATTTATCACACACTCCCCCT
>OZ038519.1:8092574-8102574 GCA_964036315.1 Acanthosepion esculentum | reverse complement strand
TATCTATCTATCTATCTATCTATCTATCTATCTATCTATCAATCTATCTATCTCAGACTGTTCATTATCTATCTATCTATCTATCTATCTATCTATCTATCTATCTCATTCTGTTCATAATCGATCTATCTAAGCCTATTTATATATATGTACGTATGTATGTATGTATGTATCTATCTATCTATCTATCTATCTATCTATCTATCTATCTATCTATCTATATATATATATGTTATTATTTATTCGAAATTTATTGATAAATATGTTATAAAATCACTACAAAAATAGCCATTTTGTTTCAACACTTCTGGTGTCTTACCAAGTGACGATGTTGAATGTAGAATAAATGTTTTTAAAAGGTTCAAATTAATTAACCACCCCTCGCAAGGGGAAACGTTGTTACATAAGCTGGAATGACCAATCAAAATACAAGTATACGAGAATTCAAAAAACTTGACAACGAACCTTCTTTGTAATAATTAATGCTTTAATGTTTGGGTTAGACTAAAATAGAAATCATTTTTAATTTATTAATATTAAAGTTTACTATAAAATTAAAAATTACCAATTTTAAGTTTTAAATTTAATCTGTATTGTTTAAAAAAATTATAAAATTATTTAAAGAAGAAACCGAAGAAAAAAAATAGTGATGATATGGGCAGGGGAGGGTGAAATCTTGCAAAAGACAATACATACACAATCAGATTATAATACACAAACACGTATACATATTTAGATATACAAACAAGCAAAAAAAAAAAAAAAACGAACGAAACAGGAAATAGGTGTCCAAGACCCTTAAAAAAACAAAACAAAACAAAAAACGACAACGTATACATACAATGAAAGGGACATATAAACGATTATACACACATACATTGATAAAGACACACGCATATACACACCAAGAAATATTCAAATTTGAAAGTGTTAATAAAAGAATTCTAACATACTATTAAAATATAACTTATACGGGCAAAGATATATAGATAAAAATGGTTGAATAGATAAAATTTAATATGGGTAGAATAGAAAAACAAATATTTGTCAATGAACAACGTAAAGAAAAGGGGCGCTAAAATATACAGAAATGGATAGAAAAATAAATATATACGCATACACATATATAAAAAAACACAAGAATACAAATGTCCAAACCAAATGTAACACTTAAAAATAAAACTATCTAATATATAAAAAAGGAAACTCATAAACACACAAATATATATAAATATCTCATATACACTTATATACGCACCAGCACACATAGACGAGTCCAAATATATGACAATATGTAAAAAAATACATACATACGTATGTGTACACACATTCATCACTCCAAATATAAACATACAAAAGTATACCTACGCACATACATATACATACACATATACCCATATACATATATATATATACCTACATATACATATATAAATACATACACACATACATACTCATAAACGCATATGCACATATACACACATAGAAATAAATATAAATATATCAACATACACAGCAACATAAAACGTAAATAACAAATATATATATATATATATATATATATATATATATATATATATATATATATATATATATATGTAGATATATGAAGAAATATAGTCTTAAGGTGTGTTATATTTATGGGATAAAGTGCTCAAAATCAGAGATAGAGCGTATGTAAATATAAAAGTGAACATAGAAGTCCAGACTTAGAGGCGACAGTCTGTTTCATGCTAGTGGCCTGATGATTGCATCTAGCATGAAACAGACTGTCGAAGTGTTGACTTCTGTGTTCACTTTTATATATATATATATATATATATATATATATATATATATATATATACACACATATAAACATATACATATATATAAACACACATATATATATATACATATATATATATATACATATACATATATATAAACACATATATATATCTATACATGTATATATATATACTCATATACATACAAATATACATGCATAAACCTACACAAAAACTAACAATATTATCCTAGTGACAATAAAGGACTATAAAGTCCATACAAGATTAAAATGTAATAAATCACAAGGGTTGAATATGTAAGCCGAAAGCTTAGATTGGATTAAAAAATATGTATCAATATTGTGATTTTCTTTCTTCGTTTAATGATAATGTTATTAAGCTTATCAGACGATATGAAAAGATTTACATAAAATAAATAGACAACACATGTCTATATTATTTAATGAAACATGCGTCACATTATCCCATAAATATAGCACACCTTAAAACTATATTTCTTCATATATATATATATATATATATATATATATATATATATATATATATATATATATATGTATATATATATATATGAGGAAAAATATGGAAAATCAAAAAATCCGAATATGCAAGTTTACTGTTTTTAATGTTGTTTCAATGTCAACGTCAGACGTTTCGGTCTAGGAGACCTTCTTCAGGACATAAGTTATTAAAACATAATTAAATTAGACGATATTAGACGAAACATGTAGGTCCGTAAAATATCGTGTTTTCGAACATAATCGAGATATTTGCCTCGGTAATTTAAACAATGCTTTATTTGTACACATAATTAAATCTGATCATAATTTCGACTTTGATTCTGTGAAGATTTTCAAATATATTCATAATAAAAATCCTAGACGGATTTATGAGGCAGGCATAATATCTATCTCGCGCACGGTGAATACGAGACCCGGCTTCTTCAATATTTCCCCTTTTCTGGCAAGATTAATGCTGGACAAACGTACTTATAAACTTTAGATTCTAGTAAAATTCTTCTTTTTCATTAATAGTAATAAACTCTATTTTAGGAATACGTTTTCACAACATCGCCCACGTGACGCCTAGGTGATCGCATTTCAAAACGGAACGCTGATCTTAAAATTCAGTCATTTTGTTTTGATTATTCTTATGTCTATCGTCTTTTCATGTTGACTTGAATATCGTCTAATTTTAATTATGTTTTAATAACTATGTCCTGAAGAAGGTCTACTAGACCGAAACGTCTGACGTCGACATTGAAACAACATTAAAAACAGTAAACTTGCATTTTCGGATTTTTTGTTTTTCCATATTTTTCCTCATACTGTCGGATCTATATCCACATATTTGCTTACATATATATATATATATGATGAAAATGTGGAAAAGACAAAGCAAAATCCGAATATGTGAGTTTACTGTTTTTATTTTGTTTTTAAGAAGGTCTATTTGACCGAAACGTCTGACGTCGACAGAATAACAAAAACAAAAACAAAATAAAAACAGTAAACTCACATATTCGGATTTTTCTTTTTCTTTTCCACATTTTCATCATACCGTCGGATCCACATCCACACATTTGCCTACATATATATATATATATATATATATATATATATATATATATATATATATATATATAAACTGTAGTTTTAGCTTTATTAGAGAGGAGACACGTTTGATGACAATGTTGCAGACATTTTTGAAAAAAAAGGCAACCTGTCATGTGCTTAAAGACAAAAATTGACTGATGAGGTCAAAGGTGCTATGAAGTTTAAACAGAGACTTTGTCATCTGAAGTATAAATTGTGTAATTATAAAACTCTAAACAAATACAAGAGACGTCTAAGTTTCAAATCTCATACACAACCTTTTGCATGATGACCCACTGTCTCCTCCATTGAAACCTCTTTAAGATGATAATGTTCTTATTGGTAACCCCAGTGACATATTGAAAAGACAGTGTAAAACTATTGATGATCTGATGAGTCAGCCTTTCGCAATGGATAACGCTTTCCATCACTTGCTGAGTCAGAAAATTATGTAAAAATAGTGAACACTGGACGGTAACATCTATGCCCTGAAGATCTAACGAACGGAGAAGGAAAAATCATTAAACGTCTAAATATTTTAGTACAAGATTCGGTGGGAAATTGAATGTAGTCCTGATCAATGTCGTAATGAACATATGGTAGGACTTTTGAAAGGCATTCCTAATGGTAATGGTATTCATTTAATCATTTCTACCCAATCAAGGTAAGAAAGTCACTAAAACGCTGAGGGTTACTTACAGTGAATTTATATGAGAAAAAATTTATTATATGGCGAGAACAATAAAAGAACAAGAATTAAGAAGACAGAAGATAACGATTGACATTGCATTTCAATTTTTGAAGATCAAATGCAATAAAGCCACTAAGATGCAAGCGGTTACTGAATGTTAGAGAATATGAGAAAAATTACTATTAAGGAGAGAGGACAATAAAAGAACAAGAATTAAGAAGACAGAAGATAACGATTGACATTGCATTTCAATTTTTGAAGATCAAAGGCAATAAAGCCACTAAGATGCAAGGGGGTTACTGAATGTTAGAGAATATGAGAAAAATTACTATTAAGGAGAGAGGACAATAAAAGAACAAGAATTAAGAAGACAGAAGATAACGATTGACATTGCATTTCAATTTTTGAAGATCAAAGGCAATAAAGCCACTAAGATGCAAGGGGTTACTGAATGTTAGAGAATATGAGAAAAATTACTATTAAGGAGAGAGGACAATAAAAGAACAAGAATTAAGAAGACAGAAGATGAAGATTGAGATTGCTTTTCAATTTGTGAAGATCAAAGGCAATAAGTAAGAAGACAGAAGGTAATGATTCACACACACACACATACACACACACACACACACACACACACACACACACATATATATGTATTAAAGCACTATTAGGGAGAGATAACAATAAAAGAATATGATAACGCCACTAGGAATCAAGTGTATGACTGGGTCTTAGAGAATAGGAAACTACTATTATGGAGAAAGGACAATAAAAGGACGATAATTAAGAAGACAAAAGGCTATCTATCTATCTATCTATCTATCTATCTATCTATCTATCTATCTATCTATCTATCTTAGCCATTCATTAACTATCTATCTATCTATCTATCTATCTATCTATCTATTTCAGCCATTCATTATCTATCTATCTATGTATCTATCTATCTATCTATCTATCTATGTATCTATCTCAGTCTCTTTGTATCTATCTATCTATCTATCTATCTATCTATCTATCTATCTATCTATCTATCTATCTATTTCAGTCTCTTAATATCTATCTATCTATCTATCTATCTATCTATCTATCTATCTATCTATCTATCTATCTGAGCCTGTTCCTATCTATCTATCTATCTATCTATCTATTTATCTATCTATCTATCTATCTATCTATCTATCTATCTATCTATCTATCTATCTATCTCAGTCTCTTCTTATCTATCTATCTATCTATCTATCTATCTATCTATCTATCTATCTATCTCTCATTCTTTTTTGCCTCTATATCTCGGTTTCTTCCTCTCCCTCGTTTTCTACCTATATTAATTTATTGTTTTTATCTAAATTAATTAATATCTGTCTTCCTAAGTCTGCCAATTTATTCATAACGATCTAGGTTTGTTCATATCTAGTCTTCCTATATATATATATATGTGCGTGTGTGTGTGTTTGTGTGTATGTATATATCCCACTTAGTCTATTCATATCTCTGTCTTTGACAAGAATAGCAATTAAAAATTTACACTTCGTCTGCTGATCATAAAATATCTCTCCCATTAATTCTGCGTCTTTCTACTTTCACTTTCACTTTCGGTTTCGTTTTGTACACAATAAAGCCGTTCAGTTCATTTGAAACTAAATTCGTCGCAATTCACTGAGACTATTGAATTATTTTCTCCTTTACCTAATTGCTAGTTCTTCAAACAAATTATAACCGATATATATTTATGGTTTTTCTCATCATGGCGATGCTTTGGGGACGATAAGGTTATTCTTACATCTCTTCCAGAAGAGGCGAGGCTGCTCCGAAACAAGCAGTTTTTTTTTTCAGTTTTCATCTGATGCAGGAAAAGATGTTGCAGCCAAAAGGAGCTCCGGTTTCATAATTTTACCTATTTTCACCTGTTCATTTTTATTTCTGTATTTCCCTCTTGAACAACGGTTTCGCAGTCGCTCTTATCAATTCCATAAAAGACAAGACACATTTATTTAAAAAAAAAAGTAACGGTTCCCCTTCTGTCTAGACGGAGACAAGTTTAAAGAAGTATTTCCCTGACGCAAAAAGATTTCAGATGAATTTTGTTGAAGTTTAAATGATCATGTTAATGTTTATATTAACAGTTTCCATATAAGGAAATATTTGGTTTTCATTGACTGAGTAGGCAGTATTACTGCCCGTTGTAATTTACAAAAAAATATCTTAAAATCAGTAGCTATTATCGCTCATTCCGTTATTGATGAGGAGTTTCCTTCCTAACTTTTTGTTTGAGGTAGTGTGGAACGTCAACTTCATGATTATGTCAAATTAGAATGGCTATCCATTTTAGTAGTTGCTACAGTTGGTAGTCCTCATCTCATGTGTTTTCTGTTCTCTTATTTTATATTAAACAGATTTTTATTGCTTTGTTTTTTACGGCTTATCAACCCATAGCAGGTTATTTAAAGCCAGAATATATCATTTTTAGAATGTAAGAATTCGGGGTAGATAACACTCATTTACTGATACAAATTGAAGATGGGTAACCGCTTGGGGTACCAAATGCTGTAAGCTTTGATGTGTACGTGCTCTAATAGGCCTACGACTCTATCAGGTTTGAAACAAACACCGAAGATAAGCAACGTCCAGTCAGTATCTAGATGGGCGACCACTTGGGAATAACAGGTACTGTAAGTTTGGATATGTGAGGGTTATAATGGTCTTACGGCACTATAACTTTGGGACACCGGCCCCCGTACGATCACAAAGATAAGCAACACTGAGTCAGGGCAGTAGCTGGATGAGCGACCGCTTGGTAATATCAAGTGCTGTAAGCTTGGATCACCCAAATTAAGCAAGGTCGAGATTCGTCAGTATCTAGATGGGTGTCCGCTTAGTAATTGAAGGTTTAGTAAGCTTGGATGTGCGGATTGTGTAATCAGCTTACGATCCTATCAGGTTTGGATATGCGAGTGTTATGATGGGTTTACGGCCCTATCACGTTGAAAAACCAGTCCCTGTACGATCACCCAAGATAAGCAACGTCGAGCCTGGTCAGTTCTAGATGGGTGACCACTTGGGAATATCAGGCGTTGTAAGTTTGGATATGTGCATGTTATAATGGGTTTACGGCCCTATCACCGGTCCCCGTAAGATCACCGAAGATAAGCAACACCTAACCTGGTCAGTATCTGGATGGGAGACCAGTTAGTAATACTAGGTGCTGTAATCTTGGATGTACAGGTGGCATAATGATTTTACGGCCATATTATGTTGAAACACCGGTTCTCGTATGATCACCCAAGTTAAGCAAAGTTGAGGTTCGTCAGTATCTAGATGGGTGACCGCTTGGGAATTGAAGGTTCAGTTGTGGATGTGCGGGTTGTGTAATCGGCTTATGGTAACATCATGTTGAAACACCGTTTCTCGTCCGATCACCAGTGTAAGCCACGTCGACCCTGGTCAGTTCTAGATGGGTGACCGCCTGGGAATACCAGGCACTGTCAGCTTGGATGTGAAGCTGGTGTAATTCCGAAGCTCGGAATTGACAATCGGAGTGCCGAGTTCCAATTTCAGTAAGGTTCCTTATATTCACTTAGGCGCAGATACTCTTGGGAAAATTATGAATCCACCTCTTTCCCCCCAGCTATGGGTTAATTAGTAACACTTGTATCAGTAAAACATTATTATCTTAAAAACATTCTTAATATTTAAAAATATTTCCTGGCTTTAAATAACCTGCAAAAGGTTGATAAGCCGTAAATATAACAAACCAATCATTCCAGCATTGTAGAATTGTTCCTTGATTCTTATCAATTTGGACACCCACTCCGAAAGATTTTGGCTGCATTCCATTTTCCTTCATGCTATCTCCAAGCGTTATTTTCTCTCTTCTTAATTTTTCTTTTAATAATTTATTTAATTTAATAATGTTTTCTGCAAATAAAAAAATGGATAGAGTTACATAGTTTCGACCGTTCTCATCGTTATTTTCATGTTCACGTCATTACGGCCGTTGAACGTTCCGGCCTTCTTCAACTGATTGGAATTTCAAACTGAACCCTTTATTTCGTCCACCGGGGGTGGGGGGTAGATTGATCTAGTTCCACGTGCCATGCCTCTTCTGGATGTCTCAGTTATGTTACTTCAACTCAACTCTCCAAGTTTTTGTTCACCATTCCACTGACCAGGTACTGAACTCACAACTCTTTGGGTCAAATCACTGGATCCAACCAACGCAGGGCTATTCATCCTTAAGGATATCAGTGTATGATTTTTTGGGACTTATGGACTGAATGTCTCAGTAAACTCCTTTTTTTTTTTACCAGAGCTCATATTCCAATTTTTTTGTTATTATTGCTTATCCCTAGCACTCCATAAAACTGGTTCCCATGTTGTATTCATTTCTATACTTGGCTTGCATGGGGAGATTTTTCTGTCCTAGGTTATGTGGTGATTCATTAAGTTTTCATATTTTCCACTGATGTTCTTTGTCTATTATTTTAACCTCATCCCACAGGGGGGAGGTGATCCCCCGTTCCCCTCCATATGTGGTCATCTACACCTAAGTTTTCTATTTCCCCCGTTTCTCCTTTATATTTAATACTACAGCTGCACAGTATGTCGTACACACAGTTCTTTGTCATATTCTCCGTTATGGAGGAGAGGGTTACTCGGAAGAGTTGTCTGCGAAGTATCGAACCCCTTTTGAAGGTCGTCCTGATGTTATATGGACCACAAATCTTTTGTACTTTTCCGATAATTCCTTCGTATAGGACAGGCAGACTGATATGGGTCCTTACCTATAAATACAGAATGAACACTTCCTATCACTATGTATACTACGCCTCTCAAGAGAGAGGGATGAATCGAGTCGAGCCGATAGTAGTTCACTCCAAACCAGACTGACAGTCATACTAACACCTTCCACATCTTGTATTATTATTTCGTGTAACATATCTTCGTTATTTCTACTCTTGTGTTCGTGTTGTTCTTCCTTGGTCCTAACCTGGACCATAACACTTTCTTTCTTTCTTTTCTCTTTCTTTCTATATATATTTCTGTCTTTCTGTATCACTTTCTTTCTTTCTTTCTGTTATGGGTCCTTACCTATAACTACAGAATGAACTCTTCCTAACACTATGTATACTACGCCTCTCAAGAGAGAGAGAGACGAATCGAGTCGAGCCGATAGTAGTTCACTCCAAACCAGACTGACAGTCATACTAACACCTTTCACAGCTGTTTTCTGAGTGTTGTTATCATCTTTCCCCCTTCTATAACCCAGTTTGTCGGAGCCGCTTCCATGTACCCAGTATACTTGTTGTTAATAATAATATGGATTACCAATGGGATCACCTCTTAGTAAAGTAATGGCATGCATTTTCTTAGAATTTTTCGAATCAGGTGTTTTCCAAAATATTTTACCTGAACAATCAATATAGTTCCGATATATCGATGATGCCCTATTAATATATCCACGTGATACTAATTTACCGGATCATATAATAGAATTTACATGCTATATGGCAGAAAACAATAGTTTACCTTTATTCGATATCATGCTAGCAGCTTAAAACTAAATGTCCAGCGAAAATTCACCAATAAAAATGATCTCATAATTTTCTATTCCCACCATAACAACAAAATAAAATACGGAATGATCATTGGGTTTTATTTAAGAGCACTCAGAATGTGAAGCCCTCAGTATTTACACGAAGAGGAGAAATATATTGAAATACTCTACAGTACCCTATTTCATTTTCAATGCGAAACAAAAGGCTCATAAAATATTCAAAAATAGAAGAGCTGTCCTTCATTACAAACCCAACGAATCAAAAAAAATATTCTACTCATTAACTCTCTCACAATTACAAACGAAAAGAATTTATCTAACGGCTGAAACGTTGTAATATATATGGTGAGAAAGATGAGCACAGTAG
>OZ038519.1:8057574-8090074 GCA_964036315.1 Acanthosepion esculentum | reverse complement strand
ACTCACCATTTTCTCGTATTTTTTTCTAATATAAGATTCAAGAGCCACTTCGTGTAGATGAGACTTGAAGCAAGAGAAACAAAGAAAAGAGTAGTGAACTGTTATGTAATATCAGTCCTCCTATATGGCAGTGAATGCTGGACAATCTCCTCACAGATGAAGAAGAGACTTGAAACAAGAGAAACAAAGAAAAGAGTACTGAACTGTTATGTAATATCAGACTTCCTATATGGCAGTTAATGTTGGACAATCTCCTCACAGATGAAGAAGAGACTTGAAGCAAGAGAAACAAAGAAAGGAGTACTGAACTGTTATGTAATATCAGTCTTCCTATATGGCAGTGAATTCTGGACAATCTCCTCACAGATGAAGAAGAGACTTGAAGCAAGGGAAACAAAGAAAAGTGTACTGAACTGTTATCTAATATCGGTCCTCCTATATGGCAGTGAATGTTGGACAATCTCCTCACAGATGAAGAAGAGACTTGAAGCAAGAGAAACAAAGAAAAGAGTACTGAACTGTTATGTAATATCAGTCTTCCTATATGGCAGTGAATTCTGGACAATCTCCTCACAGATGAAGAAGAGACTTGAAGCAAGGGAAACAAAGAAAAGTGTACTGAACTGTTATCTAATATCGGTCCTCCTATATGGCAGTGAATGCTGGACAATCTCCTCACAGATGAAGAAGAGACTTGAAGCAAGGGAAACAAAGAAAAGAGTACTGAACTGTTATCTAATATCGGTCCTCCTATATGGCAGTGAATTCTGGACAATCTCCTCACAGATGAAGAAGAGACTTGAAGCAAGGGAAACAAAGAAAAGTGTACTGAACTGTTATCTAATATCGGTCCTCCTATATGGCAGTGAATGTTGGACAATCTCCTCACAGATGAAGAAGAGACTTGAAGCAAGAGAAACAAAGAAAAGAGTACTGAACTGTTATGTAATATCAGTCTTCCTATATGGCAGTGAATTCTGGACAATCTCCTCACAGATGAAGAAGAGACTTGAAGCAAGGGAAACAAAGAAAAGTGTACTGAACTGTTATCTAATATCGGTCCTCCTATATGGCAGTGAATGCTGGACAATCTCCTCACAGATGAAGAAGAGACTTGAAGCAAGAGAAACAAAGAAAAGTGTACTGAACTGTTATGTAATATCAGTTCTCCTATATGGCAGTGAATGCTGGACAATCTCCTCACAGATGAAGAAGAGACTTGAAGCAAGAGAAACAACGAAAAGTGTACTGAACTGTTATGTAATATCAGTCCTCCTATATGGCAGTGAATGCTGGACAATCTCCTCACAGATGAAGAAGAGACTTGAAGCAAGAGAAACAAAGAAAAGAGTACTTAACTGTTATGTAATATCAGTCCTCCTATATAGCAGTGAATGCTGGACAATCTCCTCACAGATGAAGAAGAGACTTGAAGCAAGAGAAACAAAGAAAGAGTACTGAACTGTTATCTAATATCAGTCCTCCTATATGGCAGTGAATGCTGGACAATATCCTCACAGATGAAGAAGAGACTTGAAGCAAGAGAAACAAAGAAAGAGTACTGAACTGTTATCTAATATCAGTCCTCCTATATGGCAGTGAATGCTGGACAATCTCCTCACAGATGAAGAAGAGACTTGAAGCAAGAGAAACAAAGAAAGAGTACTGAACTGTTATCTAATATCAGTCCTCCTATATGGCAGTGAATGCTGGACAATCTCCTCACAGATGAAGAAGAGACTTGAAGCAAGAGAAACAAAGAAAAGTGTACTGAACTGTTATGTAATATCAGTCCTCCTATATAGCAGTGAATGCTGGACAATCTCCTCACAGATGAAGAAGAGACTTGAAGCAAGAGAAACAAAGAAAGAGTACTGAACTGTTATGTAATATCAGTCCTCCTATATAGCAGTGAATGCTGGACAATCTCCTCACAGATGAAGAAGAGACTTGAAGCAAGAGAAACAAAGAAAGAGTACTGAACTGTTATCTAATATCAGTCCTCCTATATGGCAGTGAATGCTGGACAATCTCCTCACAGATGAAGAAGAGACTTGAAGCAAGAGAAACAAAGAAAGAGTACTGAACTGTTATCTAATATCAGTCCTCCTATATGGCAGTGAATGCTGGACAATCTCCTCACAGATGAAGAAGAGACTTGAAGCAAGAGAAACAACGAAAAGTGTACTGAACTGTTATGTAATATCAGTCCTCCTATATGGCAGTGAATGCTGGACAATCTCCTCACAGATGAAGAAGAGACTTGAAGCAAGAGAAACAAAGGAAAGAGTACTGAAATGTTATGTAATATCAGTCCTCCTATATGACAGTGAATGCTGAACAATCTCCTCACAGATGAAGAAGAGACTTGAAGCAAGAGAAACAAAGAAAAGAGTACAGAACTGTTATCTAATATCAGTCCTCCTATATGGCAGTGAATGCTGGACAATCTCCTCACAGATGAAGAAGAGACTTGAAGCAAGAGAAACAAAGAAAAGAGTACTGAACTGTTATCTAATATCAGTCCTCCTATATGGCAGTGAATGCTGGACAATCTCCTCACAGATGAAGAAGAGTCTTGAAGCAAGAGAAACAAAGAAAAGAGTACTGAACTGTTATGTAATATCAGTCCTCCTATAAAGCAGTGAATGCTGGAAAATCTCCTCACAGATGAAGAAGAGACTTGAAGCAAGAGAAACAAAGAAAGAGTACTGAACTGTTATGTAATATCAGTCCTCCTATATAGCAGTGAATGCTGGACAATCTCCTCACAGATGAAGAAGAGACTTGAAGCAAGAGAAACAAAGAAAGAGTACTGAACTGTTATCTAATATCAGTCCTCCTATATGGCAGTGAATGCTGGACAATCTCCTCACAGATGAAGAAGAGACTTGAAGCAAGAGAAACAAAGAAAGAGTACTGAACTGTTATCTAATATCAGTCCTCCTATATGGCAGTGAATGCTGGACAATCTCCTCACAGATGAAGAAGAGACTTGAAGCAAGAGAAACAACGAAAAGTGTACTGAACTGTTATGTAATATCAGTCCTCCTATATGGCAGTGAATGCTGGACAATCTCCTCACAGATGAAGAAGAGACTTGAAGCAAGAGAAACAAAGAAAGAGTACTGAACTGTTATGTAATATCAGTCCTCCTATATGACAGGGAATGCTGAACAATCTCCTCACAGATGAAGAAGAGACTTGAAGCAAGAGAAACAAAGAAAAGAGTACTGAACTGTTATGTAATATCAGTCCTCCTATATGGCAGTGAATGCTGGACAATCTCCTCACTGATGAAGAAGAGACTTGAAGCAAGAGAAACAAAGAAAAGAGTACTGAACTGTTATGTAATATCAGTCCTCCTATATGACAGTGAATGCTGAACAATCTCCTCACAGATGAAGAAGAGACTTGAAGCAAGAGAAACAAAGAAAAGAGTACTGAACTGTTATGTAATATCAGTCCTCCTATATGACAGTGAATGCTGAACAATCTCCTCACAGATGAAGAAGAGACTTGAAGCAAGAGAAACAAAGAAAAGAGTACAGAACTGTTATCTAATATCAGTCCTCCTATATGGCAGTGAATGCTGGACAATCTCCTCACAGATGAAGAAGAGACTTGAAGCAAGAGAAACAAAGAAAGAGTACTGAACTGTTATCTAATATCAGTCCTCCTATATGGCAGTTAATGCTGGACAATCTCCTCACAGATGAAGAAGAGACTTGAAGCAAGAGAAACAAAGAAAGAGTACTGAACTGTTATCTAATATCAGTCCTCCTATATGGCAGTGAATGCTGGACAATCTCCTCACAGATGAAGAAGAGACTTGAAGCAAGAGAAACAAAGAAAAGAGTACTGAACTGTTATGTAATATCAGTCATCCTATATGGCAGTGAATGCTGGACAATCTCCTCACAGATGAAGAAGAGACTTGAAGCAAGAGAAACAAAGAAAAGAGTACTGAACTGTTATGTAATATCAGTCCTCCTATATGACAGTGAATGCTGGACAATCTCCTCACAGTTGAAGAAGAGACTTGAAGCAAGAGAAACAAAGAAAGAGTACTGAACTGTTATCTAATATCAGTCCTCCTATATGGCAGTGAATGCTGGACAATCTCCTCACAGATGAAGAAGAGACTTGAAGCAAGAGAAACAAAGAAAACAGTACTGAACTGTTATGTAATATCAGTCCTCCTATATGACAGTGAATGCTGAACAATCTTCTCACAGATGAAGAAAAGACTTGAAGCAAGAGAAACAAAGAAAAGAGTACTGAACTGTTATGTAATATCAGTCCTCCTATATGACAGTGAATGCTGAACAATCTCCTCACAGATGAAGAAGAGACTTGAAGCAAGAGAAACAAAGAAAGAGTACTGAACTGTTATCTAATATCAGTCCTCCTATATGGCAGTGAATGCTGGACAATCTCCTCACAGATGAAGAAGAGACTTGAAGCAAGAGAAACAAAGAAAGAGTACTGAACTGTTATCTAATATCAGTCCTCCTATATGACAGTGAATGCTAGACAATCTCCTCACAGTTGAAGAAGAGACTTGAAGCAAGAGAAACAAAGAAAGAGTACTGAACTGTTATCTAATATCAGTCCTCCTATATGGCAGTGAATGCTGGACAATCTCCTCACATATGAAGAAGAGACTTGAAGCAAGAGAAACAAAGAAAGAGTACTGAACTGTTATCTAATATCAGTCCTGCTATATGGCAGTGAATGCTGGACAATCTCCTCACAGATGAAGAAGAGACTTGAAGCAAGAGAAACAAAGAAAAGAGTACTGAACTGTTATGTAATATCAGTCCTCCTATATGGCAGTGAATGCTGGACAATCTCCTCACAGATGAAGAAGACACTTGAAGCAAGAGAAACAAAGAAAAGAGTACTGAACTGTTATCTAATATCAGTCCTCCTATATGGCAGTGAATGCTGGACAATCTCCTCACAGATGAAGAAGAGACTTGAAGCAAGAGAAACAAAGAAAACAGTACTGAACTGTTATGTAATATCAGTCCTCCTATATGACAGTGAATGCTGAACAATCTTCTCACAGATGAAGAAGAGACTTGAAGCAAGAGAAACAAAGAAAAGAGTACTGAACTGTTATCTAATATCAGTCCTCCTATATGGCAGTGAATGCTGGACAATCTCCTCACAGATGAAGAAGAGACTTGAAGCAAGAGAAACAAAGAAAAGAGTACTGAACTGTTATCTAATATCAGTCCTCCTATATGGCAGTGAATGCTGGACAATCTCCTCACATATGAAGAAGAGACTTGAAGCAAGAGAAACAAAGAAAGAGTACTGAATTGTTATCTAATATCAGTCCTCCTATATGACAGTGAATGCAGGACAATCTCCTCACAGTTGAAGAAGAGACTTGAAGCAAGAGAAACAAAGAAAGAGTACTGAACTGTTATCTAATATCAGTCCTCCTATATGGCAGTGAATGCTGGACAATCTCCTCACAGATGAAGAAGAGACTTGAAGCAAGAGAAACAAAGAAAAGAGTACTGAACTGTTATCTAATATCAGTCCTACTATATGGCAGTGAATGCTGGACAATCTCCTCACAGATGAAGAAGAGACTTGAAGCAAGAGAAACAAAGAAAACAG
Source organism: Acanthosepion esculentum (assembly GCA_964036315.1). NCBI lineage: Eukaryota > Metazoa > Mollusca > Cephalopoda > Sepiida > Sepiidae > Acanthosepion > Acanthosepion esculentum. The sequence goes on along the minus strand of OZ038519.1, from coordinate 8,084,437 downwards.
TACTGAACTGTTATGTAATATCAGTCATCCTATATGGCAGTGAATGCTGGACAATCTCCTCACAGATGAAGAGGAGACTTGAAGCAAGAGAAAAAAAGAAAAGAGTACTGAACTGTTATGTAATATCAGTCCTCCTATATGGCAGTGAATGCTGGACAATCTCCTCACAGATGAAGAAGAGACTTGAAGCAAGAGAAACAAAGAAAAGAGTACTGAACTGTTATGTAATATCAGTCCTCCTATATGACAGTGAATGCTGAACAATCTCCTCACAGATGAAGAAGAGACTTGAAGCAAGAGAAACAAAGAAAGAGTACTGAACTGTTATCTAATATCAGTCCTCCTATATGGCAGTGAATGCTGGACAATCTCCTCACAGATGAAGAAGAGACTAGAAGCAAGAGAAACAAAGAAAGAGTACTGAACTGTTATCTAATATCAGTCCTCCTATATGACAGTGAATGCTAGACAATCTCCTCACAGTTGAAGAAGAGACTTGAAGCAAGAGAAACAAAGAAAGAGTACTGAACTGTTATCTAATATCAGTCCTCCTATATGGCAGTGAATGCTGGACAATCTCCTCACATATGAAGAAGAGACTTGAAGCAAGAGAAACAAAGAAAGAGTACTGAATTGTTATCTAATATCAGTCCTCCTATATGACAGTGAATGCAGGACAATCTCCTCACAGTTGAAGAAGAGACTTGAAGCAAGAGAAACAAAGAAAGAGTACTGAACTGTTATCTAATATCAGTCCTCCTATATGGCAGTGAATGCTGGACAATCTCCTCACAGATGAAGAAGAGACTTGAAGCAAGAGAAACAAAGAAAAGAGTACTGAACTGTTATCTAATATCAGTCCTCCTATATGGCAGTGAATGCTGGACAATCTCCTCACATATGAAGAAGAGACTTGAAGCAAGAGAAACAAAGAAAGAGTACTGAATTGTTATCTAATATCAGTCCTCCTATATGACAGTGAATGCAGGACAATCTCCTCACAGTTGAAGAAGAGACTTGAAGCAAGAGAAACAAAGAAAGAGTACTGAACTGTTATCTAATATCAGTCCTCCTATATGGCAGTGAATGCTGGACAATCTCCTCACAGATGAAGAAGAGACTTGAAGCAAGAGAAACAAAGAAAAGAGTACTGAACTGTTATCTAATATCAGTCCTCCTATATGGCAGTGAATGCTGGACAATCTCCTCACAGATGAAGAAGAGACTTGAAGCAAGAGAAACAAAGAAAGAGTACTGAACTGTTATCTAATATCAGTCCTCCTATATGGCAGTGAATGCTGGACAATCTCCTCACAGATGAAGAAGAGACTTGAAGCAAGAGAAACAAAGAAAGAGTACTGAACTGTTATCTAATATCAGTCCTCCTATATGGCAGTGAATGCTGGACAATCTCCTCACAGATGAAGAAGAGACTTGAAGCAAGAGAAACAAAGAAAAGAGTACTGAACTGTTATCTAATATCAGTCCTACTATATGGCAGTGAATGCTGGACAATCTCCTCACAGATGAAGAAGAGACTTGAAGCAAGAGAAACAAAGAAAACAGTACTGAACTGTTATGTAATATCAGTCATCCTATATGGCAGTGAATGCTGGACAATCTCCTCACAGATGAAGAGGAGACTTGAAGCAAGAGAAAAAAAGAAAAGAGTACTGAACTGTTATGTAATATCAGTCCTCCTATATGGCAGTGAATGCTGGACAATCTCCTCACAGATGAAGAAGAGACTTGAAGCAAGAGAAACAAAGAAAAGAGTACTGAATTGTTATCTAATATCAGTCCTCCTATATGACAGTGAATGCAGGACAATCTCCTCACAGTTGAAGAAGAGACTTGAAGCAAGAGAAACAAAGAAAGAGTACTGAACTGTTATCTAATATCAGTCCTCCTATATGGCAGTGAATGCTGGACAATCTCCTCACAGATGAAGAAGAGACTTGAAGCAAGAGAAACAAAGAAAAGAGTACTGAACTGTTATCTAATATCAGTCCTCCTATATGGCAGTGAATGCTGGACAATCTCCTCACAGATGAAGAAGAGACTTGAAGCAAGAGAAACAAAGAAAACAGTACTGAACTGTTATGTAATATCAGTCCTCCTATATGACAGTGAATGCTGAACAATCTTCTCACAGATGAAGAAGAGACTTGAAGCAAGAGAAACAAAGAAAAGAGTACTGAACTGTTATGTAATATCAGTCCTCCTATATGACAGTGAATGCTGAACAATCTCCTCACAGATGAAGAAGAGACTTGAAGCAAGAGAAACAAAGAAAGAGTACTGAACTGTTATCTAATATCAGTCCTCCTATATGGCAGTGAATGCTGGACAATCTCCTCACAGATGAAGAAGAGACTAGAAGCAAGAGAAACAAAGAAAGAGTACTGAACTGTTATCTAATATCAGTCCTCCTATATGACAGTGAATGCTAGACAATCTCCTCACAGATGAAGAAGAGACTTGAAGCAAGAGAAACAAAGAAAGAGTACTGAACTGTTATCTAATATCAGTCCTCCTATATGGCAGTGAATGCTGGACAATCTCCTCACAGATGAAGAAGAGACTTGAAGCAAGAGAAACAAAGAAAAGAGTACTGAACTGTTATCTAATATCAGTCCTCCTATATGGCAGTGAATGCTGGACAATCTCCTCACAGATGAAGAAGATACTTGAAGCAAGAGAAACAAAGAAAACAGTACTGAACTGTTATGTAATATCAGTCATCCTATATGGCAGTGAATGCTGGACAATCTCCTCACAGATGAAGAAGAGACTTGAAGCAAGAGAAACAAAGAAAAGAGTACTGAACTGTTATGTAATATCAGTCCTCCTATATGGCAGTGAATGCTGGACAATCTCCTCACAGATGAAGAAGAGACTTGAAGCAAGAGAAACAAAGAAAGAATACTGAATTGTTATCTAATATCAGTCCTCCTATATGACTGTGAATGCAGGACAATCTCCTCACAGTTGAAGAAGAGACTTGAAGCAAGAGAAACAAAGAAAGAGTACTGAACTGTTATCTAATATCAGTCCTCCTATATGGCAGTGAATGCTGGACAATCTCCTCACAGATGAAGAAGAGACTTGAAGCAAGAGAAACAAAGAAAGAGTACTGAATTGTTATCTAATATCAGTCCTCCTATATGACAGTGAATGCAGGACAATCTCCTCACAGTTGAAGAAGAGACTTGAAGCAAGAGAAACAAAGAAAGAGTACTGAACTGTTATCTAATATCAGTCCTCCTATATGGCAGTGAATGCTGGACAATCTCCTCACAGATGAAGAAGAGACTTGAAGCAAGAGAAACAAAGAAAAGAGTACTGAACTGTTATCTAATATCAGTCCTCCTATATGGCAGTGAATGCTGGACAATCTCCTCACAGATGAAGAAGAGACTTGAAGCAAGAGAAACAAAGAAAGAGTACTGAACTGTTATCTAATATCAGTCCTCCTATATGGCAGTGAATGCTGGACAATCTCCTCACAGATGAAGAAGAGACTTGAAGCAAGAGAAACAAAGAAAGAGTACTGAACTGTTATCTAATATCAGTCCTCCTATATGGCAGTGAATGCTGGACAATCTCCTCACAGATGAAGAAGAGACTTGAAGCAAGAGAAACAAAGAAAAGAGTACTGAACTGTTATCTAATATCAGTCCTACTATATGGCAGTGAATGCTGGACAATCTCCTCACAGATGAAGAAGAGACTTGAAGCAAGAGAAACAAAGAAAACAGTACTGAACTGTTATGTAATATCAGTCATCCTATATGGCAGTGAATGCTGGACAATCTCCTCACAGATGAAGAGGAGACTTGAAGCAAGAGAAAAAAAGAAAAGAGTACTGAACTGTTATGTAATATCAGTCCTCCTATATGGCAGTGAATGCTGGACAATCTCCTCACAGATGAAGAAGAGACTTGAAGCAAGAGAAACAAAGAAAAGAGTACTGAATTGTTATCTAATATCAGTCCTCCTATATGACAGTGAATGCAGGACAATCTCCTCACAGTTGAAGAAGAGACTTGAAGCAAGAGAAACAAAGAAAGAGTACTGAACTGTTATCTAATATCAGTCCTCCTATATGGCAGTGAATGCTGGACAATCTCCTCACAGATGAAGAAGAGACTTGAAGCAAGAGAAACAAAGAAAAGAGTACTGAACTGTTATCTAATATCAGTCCTCCTATATGGCAGTGAATGCTGGACAATCTCCTCACAGATGAAGAAGAGACTTGAAGCAAGAGAAACAAAGAAAACAGTACTGAACTGTTATGTAATATCAGTCCTCCTATATGACAGTGAATGCTGAACAATCTTCTCACAGATGAAGAAGAGACTTGAAGCAAGAGAAACAAAGAAAAGAGTACTGAACTGTTATGTAATATCAGTCCTCCTATATGACAGTGAATGCTGAACAATCTCCTCACAGATGAAGAAGAGACTTGAAGCAAGAGAAACAAAGAAAAGAGTACTGAACTGTTATCTAATATCAGTCCTACTATATGGCAGTGAATGCTGGACAATCTCCTCACAGATGAAGAAGAGACTTGAAGCAAGAGAAACAAAGAAAACAGTACTGAACTGTTATGTAATATCAGTCATCCTATATGGCAGTGAATGCTGGACAATCTCCTCACAGATGAAGAGGAGACTTGAAGCAAGAGAAAAAAAGAAAAGAGTACTGAACTGTTATGTAATATCAGTCCTCCTATATGGCAGTGAATGCTGGACAATCTCCTCACAGATGAAGAAGAGACTTGAAGCAAGAGAAACAAAGAAAAGAGTACTGAATTGTTATCTAATATCAGTCCTCCTATATGACAGTGAATGCAGGACAATCTCCTCACAGTTGAAGAAGAGACTTGAAGCAAGAGAAACAAAGAAAGAGTACTGAACTGTTATCTAATATCAGTCCTCCTATATGGCAGTGAATGCTGGACAATCTCCTCACAGATGAAGAAGAGACTTGAAGCAAGAGAAACAAAGAAAAGAGTACTGAACTGTTATCTAATATCAGTCCTCCTATATGGCAGTGAATGCTGGACAATCTCCTCACAGATGAAGAAGAGACTTGAAGCAAGAGAAACAAAGAAAACAGTACTGAACTGTTATGTAATATCAGTCCTCCTATATGACAGTGAATGCTGAACAATCTTCTCACAGATGAAGAAGAGACTTGAAGCAAGAGAAACAAAGAAAAGAGTACTGAACTGTTATGTAATATCAGTCCTCCTATATGACAGTGAATGCTGAACAATCTCCTCACAGATGAAGAAGAGACTTGAAGCAAGAGAAACAAAGAAAGAGTACTGAACTGTTATCTAATATCAGTCCTCCTATATGGCAGTGAATGCTGGACAATCTCCTCACAGATGAAGAAGAGACTAGAAGCAAGAGAAACAAAGAAAGAGTACTGAACTGTTATCTAATATCAGTCCTCCTATATGACAGTGAATGCTAGACAATCTCCTCACAGATGAAGAAGAGACTTGAAGCAAGAGAAACAAAGAAAGAGTACTGAACTGTTATCTAATATCAGTCCTCCTATATGGCAGTGAATGCTGGACAATCTCCTCACAGATGAAGAAGAGACTTGAAGCAAGAGAAACAAAGAAAAGAGTACTGAACTGTTATCTAATATCAGTCCTCCTATATGGCAGTGAATGCTGGACAATCTCCTCACAGATGAAGAAGATACTTGAAGCAAGAGAAACAAAGAAAACAGTACTGAACTGTTATGTAATATCAGTCATCCTATATGGCAGTGAATGCTGGACAATCTCCTCACAGATGAAGAAGAGACTTGAAGCAAGAGAAACAAAGAAAAGAGTACTGAACTGTTATGTAATATCAGTCCTCCTATATGGCAGTGAATGCTGGACAATCTCCTCACAGATGAAGAAGAGACTTGAAGCAAGAGAAACAAAGAAAGAATACTGAATTGTTATCTAATATCAGTCCTCCTATATGACTGTGAATGCAGGACAATCTCCTCACAGTTGAAGAAGAGACTTGAAGCAAAAGAAACAAAGAAAGAGTACTGAACTGTTATCTAATATCAGTCCTCCTATATGGCAGTGAATGCTGGACAATCTCCTCACAGATGAAGAAGAGACTTGAAGCAAGAGAAACAAAGAAAAGAGTACTGAACTGTTATCTAATATCAGTCCTCCTATATGGCAGTGAATGCTGGACAATCTCCTCACAGATGAAGAAGAGACTTGAAGCAAGAGAAACAAAGAAAACAGTACTGAACTGTTATGTAATATCAGTCCTCCTATATGACAGTGAATGCTGAACAATCTTCTCACAGATGAAGAAGAGACTTGAAGCAAGAGAAACAAAGAAAAGAGTACTGAACTGTTATGTAATATCAGTCCTCCTATATGACAGTGAATGCTGAACAATCTCCTCACAGATGAAGAAGAGACTTGAAGCAAGAGAAACAAAGAAAGAGTACTGAACTGTTATCTAATATCAGTCCTCCTATATGGCAGTGAATGCTGGACAATCTCCTCACAGATGAAGAAGAGACTAGAAGCAAGAGAAACAAAGAAAGAGTACTGAACTGTTATCTAATATCAGTCCTCCTATATGACAGTGAATGCTAGACAATCTCCTCACAGTTGAAGAAGAGACTTGAAGCAAGAGAAACAAAGAAAGAGTACTGAACTGTTATCTAATATCAGTCCTCCTATATGGCAGTGAATGCTGGACAATCTCCTCACATATGAAGAAGAGACTTGAAGCAAGAGAAACAAAGAAAGAGTACTGAATTGTTATCTAATATCAGTCCTCCTATGTGACAGTGAATGCAGGACAATCTCCTCACAGTTGAAGAAGAGACTTGAAGCAAGAGAAACAAAGAAAGAGTACTGAACTGTTATCTAATATCAGTCCTCCTATATGGCAGTGAATGCTGGACAATCTCCTCACAGATGAAGAAGAGACTTGAAGCAAGAGAAACAAAGAAAAGAGTACTGAACTGTTATCTAATATCAGTCCTCCTATATGGCAGTGAATGCTGGACAATCTCCTCACAGATGAAGAAGAGACTTGAAGCAAGAGAAACAAAGAAAACAGTACTGAACTGTTATGTAATATCAGTCCTCCTATATGACAGTGAATGCTGAACAATCTTCTCACAGATGAAGAAGAGACTTGAAGCAAGAGAAACAAAGAAAAGAGTACTGAACTGTTATGTAATATCAGTCCTCCTATATGACAGTGAATGCTGAACAATCTCCTCACAGATGAAGAAGAGACTTGAAGCAAGAGAAACAAAGAAAGAGTACTGAACTGTTATCTAATATCAGTCCTCCTATATGGCAGTGAATGCTGGACAATCTCCTCACAGATGAAGAAGAGACTAGAAGCAAGAGAAACAAAGAAAGAGTACTGAACTGTTATCTAATATCAGTCCTCCTATATGACAGTGAATGCTAGACAATCTCCTCACAGATGAAGAAGAGACTTGAAGCAAGAGAAACAAAGAAAGAGTACTGAACTGTTATCTAATATCAGTCCTCCTATATGGCAGTGAATGCTGGACAATCTCCTCACAGATGAAGAAGAGACTTGAAGCAAGAGAAACAAAGAAAAGAGTACTGAACTGTTATCTAATATCAGTCCTCCTATATGGCAGTGAATGCTGGACAATCTCCTCACAGATGAAGAAGATACTTGAAGCAAGAGAAACAAAGAAAACAGTACTGAACTGTTATGTAATATCAGTCATCCTATATGGCAGTGAATGCTGGACAATCTCCTCACAGATGAAGAAGAGACTTGAAGCAAGAGAAACAAAGAAAAGAGTACTGAACTGTTATGTAATATCAGTCCTCCTATATGGCAGTGAATGCTGGACAATCTCCTCACAGATGAAGAAGAGACTTGAAGCAAGAGAAACAAAGAAAGAATACTGAATTGTTATCTAATATCAGTCCTCCTATATGACTGTGAATGCAGGACAATCTCCTCACAGTTGAAGAAGAGACTTGAAGCAAGAGAAACAAAGAAAGAGTACTGAACTGTTATCTAATATCAGTCCTCCTATATGGCAGTGAATGCTGGACAATCTCCTCACAGATGAAGAAGAGACTTGAAGCAAGAGAAACAAAGAAAAGAGTACTGAACTGTTATCTAATATCAGTCCTCCTATATGGCAGTGAATGCTGGACAATCTCCTCACAGATGAAGAAGAGACTTGAAGCAAGAGAAACAAAGAAAACAGTACTGAACTGTTATGTAATATCAGTCCTCCTATATGACAGTGAATGCTGAACAATCTTCTCACAGATGAAGAAGAGACTTGAAGCAAGAGAAACAAAGAAAAGAGTACTGAACTGTTATGTAATATCAGTCCTCCTATATGACAGTGAATGCTGAACAATCTCCTCACAGATGAAGAAGAGACTTGAAGCAAGAGAAACAAAGAAAGAGTACTGAACTGTTATCTAATATCAGTCCTCCTATATGGCAGTGAATGCTGGACAATCTCCTCACAGATGAAGAAGAGACTAGAAGCAAGAGAAACAAAGAAAGAGTACTGAACTGTTATCTAATATCAGTCCTCCTATATGACAGTGAATGCTAGACAATCTCCTCACAGTTGAAGAAGAGACTTGAAGCAAGAGAAACAAAGAAAGAGTACTGAACTGTTATCTAATATCAGTCCTCCTATATGGCAGTGAATGCTGGACAATCTCCTCACATATGAAGAAGAGACTTGAAGCAAGAGAAACAAAGAAAGAGTACTGAACTGTTATCTAATATCAGTCCTCCTATATGGCAGTGAATGCTGGACAATCTCCTCACAGATGAAGAAGAGACTTGAAGCAAGAGAAACAAAGAAAAGAGTACTGAACTGTTATGTAATATCAGTCCTCCTACATGGCAGTGAATGCTGGACAATCTCCTCATGGATGAAGAAGAGACTTGAAGCAAGAGAAACAAAGAAAAGAGTACTGAACTGTTATCTAATATCAGTCCTCCTATATGGCAGTGAATGCTGGACAATCTCCTCACAGATGAAGAAGAGACTTGAAGCAAGAGAAACAAAGAAAGAATACTGAATTGTTATCTAATATCAGTCCTCCTATATGACTGTGAATGCAGGACAATCTCCTCACAGTTGAAGAAGAGACTTGAAGCAAAAGAAACAAAGAAAGAGTACTGAACTGTTATCTAATATCAGTCCTCCTATATGGCAGTGAATGCTGGACAATCTCCTCACAGATGAAGAAGAGACTTGAAGCAAGAGAAACAAAGAAAAGAGTACTGAACTGTTATCTAATATCAGTCCTCCTATATGGCAGTGAATGCTGGACAATCTCCTCACAGATGAAGAAGAGACTTGAAGCAAGAGAAACAAAGAAAACAGTACTGAACTGTTATGTAATATCAGTCCTCCTATATGACAGTGAATGCTGAACAATCTTCTCACAGATGAAGAAGAGACTTGAAGCAAGAGAAACAAAGAAAAGAGTACTGAACTGTTATGTAATATCAGTCCTCCTATATGACAGTGAATGCTGAACAATCTCCTCACAGATGAAGAAGAGACTTGAAGCAAGAGAAACAAAGAAAGAGTACTGAACTGTTATCTAATATCAGTCCTCCTATATGGCAGTGAATGCTGGACAATCTCCTCACAGATGAAGAAGAGACTAGAAGCAAGAGAAACAAAGAAAGAGTACTGAACTGTTATCTAATATCAGTCCTCCTATATGACAGTGAATGCTAGACAATCTCCTCACAGTTGAAGAAGAGACTTGAAGCAAGAGAAACAAAGAAAGAGTACTGAACTGTTATCTAATATCAGTCCTCCTATATGGCAGTGAATGCTGGACAATCTCCTCACATATGAAGAAGAGACTTGAAGCAAGAGAAACAAAGAAAGAGTACTGAATTGTTATCTAATATCAGTCCTCCTATATGACAGTGAATGCAGGACAATCTCCTCACAGTTGAAGAAGAGACTTGAAGCAAGAGAAACAAAGAAAGAGTACTGAACTGTTATCTAATATCAGTCCTCCTATATGGCAGTGAATGCTGGACAATCTCCTCACAGATGAAGAAGAGACTTGAAGCAAGAGAAACAAAGAAAAGAGTACTGAACTGTTATCTAATATCAGTCCTCCTATATGGCAGTGAATGCTGGACAATCTCCTCACAGATGAAGAAGAGACTTGAAGCAAGAGAAACAAAGAAAACAGTACTGAACTGTTATGTAATATCAGTCCTCCTATATGACAGTGAATGCTGAACAATCTTCTCACAGATGAAGAAGAGACTTGAAGCAAGAGAAACAAAGAAAAGAGTACTGAACTGTTATGTAATATCAGTCCTCCTATATGACAGTGAATGCTGAACAATCTCCTCACAGATGAAGAAGAGACTTGAAGCAAGAGAAACAAAGAAAGAGTACTGAACTGTTATCTAATATCAGTCCTCCTATATGGCAGTGAATGCTGGACAATCTCCTCACAGATGAAGAAGAGACTAGAAGCAAGAGAAACAAAGAAAGAGTACTGAACTGTTATCTAATATCAGTCCTCCTATATGACAGTGAATGCTAGACAATCTCCTCACAGATGAAGAAGAGACTTGAAGCAAGAGAAACAAAGAAAGAGTACTGAACTGTTATCTAATATCAGTCCTCCTATATGGCAGTGAATGCTGGACAATCTCCTCACAGATGAAGAAGAGACTTGAAGCAAGAGAAACAAAGAAAAGAGTACTGAACTGTTATCTAATATCAGTCCTCCTATATGGCAGTGAATGCTGGACAATCTCCTCACAGATGAAGAAGATACTTGAAGCAAGAGAAACAAAGAAAACAGTACTGAACTGTTATGTAATATCAGTCATCCTATATGGCAGTGAATGCTGGACAATCTCCTCACAGATGAAGAAGAGACTTGAAGCAAGAGAAACAAAGAAAAGAGTACTGAACTGTTATGTAATATCAGTCCTCCTATATGGCAGTGAATGCTGGACAATCTCCTCACAGATGAAGAAGAGACTTGAAGCAAGAGAAACAAAGAAAGAATACTGAATTGTTATCTAATATCAGTCCTCCTATATGACTGTGAATGCAGGACAATCTCCTCACAGTTGAAGAAGAGACTTGAAGCAAGAGAAACAAAGAAAGAGTACTGAACTGTTATCTAATATCAGTCCTCCTATATGGCAGTGAATGCTGGACAATCTCCTCACAGATGAAGAAGAGACTTGAAGCAAGAGAAACAAAGAAAAGAGTACTGAACTGTTATCTAATATCAGTCCTCCTATATGGCAGTGAATGCTGGACAATCTCCTCACAGATGAAGAAGAGACTTGAAGCAAGAGAAACAAAGAAAACAGTACTGAACTGTTATGTAATATCAGTCCTCCTATATGACAGTGAATGCTGAACAATCTTCTCACAGATGAAGAAGAGACTTGAAGCAAGAGAAACAAAGAAAAGAGTACTGAACTGTTATGTAATATCAGTCCTCCTATATGACAGTGAATGCTGAACAATCTCCTCACAGATGAAGAAGAGACTTGAAGCAAGAGAAACAAAGAAAGAGTACTGAACTGTTATCTAATATCAGTCCTCCTATATGGCAGTGAATGCTGGACAATCTCCTCACAGATGAAGAAGAGACTAGAAGCAAGAGAAACAAAGAAAGAGTACTGAACTGTTATCTAATATCAGTCCTCCTATATGACAGTGAATGCTAGACAATCTCCTCACAGTTGAAGAAGAGACTTGAAGCAAGAGAAACAAAGAAAGAGTACTGAACTGTTATCTAATATCAGTCCTCCTATATGGCAGTGAATGCTGGACAATCTCCTCACATATGAAGAAGAGACTTGAAGCAAGAGAAACAAAGAAAGAGTACTGAACTGTTATCTAATATCAGTCCTCCTATATGGCAGTGAATGCTGGACAATCTCCTCACAGATGAAGAAGAGACTTGAAGCAAGAGAAACAAAGAAAAGAGTACTGAACTGTTATGTAATATCAGTCCTCCTACATGGCAGTGAATGCTGGACAATCTCCTCATGGATGAAGAAGAGACTTGAAGCAAGAGAAACAAAGAAAAGAGTACTGAACTGTTATCTAATATCAGTCCTCCTATATGGCAGTGAATGCTGGACAATCTCCTCACAGATGAAGAAGAGACTTCAAGCAAGAGAAACATAGAAAAGAGTACTGAACTGTTATGTAATATCAGTCCTCCTATATGGCAGTGAATGCTGGACAATCTCCTCACAGATGAAGAAGAGACTTGAAGCAAGAGAAACAAAGAAAGAGTACTGAACTGTTATGTAATATCAGTCCTCCTATATGACAGTGAATGCTGAACAATCTCCTCACAGATGAAGAAGAGACTTGAAGCAAGAGAAACAAAGAAAGAGTACTGAACTGTTATCTAATATCAGTCCTGCTATATGGCAGTGAATGCTGGACAATCTCCTCACATATGAAGAAGAGACTTGAAGCAAGAGAAACAAAGAAAGAGTACTGAACTGTTATCTAATATCAGTCATCCTATATGGCAGTGAATGCTGGACAATCTCCTCACAGATGAAGAAGAGACTTGAAGCAAGAGAAACAAAGAAAAGAGTACTGAACTGTTATGTAATATCAGTCCTCCTACATGGCAGTGAATGCTGGACAATCTCCTCACAGATGAAGAAGACACTTGAAGCAAGAGAAACAAAGAAAAGAGTACTGAACTGTTATCTAATATCAGTCCTCCTATATGGCAGTGAATGCTGGACAATCTCCTCACAGATGAAGAAGAGACTTCAAGCAAGAGAAACATAGAAAAGAGTACTGAACTGTTATGTAATATCAGTCCTCCTATATGGCAGTGAATGCTGGACAATCACCTCACAGATGAAGAAGAGACTTGAAGCAAGAGAAACAAAGAAAGAGTACTGAACTGTTATGTAATATCAGTCCTCCTATATGACAGTGAATGCTGAACAATCTCCTCACAGATGAAGAAGAGACTTGAAGCAAGAGAAACAAAGAAAGAGTACTGAACTGTTATCTAATATAAGTCCTGCTATATGGCAGTGAATGCTGGACAATCTCCTCACAGATGAAGAAGAGACTTGAAGCAAGAGAAACAAAGAAAGAGTACTGAACTGTTATCTAATATCAATCCTCCTATATGGCAGTGAATGCTGGACAATCTCCTCACAGATGAAGAAGAGACTTGAAGCAAGAGAAACAAAGAAAGAGTACTGAACTGTTATCTAATATCAGTCCTCCTATATGGCAGTGAATGCTGGACAATCTCCTCACAGATGAAGAAGAGACTTGAAGCAAGAGAAACAAAGAAATGAGTACTGAACTGTTATGTAATATCAGTCATCCTATATGGCAGTGAATGCTGGACAATCTCCTCACAGATGAAGAAGAGACTTGAAGCAAGAGAAACAAAGAAAAGAGTACTGAACTGTTATGTAATATCAGTCCTCCTATATGGCAGTGAATGCTGGACAATCTCCTCACAGATGAAGAAGAGACTTGAAGCAAGAGAAACAAAGAAAGAGTACTGAACTGTTATCTAATATCAGTCCTCCTATATGACAGTGAATGCTGGACAATCTCCTCACAGTTGAAGAAGAGACTTGAAGCAAGAGAAACAAAGAAAGAGTACTGAACTGTTATCTAATATCAGTCCTCCTATATGGCAGTGAATGCTGGACAATCTCCTCACAGATGAAGAAGAGACTTGGAGCAAGAGAAACAAAGAAAGAGTACTGAACTGTTATCTAATATCAGTCCTCCTATATGGCAGTGAATGCTGAACAATCTTCTCACAGATGAAGAAGAGACTTGAATCAAGAGAAACAAAGAAAAGAGTACTGAACTGTTATGTAATATCAGTCCTCCTATATGACAGTGAATGCTGAACAATCTCCTCACAGATGAAGAAGAGACTTGAAGCAAGAGAAACAAAGAAAGAGTACTGAACTGTTATCTAATATCAGTCCTCCTATATGGCAGTGAATGCTGGACAATCTCCTCACAGATGAAGAAGAGACTTGAAGCAAGAGAAACAAAGAAAGAGTACTGAACTGTTATCTAATATCAGTCCTCCTATATGACAGTGAATGCTGGACAATCTCCTCACAGTTGAAGAAGAGACTTGAAGCAAGAGAAACAAAGAAAGAGTACTGAACTGTTATCTAATATCAGTCCTCCTATATGGCAGTGAATGCTGGACAATCTCCTCACATATGAAGAAGAGACTTGAAGCAAGAGAAACAAAGAAAGAGTACTGAACTGTTATCTAATATCAGTCCTCCTATATGGCAGTGAATGCTGGACAATCTCCTCACAGATGAAGAAGAGACTTGAAGCAAGAGAAACAAAGAAAAGAGTACTGAACTGTTATGTAATATCAGTCCTCCTATATGGCAGTGAATGCTGGACAATCTCCTCACAGATGAAGAAGACACTTGAAGCAAGAGAAACAAAGAAAAGAGTACTGAACTGTTATCTAATATCAGTCCTCCTATATGGCAGTGAATGCTGGACAATCTCCTCACAGATGAAGAAGAGACTTCAAGCAAGAGAAACAAAGAAAAGATTACTGAACTGTTATGTAATATCAGTCCTCCTATATGGCAGTGAATGCTGGACAATCTCCTCACAGATGAAGAAGAGACTTGAAGCAAGAGAAACAAAGAAAGAGTACTGAACTGTTATGTAATATCAGTCCTCCTATATGACAGTGAATGCTGAACAATCTCCTCACAGATGAAGAAGAGACTTGAAGCAAGAGAAACAAAGAAAAGAGTACTGAACTGTTATGTAATATCAGTCCTCCTATATGGCAGTGAATGCTGGACAATCTCCTCACAGATGAAGAAGAGACTTGAAGCAAGAGAAACAAAGAAAAGAGTACTGAACTGTTATGTAATATCAGTCCTCCTATATGACAGTGAATGCTGAACAATCTCCTCACAGATGAAGAAGAGACTTGAAGCAAGAGAAACAAAGAAAAGAGTACTGAACTGTTATGTTTTATCAGTCCTCCTATATGACAGTGAATGCTGAACAATCTCCTCACAGATGAAGAAGAGACTTGAAGCAAGAGAAACAAAGAAAAGAGTACTGAACTGTTATGTAATATCAGTCATCCTATATGGCAGTGAATGCTGGACAATCTCCTCACAGATGAAGAAGTGACTTGAAGCAAGAGAAACAAAGAAAAGAGTACTGAACTGTTATGTAATATCAGTCCTCCTATATGGCAGTGAATGCTGGACAATCTCCTCACAGATGAAGAAGAGACTTGAAGCAAGAGAAACAAAGAAAGAGTACTGAACTGTTATCTAATATCAGTCCTCCTATATGACAGTGAATGCTGGACAATCTCCTCACAGTTGAAGAAGAGACTTGAAGCAAGAGAAACAAAGAAAGAGTACTGAACTGTTATCTAATATCAGTCCTCCTATATGGCAGTGAATGCTGGACAATCTCCTCACAGATGAAGAAGAGACTTGAAGCAAGAGAAACAAAGAAAGAGTACTGAACTGTTATCTAATATCAGTCCTCCTATATGACAGTGAATGCTGGACAATCTCCTCACAGTTGAAGAAGAGACTTGAAGCAAGAGAAACAAAGAAAGAGTACTGAACTGTTATCTAATATCAGTCCTCCTATATGGCAGTGAATGCTGGACAATCTCCTCACATATGAAGAAGAGACTTGAAGCAAGAGAAACAAAGAAAGAGTACTGAACTGTTATCTAATATCAGTCCTCCTATATGGCAGTGAATGCTGGACAATCTCCTCACAGATGAAGAAGAGACTTGAAGCAAGAGAAACAAAGAAAAGAGTACTGAACTGTTATGTAATATCAGTCCTCCTATATGGCAGTGAATGCTGGACAATCTCCTCACAGATGAAGAAGAGACTTGAAGCAAGAGAAACAAAGAAAAGTTTACTGAACTGTTATCTAATATCAGTCCTACTATATGGCAGTGAATGCTGGACAATCTCCTCACAGATGAAGATGGACTTGAAGCAAGAGAAACAAAGGAAAGAATTCTGAACTGCTATGTAATATCAGTCCTCCTCGATACATGACTGAAGATTTAGATTTTTCCCCACAGTAGGTTGCCATTTTTTTCTGCGGTAGACCAATTGCCATCTAAGGTCTATAGAACCTGGTCTGTCCTGCTATTTACCCATAGTAGGGGGTAAAGACGATTCATAGCTTTTCCGCGTTAGTGACTGTAATGTTTGCAAACTTATTCAATCAGTCTTATATATATATATACATATATATATATATATATATATATATATATATATATATATATATATATATATATATATATATATGGTATAAAATGACAATTAAAAAATTCCTAGATTTTGAGGACGCGTTTTGTCTTACGACATTTTCAAGGCAAAAATTATATCGAACTATATGTTCTGATAGTTACATTAAAAATCTGTCTTGTCCCTAGAATTGATCTGGGAATTTAACTATGTATATATATATATATATATATATATATATATATATATATATATATATATATATATATATATATATATGTATATATATATATATATATTACACTCCCCCGTCATATTCGATGTATGAGGGTTAAGCAGCTCATTTCCTAGGAACTGACATCTCGCCACCAGCACATGTGATTTGATTATAGTGGTGAAGGTTTTGTGCCGAACAAACAACAGTTTTTGAAGAGAGAGAGAGAGAGAGAGAGAGAGAGAGAGAGAGAGAGAGAGAGAGAGAGAGAGGGCAACAGAGAAACAGAGACCTGGTGCAGTACGACCCTCCACAGGTTTTGAATTCAGAGTTGTCCTTCTCCTAGACCAGTTGCCATTCAAGGCTATAGAGCCGGGTCTGTCCTGATATTTACCCATAGTTTTGGGGAGAAGAAGAATCATAGTGAAAATAATGGTAGACCTGTCCTGTTATGATTTTTGGTCGTAGGAATACTTCTAACCGAGAAAGTCTGTGACCATGATCTTATTCTCCCGGAAATTTTGCTAGAGCTCCGACTCAGGATCGACTAACAACCACTCGAACGCAGCCCTTTCTGTCAGCTGTTGTTTATCGCTATATATATATATATAAATATATATATCCATTATTTACATTACACCAAAAATTGCAATATGAGCACTGGTAAAAAGTGAGCTGAAGACATTAGGTTTATAATACCCAGAAATTCATACACAGATGTCCTCAAGGACACATGGCACAGTGGATAAAGGCGTTGCTTAGATCCAGTGTGAGTTCAATACCCGGTTAAAACAGTGGAGAACTTTCAGAGGGAAAATTAACAGGAGATAACTGATAACTGACTTCCATTAAACATGGCACGTGGAACTAGAACAGTTACCCAAGTGAGCGAAATAAAGGGTTCAGTTTGACATTCCAACCGCCAGAAGAAGGCCGGTGCGTACAACGGCCGAAACGTTGTAATAAATATGGTGACAAAGATGAGGACAATAATCTGAATGATGTAAATAATGTACATAATACCTCATCTAAGAAATATATATATATATATATATATATATATATATATATATATATATATATATATATATATATATATATTTAAAGACATTTATATTATGTTTAACGTTCTTTTTATAGATACAAGTATTTAAGTAAATGCTCTGTTTTTTAATAAACAGTATTAAATAACATTTACCGGCCTGAATGTCCGAGAAATTTTCATAGAAAATTTTCGCTCTCCGACAGGAATCGAACCTGTCCGAGAAATTTTCATAGAAAATTTTCGCTCTCCGACAGGAATCGAACCTGTCCAAGAAATTTTCTATGAAAATTTTCGCTCTCGGACAGGAATATTCCTGTTGGAGAGCGAAAATTTTCTATGAAAATTTCTCGGACATTCAGGCCGGTAAATGTTATTTAATACTGTTTATTATAAAACAGAGCATTTGCTTAAATACTTGTATCTATAAAAAGAACGTTAAACATAATATAAATGTCTTTAAATAAATTGTCGGACTATGTCCAATTCAAATATATATATATATATATATATATATATATATATATATATATATATATTTATATATATATATATATATATATATATATATATATATATATATATATATATATATATCAGTAACAACGGGAACAAGGACCTCATGTGAGACGAAGCAAGCAGAGACAATAAACGAAACGAAATGAAACTGTAAAATTTGAACAAAAAAACAGACTTCACAAGACAAGACGCAGGTGCGCAGTTATTTTAAAAGATTTTAAATTCCATTAAAAATTGACAAACTGCTTAAATATGTAACCATTTGAGACAAACAAATCTACGCTCCGTGCAAAACAGAATATAGACGTTTGTCAAATATTCTATGTCACTTAGAGTAAATAAACAAACAACACATCACTTCATCAAGAACAAGATATCGCTGTTAAGGGAAGGATGTTAGAATAATCCACAACCCATACTGGATAGCAAACCGCCTGCATACGGATAGAAGATGAATTCAGTCAATATACAAACATAGAAATGGGCGTAAGACAAGGATGTGTCTTCTCGCCAGACTTATTCAAACCTATACAGTGAAGCGATATTGATAGAGAATTAAAAGTCTCTCCAGAATTTATTATTGGCGGCCACAAGTGGAAATTTGTTTTATGAAAGACGCGTTTAGCAGTAGAAACCTTAGACTCTCTTTGGCGTCCTCAGCTTTTCAGAATTTCGAATAATAATAACTAATAGTATATAGTATAACTTACATTTATCGGTTTGAATGTTACAGAAATAATAATAATAATAATAGGGGTATATTGAATGTGTGTACAGGTATACATATAAAAATTATATATATATATATATATATATATATATATATATATATATCTATATCTGCGTGTGTGTGTAAGTATATGTGTGTGTTTATGCACAAGTACATATTCATGGACATGTAGATGTATAAATGTATGCACAAGTATATATATATATATATGAAGAAATATAGTCTTAAAGTGTGCTATATTTATGGGATAAAGTGCTCAATATCAGAGATAGAGCGTGTGTAAATATAAAAGTGAACATAGAAGTCAACACTTAGGGGCGAGAGTCTGTTTCATGCTCGTGCAATCGTCAGGCAACTAGTGCTGTAATTTTTCTCGGCTATTTAAATATACGGGCCAGTGGTGCATTGTGAGTAGTCTATTTTGGCGGTTATTTTACTGGAAGTCGTTTATTTGTTTATTTATTTATTTGGGTCAAATTATTTTGCTTGTTATTTTTATTTTTATTTTTTATCTTATATATTTATTTATTTTTTATTTTTATTTTGTTCGGTGTTTTTATTAACGTGATAAAAACTGGTGGATTTTACTATCTTTAAACTTAAATCTTCCATGGATCTCTTCTATTCATATCTGCTCTAGCGTATCAAATGAAAACCCATGACGTCATAGAGAACGAAGATTTAAGTTTAAAGATAGTAAAATCGACCTTGCTAACCAGACTCTTCTCTGTGGCCGAACGGTTAAGGCACATCACGCGAAATGATGGTTCCGTATAGGATGCAGATTCGATTCCTGTCGGAGAACGAAAGTTTTCTATGAAAATTTCTCGGTCATTCAGGCCGGTAAATGTTATTTAAGTCCAAGTTTAAGCAATTATTTTTGGTGCTTAGATAGCATTTCTTATTGATGCATGTTTCATTATCGTCTGATAAGCTTAATAACATTATCATTAAAAGATGAAAGAAAATCACCATATTGATACATAATTTTTTGTGCAGATACATTTTCGGCCGGTAATTTGATCAGGTCCGCGGTTGAGCCGTGGTTCGTCGCCCGAGACGCAGATATAAAAAAAATATCTAAATATTCTTCTCTTGCTGATAGATTTTTTTTTACTCCTGTGGCAGTGGAGACTTCAGGGGTTATTGGCCCTCGTTCGATGGCGTTCCTTCGGAGGATTGGCGCGATTGCGTCTCGACTAAGAGACGAGTCTCGCGAAACAGAGTGGCTCTTGCAGCGTGTCTCACTGGCGACGGTTCGAGGTAATGCTTTCTCCATCATAGCGGCTGGCAGAGGATAGAAAAAATTGTTTATAGTTACGTTGTTCTGGAATTGTCATCAATGGTCGACTGAACTTGCTTTGTTTCAATGACTTTTGTTTTGTTATTATTTTTAATTAAGCTTAGATAGGATTAAAAACATGTATCAATAAGGTGATTTTCTTTTAATGATAATGTTATTAAACTTATCAGAATATATATATATATATATATATATATATATATATATATATATATATATATATATATATATATATATATATATATATCCTCTTCTCCCTCCAGCTATGGCTAAATAGCAGGAAAGACTAAGTCTATAGCCTTGGATGGTAACTGGTCTAGGAGAATGAAACTGCGAATTCAAAACCTGCGGAGGGTTGTTTGGTGACCTTGTGGCATATAGTGCACCAGGTCACTGTATTCGGTCCTTCAAAAGTGTGGTTGGTTCTTCACAAATCCATCATCTCTATAATCAGATCATATGTGCTGGTGTCTGGGCTTTTGTTTCCTAGGAACTGAGCTCCTTGAACCTCATACGTCGAATACGACGGGAGAGTTCACCATATATATATATATATATATATATATATATATATATATATATATATATATATATATATATATATATATACTGCATATTTTCTGTTTATACGTAATTTTTATAGATACATTTTATTTTCGTAAATATGTTTTACCCGACAGGAATCGAACCTGTATTCCTATACGGAAACCTTCATTTGACCTGACGTGCTATACCATTCAGCTACAGAGAAGCGTCTGGATAGCAAAGTCCGAAATACTGTTTTTAAACAGACAATCTTAGACGATTTTTTCGATAGATCATATCTGCTCACTTAATGACAGTATATAATGAAATGGGTCAAGTCCGACAATTATTCAGTATATATTTTTTTTATATGCCATTTTTATAGATACTTTTTATTTAAGGAAATGATCTGTTTTGAATTAAACAGTATTAATTACATTTACATGAATGTCCGAAAAAAACTCGTGGAATAAATGCTTTCTTTGAATGGAATCGATTCTGTATTCTTATAAAAAGGCTCCAAACTTAATACAAACAAAGTTTTATTGTTATAATATTTGTTATTCTTAAGCGGAAAGACCAAAGTACAGTGCTGTTCGATAAAAGTGACTCACATGATTTTTTTTATTTAAAATTATTTCACCTATTGTTTTGGGGATCAAACTAATTTTTAATCTTACTAATATAAAGACTCCTTCCCGACCACATAGTAAAAAGGTTTACTCACCCTAAGGTATTCTATTGATAATTATAATTTTGGATATAAATGAGATTTAGGGAAAAACTCTGTCCAAAAAAAGGGACTCACTTATTTCCTGCAACTAGTAATCAATAGAAACATAACCGAACAGCTTTAAATAAAGAATAATAGAGGTATAATGTATTTATAATAGGTAATATAGTTCGAAATATTTAATAATCTATGGGTCCTCCTTTACTTTGAATAACCTTTTCAACCCTTTTTGGCATTGACTTGATTAGGTTCTGGCAAATCTCATCTCAAAGCATTGAATTCCATTTGGATATAAAATTCACAATCAAATCCTCTTTGTTGATCATCTGCTTTCTCGAGAGCCTGTACTTTATAATGCTCCATAAGTTTTCTATGGGTTTGAGGTCAGGAGATTGGGGCGGCCATGTCATAACACCCACCTGCTTCTCATCAAAGTATTCCTTCATCAATTTTGATTTGTGACAGGGAGCATTATCCTGCATACAAATGAGCTTGGTGGGGTCGATTTGCACCCTTTCAGCAGAAGGGAGCAGACAAGACTCTAAAATTCTCTTGTACTGCTCGCTCCCGAGGGTCTTTTCAATAGGTTTTATGAAACCAGTTCCAAGAAAAGAAAAGCATCCCCATAGCATTATACTGAACGGATGCTTGAGAGTACTTACTGCTAAATTCAAAGAGCTTTCAAAGATTCTTCGGATTTTAGATCGCTTATCCTTTGAATTTAGCTCAACTTTCGTTTCATCGGAGAAGAGAATATTTAGTAAAAAAAATCAGATGAGTCACTTTTATGGAACGGCTCTGTGCGTTTTTATTCCATTTTTAATCTTTTCTCGCACGTTCGCAATTTTGGCTAAAAGTTTGGGATTATTTTTTGCGTCAGCGGTAGCCCAAATATTATTGTGGGTATTTTAACACCTTTTACTGCTAAAAACATATTGATTTGGAAATTATTGCTAAAATCAAATAATTGTCTGATTTTCATGAAACTTTCAGGACTTAAATTTGTTCTGATTTTTTTTTTTTAGAAAAGCTTGGTACTTTTTTTTTGTTTTACATCCATTACCTACTAATCACTTTATTTTATGAAATTTGGAGAAATTAAAATTTCAGCCTCTCCACATTTATATTAGTTAAAAACAGGACACCATCCAGAATTTAAATTATCAATTTGTTTTTCTCAAACAGATATACCATTTGACAAAAATCTGCTCTGAATCGTAAAAAATACAATAAATCTATGACATTTAATTAAAAAAGCTTTTAATTGCTTTTATATTTTAAGGAAACTACTGTCTTCAGAAAAATTTGAATTTTTACATGAATTATTTTCATTATTAAAAATTTTAATTCTAAAAATTATTAATTTTAAATTATGTATTAATTTCAGAAAACTATATTTAATACCAAGGTTTTTAAAAGAATTTTGATTCTTTTTATTTATATAAAATATTATTTAACGTGTCCATTTTTAAAAGTATCGTCGACCATACAGAACATTATCGAAAAATAAGATTGACGACCATAATAAATTTAAAGGTAGCATTCCTAAAATTAGATTACAGATAATATTTTCCAACATTTTTAATATTACGGAGTACATAAAAATTATATAAAAAAGTGGGCTCCCATCATCTTATTAAATTATATTGTACAGATAGAGCCTCCGTAGAACTATAATAAAGCTGTCATCGTTAAACCCGTAAACGTGGCCACTGTCGGTTAAAAACACAGTTACTGTTTGGTTTAAAAATGTATTTCTGTGTTTGTTTAAACTTAAAGTAAATAATATCTGTTGTTTAAATCAGCTAATATTCCTCAAATATAGTTTCAGAAAAGTATATTTTATTTTTGAAAGATTTTCTTAATAAAGAGAATTACATTGCAATGAAAGAAAACTAAAATGACACTTAATCAGTTTAGCAAAAGTAAGGAACACAATTCTTCCTTTCGATATAAATTAGTTTTAAATTGGTTTTTGAAATAGAGCAAAGTATTTTGCCTATTGGAAATATTAAATCTAATCTATTAGCTTGAAAAATAAAATAAAATAAAAACTTCTACAAGGAGTTTTAGTTTTAAACTTCATTTTAAACCTTAGGTATCTTTCCTTTTTTGAGGAGGTACGTACTTAAAAAATAACATGAATAATTTTTGTATATTTTAAAGTAAAAATTTCAATAACTACAGTATAAATGCTTTTATTTTTCTTTACAGTAAGGTTCAACTTCTATAAGGCTCGAGGACTACTCGAGGTAGAGGATTAAGTTAAGTGGTAGTTTATATGGATAGGAAGGTTGAAATTAGACTTAAACAGGTTAAGATTGTAGTGATCGGGGAAGCATCCTCTTGGGAGTCGATTCCACAAAGCAGGTAGAGGGCTACAGAGTAAGAGGCACAGTTTATGGGGATATGTGGGGAAGATAACGGTTAACCCTAGACTTGAATAGGTTAAGATTGTAGTGATCGGGGAAGCATCCTCTTGGGAGTCGGTTCCACAAAGCAGGTAGAGGGCTACAGATTAAGAGTTACTGTTTATGGGGATATGTGGGAAGATAACGGTTAAGCCTAGACTTGATCAGGTTAGGGCAGTGGTTTGTGGAAGAAGATGTTTGAGTGGAACTTACTTCTCGCCGGTGGAATACAGAGGGAAAGTGGGTGGTTTGACCAAGCTCGACGTTGCTTAACTTCGATGATCATACGCCTTTCTTCTGAAATGATATTCAGACAATTTCTCACGGTATTTCCTTCTTGTCTGAAGGATATTATTACTATATATGCGCGGATGTGAGAAGGAGCGTTTATGTGGCTTGTGTGATTGTGACCTCAGTTTTAATGGTGACCCCAGTTTCACGCCACGAGTCTTGGTCAGAAGATCGCGAAAACAATTATAGATATAATAACAATAACATTTCTGAAGCAGGCATTTATATAATAAATTGTCAAAACTGTTCCTCTCAATATATTGGAGAAACAAGCAGAAACATAAAAAAAACGTATCAATGAACACAAAAGAGACCTTAGAATAAACAACTTAAATAATGCCTTAGTAATACATAGGAATAAATTCAACCATAATTTTGATTTTGAAAATTCTATACTTATAAAAAAAGAAACTAACTCACTCAGAAGGAAAATTCTAGAGAGTGCCGCCATAGAACATTACCCAAATATTAATCTACGCCCAGGCCTTTTCCCTATTTCACCTTTCTTAACAAAATTACTGCTCTCGCAAACAAATGTACACAAAAACATATTAAAATCAAATGAAAATGGTTGAATCCATCGACACAGATTAATGATAATATTCTCCACGCGTGACATTAACTGACGTTATTTTCAGTTAACAATATGAAAAGAGCGTTTCCTACATTCCAGTTACTAAGAACACTTTGTTTTTTGTTTTTATTAATTTTCTTTGTTTAATTAAATTCATTTCGTTTCTTGTTTTGAAAAAGTCCACATTGGACGAAACGCGTCAGCAGTTACTGTTTTCTTATTGTCATTTATTTATAAATATTGTCTTCTCTAAAAGTTAACTTTGAGAAATTTTCATATATATGTATATGAAGCAATTATCCATCTATAGAAGTTTGAGTACATTCATCCGATAAGGTTTGTCTGTTTAATATTTCATCTTATTTTTTCCAATTTTCGAACAAGATGTATATTGGCATTTTCATTTTGGTTAAATAAGTTCTTTCAAGCGTTTCAGTCCTTTTCAAGAATCATGTAGTGTCTGCGTGCGAGACAACATTCCATTGGTTACCTCCTGGCATTCATTAGAAAGCTGGAAATAATCGCGTTATTTTTGGTGCGGTCTCGCTCCCTTTAATTCTTAGCCAACCGATTCCTACCTACCACACGGATAGTTCATTATTCTTGATGCATTTAGTTTTTGGTAGAGTCTCTTTTCAATTAACCACAACGCATGATGCCACGACTGTTTTTTTTATTTAAACTTTCATTTGTACAGTGAATACCGGGATGTAACCAAGAGAAATGACACCTAGACAGCACACGATTCTTGAAAATGACTGAGAAGGTCGAAAGTATTTGAACAAAAGAAAACAACAAACATGGGTTGATTTTGTTTCATTTCGTCCCAAGTAAGGCGATAATGTCACTAAGACATAGTGAGAGAGAATGAGACCACTTTTACGAGGAAGAATGATGAAAGGAGAATAAAAGAACAGGATTCAGAAAGACGATGGCGATTGACGTTGTATTTAAAATATTAAAGATTGTTGGTTTCAAGGAAGCAAAAAATCGGAAAGGATTTCCACAGGTGAAAAGTGTGAGTAAAATACATGTTAGAGTCGAAGTGGAGGTAATATCTAGCTAGTTTAACAGTCAAATAGTGGGACCTAATTGACACTCTAGTAATTGACGCTTAAATTCATATAGACACTAGATGGTGATTAAAAGCTCATCAGACCAGGTGCCATGAAAATATTTGAAGAAAAGACAGATGGAAACGACGCCTCGTCGGTGAGAAATTGACTGAAGTTGAGATGCCGGGTCAGGATTGATTACATTGCAGATCCTTCTATGAATTTTGTTGGTCACTCCGGATTTGTATCTAAAATTTCGACCCCAATGTACAACATCTAACTAGAAAAATAAAATTAAAAAATGAAACTGAGCTAGTCGGTTAAATTTAAACTCTTTAATATCGTCTATGGCGGCGGAACAGTTAGATATTAATTGTTTTATAAAATTCTAGCAGCATGGTCCGGCGTTGCCCGTGCTTGATTAAAAAATCGTGCGACTCATACAGCAATCGCTATCACTTCACTTAAAATATTTTTGCCCTATCTTGCCTTTAAAGGAGTGCCCTTTGACGTGCTGATGTTGCTGATATGCCTTACTTCTTGCCTATCTCACACTGCGAATTTTTTCTAAGCTCTATACTAAACATTAAATCTGTTACGAAAAAAGAACTAAACAAAATGAACACAAAACGATCAGCTTTAAAAAAGGACTCGTAATTGGAAAAACCGAATGAAAAAAGAATGTTAACCACAAATACTTTTTCACACCCAACCCAGTTCTGCGGAATCAGAATCAACGTTGAGTTTAAGCAAGCGAACGAGCCAATTGGAGTAAAGTGCCATGCAGATTTAAATTTTTCCCACTTTTGACGAATGCAGCTATCGATTTTTTTTTGCATGCTAGTTAAAATTCGTGTCAGTCAGCTGTTGGCTCTCACGCTGACCAATAGGTTCTTCCTGCCTATTCGTGGCAGCCAGCTATAGGCTCTCACTCTGGTCAGTAGAAAATGGCCGCAAACTACGTGAAAACTGCCGTAGAAGCATGACAAAATCGATTATTTCCACTATCGATGGGAGTTGGGAATGCAAAGTCGGTCTTGGCCTCTTCTCTAAATTGGAGCATGTGCATGTAAATTTTGGTGCAAATCCGTCGAAAATTGCGGCCGTGCATTCGTTACACACACACACACACAC
>OZ038519.1:8047574-8052574 GCA_964036315.1 Acanthosepion esculentum | reverse complement strand
GCAGAGAGGAGCTCTCGAGAAGTTGGTCTTCAGACATTCTAATGGGATGCAGGGATGGATCCTTGTGGTGGTTAATAGAGAGCAGTTTTGTTTTAGAGGCGTTAAAGTTAACCATCCATTTCTCGCCCCATTTCACAACCGATTGGAGGTCCTTTTCTATTTGAACTGCCAGGTTAACTTTGTCAGCATCACTAGATTTCTGTTTGAGGCAGGAGTAAATTGTGGTGTCGTCAGCATAGATGCCGATTTGGGAGTCTATGGCGTCAGGAAGGTCGTTTATAAATATGAGGAACAGAGTAGGGCCTAGGATGGAGCCTTGAGGAACACCTGCGTTAGTGGGATAGGAGCTGGAGTTGAATTCATTGAGAACGACCTTCAATTCCCGGTTTGACAGGAATGATTGTATTAGGTCAAACAATCGACCTGTGATACCATAACCCTGGAGCTTGCGAAGAAGGCCGGCATGCCAAACTCTATCAAACGCTTTGGAGATGTCTAGGGCCACGGCACGAGCTTCACCGCTATTATGAATAGCTTGGTAGACAGATTCAGTGATGGCCGTAAGCACATCGGCCGTAGATCGGGCAAAGCGGAAACCATACTGCTTGTCTGAGAGCAGATCATGGGATATCAGATGATTAATCACTTCGGTGTTGATAATGGCCTCGAAGACTTTGCCGAAGAGGGTTAGGAGACTGAGAGGACGGTAATTGGAAGGGTCGGAGGGCTCACCAGAGTTCTTAAAGACAGGAACAATGGTTGAGGACTTCCAGCAGTCAGGAAAACAAGACTGCTTGAGGCAGCTGTTGTATAATTTAGAGAGGGCAGGCGCCAGTTCAGGCGCGCATTTCTTCAGGACAATGGCTGGTATCCCGTCACCACCAATGGCCTTGTGGTGATCTAAGTCAGAAATAATGCCCAATACCAACGACGGGGATATGTGCAATCCGTTCAAAATTGCCTCGGTTCTGGGAGGGAAATATGGGCAAGGGTACCCCGGAAGAGTCTAGCGTTGAATTGGAAGAAAACGTCCGAGCAAAGCATTCGGCCTTGTCGGCAGAGGTGGTCAGGACCTCAAACTGATTGAACAGGGGAGGAATGGAGAGTTTGTTATTGTTCAGAACGCTCTTGCAGAGGCGCCAATAATCTTTGGAGCCAAATTTGCGGGATGCAATACGTTCCTTCATCCGAGCAGCAAATAGTGACTTGGCATCGTCGAGGATACGCTTACACTCGTTACTGGCAGAGGTAAATAGACGTATATTGAAGTCAGACATATCACTACGAAAACGGTGGAAGAAGTGGTTCCTATGGGCAATGGCGGCTGAGCAAGTAGCTGTGAACCAGGGGGAGGAGCGCGATTTGACTTTGAATTTCCCTGCAGGGGATGAAAGCGTCGATTCCAGCTTTAACCCAGGAAGAGACCTCTGAAGCACAATCTTGAATGGGAAGCTTAAATACAGCATCCCAGGGGACATCGCGGAGGAAGTCACGAAACGAGTCCCAGTCAGCCCGTTGGTAGCAGAATGTGGTTCTGGTGGTAGGAGGCTCCTTGCAGTGGGTGGGGCTGAAGGAGATGCTAACAGACACTATAGCATGATTGGAGTTACCGATAGGACAGAGCTGCGTGGCACTACAAGACTCAGGGATGGAGGTAAAACACAGGTCGAGGAGTGAGGCCTTACAGTCACGGTTGTAAGCAAAAGGCGTGGGGAAATCGATTATCTGTGTGAGGGATTGAGAGACTGAAAAGTTGAGAGTATGAATGCCTGCGAGGTCAGTAGTAGCATTATTAAGCCACTGGTTGTGATGGGCGTTAAAATCGCCAAACACAAATATGTGAGCGTACGGATGGACAGAGAGGGCCCTATCTATGCTGTCAGAAATGACATCGAGTATTCCACAGTCCTGAGAGGATGGAGAGCGGTAGAGGAAGAAAAGATAGCTTTCAGCATTGAGAAGAGATAGCCGGAGACACAAGTACGAATGATCCGGCGATTCGAGAGAGCACTCTCTTGCCAGAGGGAGATGGTTCTTGACGTAGACACCCAGGCCATGCATGTGGGTTAGAGCGTCTTTTCTGAGGAGAGGAAGGTATCCAGGGATGGAGAGATCAGAGAAAGGGATAGAGGAGTCAAGATTGGTCTCAAACAGGGCCAGTATATCCGGGCACTTAGCAATGAGGAAAGATTCAACGCTACAGAAGTTGGTTCTAATGCCACGGATGTTGGAGAAGGAGATATTTAAAGGTTTGGGTGATTTTTGGAAGGCCGGTTTAGGTTTATATTTCTGGTTTTTGTAATTCATGTGGATAATTGGAGTTGGAGAAAGAGAAGGCCTGAGTTAAAGGAAGCCGACGGTTATCACCCATGACGCGGGCAGATAGGGGGTTTGGCACAGCCTGAATCATAATGTGGCCTCAGGGTTGCCCACCGGAGATGACACCTATCCATGCGCGACATGGCACTACAGACACCTCGATATTATGCAGCTGTTGATCAGAGCGGCCGCTCAAGACGCTACGCAAGAGTTAGGGCTCCTAACTACCAGTCGGAAACAGCAACCAGGGAACTGTCAACCGTGTACCCTCAGAATGAAGGTACAATAGAGACGGTCAAGAAAAAGCAAAAATACAAAAACAAAAATACAAATAAAAAGATAAAATAAAATAAAATTTGGAAATAAATTAAAAATTACATATACATACACAAGGAAGACGGAATCAAGGGTGGAGGGCGTTCATACTTAAACGGACAGAGAAAATGCTCGCTTGACGGCTACAATCTTTACAAGACACTGGCGAAAATATACGGCTTACCTATTCCATGCCAAGCAACAAGTTATAATGAACGCAGTGCTGGGGGGAGGGCAGGGCGGTCAAACGGCCATTCATCGACCAATCCAACCCCCAAAGTGGGCTTGGCAAGCGTGCTATGAATGGAGAATATGCAAATCGACACGATGAAGAAACGGTCAGAATTCCATGTCGAATTAATAATTCAACCAAGTATGCAGAGAATAGGCCAACATGGAATTGGAAATTAGTGACGAAATACAAGCAAATTCTCAAACATTGTCCATTATATATATATATATATATATATATATATATATATATATATATATATATATATATATATATATGTATCCGCGTCTGTCCATTATCTATCTATCTATCTATCTATCTATCTATCTATCTATCTATCTATCTATCTATCTCAGTCCTTTTAGTATCTATCTATCTATCTATCTATCTATCTATCTATCTATCTATCTATCTATCTATCTATCTATCTCAGTCCTTTTAGTATATATCTATCTATCTTTCTATCCATCTATCTATCTATCTATCTATCTATCTATCTATCTATCTATCTATCTCAGTCATTTTAGTATCTATCTATTTATCTATCTATCTCAGTCCTTTTAGTGTCTCTCTATCTATCTATCTATCTATCTATCTATCTATCTATCTATCTATCTATCTAAGCCCTTTTAGTATCTATCTATCTATCTATCTATCTATCTATCTATCTATCTATCATTCTCAGTCATTTTAGTATCTATCTATCTATCTATCTATCTATCTATCTATCTATATATCTATCTATCTATCTATCTCAGTCCTTTTAGTATCTCTCTATCTATCTATCTATCTATCTATCTATCTATCTATCTATCTCAGTCCTTTTAGTATCTATCTATCTATCTATCTATCTCAGTCCTTTTAGTATCTATGTATCTATGTATCTATCTATCTATCTATCTATCGCAGTCATTTTAGTATCTATCTATTTATCTATCTATCTCAGTCCTTTTAGTATCTATCTATCTATCTATCTATCTATCTATCTATCTATCTATCTATCTATCTAAGCCCTTTTAGTATCTATCTATCTATCTATCTATCTATCTGTCTATCTATCTATCTATCTATCTATCTATCTATCTATCAATCTATCTATCTCAGTCCTTTTAGTATCTATCTATCTATCTATCTATCTATCTATCTATCTATCTATCTATCTATCTATCTATCTATCTATCTGAGTCCTTTTAGTATCTATCTATCTATCTATCTATCTCAGTCCTTTTAGTATCTATCTATCTATCTATCTATCTATCTATCTATCTATCTATTTCAGTCCTTTTAGTATCTATCTATCTATCTATCTATCTATCTATCTATCTATCTATCTCAGTTATTTTAGTAACAATCTATCTATCTATCTATCTATCTATCTATCTATCTCAGTCCTTTTAGTATCTCTCTATCTATCTATCTATCTATCTATCTATCTATCTACCTAAGCCCTTTTAGTATCTATCTATCTATCTATCTATCTATCTATCTATCTATCTATCTATCTATCTATCTATCTATCTATCTCAGTCCTTTTAGTATCTATCTATCTATCTATCTATCTACCTATCTATCTATCTATCTATCTATCTATCTATCTATCACAGTCCTTTTAGTATCTATCTATCTATCTATCTATCTATCTATCTATCTATCTATCTATCTATCTATCTATCTATCTCAATCCTTTTAGTATCTATCTATCTATCTATCTATCTATCTATCTATCTCAGTTCTTTTAGTATCTATGTATCTATCTATCTATATATATATCTATTTCAGTCATTTTAGTATCTATCTATCTATCTATCTATCTATCTATCTATCTATCTCAGTACTTTTAGTATCTATCTATCTATCTATCTATCTATCTATCTATCTCAGTCCTTTTAGTATCTATCTATCTATCTATCTATCTATCTATCACAGTTCTTTTAGTATCTATCTATCTATCTATCTATCTATCTATCTCAGTCCTTTTAGTATCTATCTATCTATCTATCTATCAATCTATCTATCTCAGTCCTTTTAGTATCTATCTATCTATCTATCTATCTATCTATCTATCTATCTATCTATCTATCTATCTATCTGAGTCCTTTTAGTATCTATCTATCTATCTATCTATCTATCTATC
>OZ038519.1:8032574-8035074 GCA_964036315.1 Acanthosepion esculentum | reverse complement strand
CACGCTCTGACAAAATGGAAAAAGGTTTTCTTGTAACGCGTTTCGTCCATTAGGGCTTTAACGAACGAGAAACACTAGGAATTTAAAATTTAGTGTATATATATATATATATATATATATATATATATACGAGGGTCATTCAATAAATAAGGTGAATTTTTCGGTATAAGGACTTCTAATGCAGATAGAAGCTTACTTTTTTTTTATTTTTCTACGTAGTCTCCCAGCACTGTCACACATTTTTCCCATCTGTGCACAAGCTTCCGTATTCCCTCAGCGTAAAAATCTTTGGACTGATGTCTCAGCCAGTCGCTCACAACACTTTTGACTTCATCATCACTTTTTAACTTCGTGCTTCTCGTGAAGGGACCAAACAGGTGAAAGTCTGAAGGAGGAAGGTCTGGGCTGTAAGGGGGATGAGGGAGCAGTTCCCTGCCCAGCTCGTTGATGGTCTGCACCGTTTGGGCTGCTGTGCTGTTTGTGCTCTGCAGTAAGCATCTTTGGCACCTACCGGCAACTGACCTTGTGTGCTGTCCCAACAGATAAGCTCAATGTCATCCACTGTCACCCTTCTGTCAGACTGAATGTGGTCATTGACTGATTCGATTACCTCAGGTGACCTCACTTCTGTAGGCCTCCCAGGCCTGTCTTCATCCTCAACACTGCTCCGTCCTTCTTTAAACAATTTAGCCCACTTGTAGACATTTCTTTGGCTGAAACATGTGGCACCATACACAGTTGACATTCTCCGATGAATTTCAACTGGTTTTCACCCTTCAGCAACCAAAAACTTGATAACTGACCGCGGTTCAATCCTAGATCATGCTTCTTGGTCGGCCATCTTTGTTAATCGCCAAAACTCTCAAAGTTTTTTTTTAATCTGCAAAAGAAATTAAATCCATGTGAAAAAGAAGAAAAAAGAAAAAAAATAATAAAAAAGTAAGCTTCTCTCTGTATTAGAAGTCCTTATACCGAAAGATTCACCTTATTTATAGAATGACCCTCGTATATATATATATATATATATATATATATATATATACATATATATATATATATATATATATATTATGTGATTCACAGACAGTACTGTTTCGCTGTATCACAGCTCCTCAGTGCGACTACACTTCCGAATGCCTCAAGCCAGGATTGAAACACAACTGATTTGGTGTCAGCCAGAGCTATCTTCACTCGGTAGAGTTACACAACTAAATCTAGCGTATTGTTTTTACAAATGTAAACAAATGCCAATCAGCCAAAGTGCTCCATTCATTTTACTGAAGAGCTTTGCATTAGTACTGGTTGCTGTTGTTTATTGAATTAGCTTATCACTCAACAGTGCTCAATTGAAATGTATTTTCAAGAGCTAAATTATATATAATATGTTTTGGGTATATAATCTAGCCAATTTCATTTATATTATTTTAATTTTTTCTTTTTACTTTTATTATTAAATTCGCCACATTGTGATAACAAAAGATATGACAAAAAAACATAAAAGTTGTAAAAACCTGGACGCAAATTTACTGTGGCTGATCTAGCGAATAAAGCACTTTCTAGCCATTTTCGTTTTTGTGAATTATTTTCTCTTTTAATTAGACTACCATATTTTATGTCAAAATTTTGCGTTTTCTGTGTTGTTTTTAAAATATCTCTTTTGTGTTCATATTTTATTTAAACATCTTGATGTTTCTCCAGTAAATTATATCTGGGAATAATTGATGGTGATAGAGTAAAATCCTTCTTCAAGTTTCGGCTTGTTTTGTTTTTATTAAATCTTGTATTCTTTTTGGTGTTGTTGTGGCAAATTTTATGTTGAGTTCAGATAAATTCCTTTCGATTGTAGATGCTTTTCTATTTTATACTATTTCAGTAGCCTTTTGTTTAGAAAAGAATATGAAATAATTAGGGTATTGGAGGGTCTTGAAAGTACTTTCAATATATTTCTTCTCGTCATGCAAATATTAAGGGCTGCACATTTTGAGTGCTCTTAAATAGAATCCGATGATCATTACAGATTTTATTTTGTTACTATTATGAGAATAGAAAATTCTGAGATCGTTTTTATTGGTTGATTTTTGATGCATATTAAGTTTTAAGTTGCTGTCAACGTTGTGTGTCATGATATAGAGGAAAGATAAACTATTGTTCTATTGTATGTTCGACTTTGTTTATATCAGCTAAATCTTTATCAACGGGGTATATTAATAGGGCATCATCATCGCAAGTATGTTGATTGTTTAGGTAAAATATTTTGGTTTGCTTTGGTTTGGTTTATTTTGTTTTACGGTATATCAACCTCAATGGGTTATTTAATGCCAACAACATTTTTTATTGCTGATAATATTTTGTTTTGGTCAAAAATCTGTTTCTGTTAATACTTTTCCTTCAAAATTGTATTTCTCCTAATAATTATTTTCAAAAAAGTATTGCTGGTAATAGTTAACTATTTGCCCATATCTGGGACCCTAACAGGTGCTACCACCCCGGGTCAGGGTGG
>OZ038519.1:8007574-8022574 GCA_964036315.1 Acanthosepion esculentum | reverse complement strand
ATAGGTTCTCACTCTGGCCAGTAGAAAATGGCCGCAAACTACATGAAGACTGCCGTAGAAGCATGAAAAAATCGATTATTTCCACTATTGATGTGAGTTGGGAAATGCAAAGTTGGTCTTGGCCTTCCGCTAACTTGGAGCATGTGCATGTAAATTTTGGTGTAAATCCGTCGAAAATTGCGGCCGTGCATTCGTTACACATACACACACACACACACACACACACACACGCACGCACACATCCTGCCTTTTATAGATAGAGATTTTAATTCTGGATAAATATATTTTCCAAATATCACTTTCAATTCCTATATTCTAGGTTACATTACATCCTTGCTTGACTCAGCTAATGCTCTGCGATGGAACGGTTCAGGGGAAAAGAAAATCGTGGCTGTTGGGACACAATCCGTTGGGGTATGGATACTTGGATGTGTATCATCACGGAATTTGTGAGTCGCTGTGTTATATTGGAATCTATTCAGTTTCGTCTCGTCGCCAAGGGCCGTATGACGCTTGCGTTGTATCGAAACAAATCCGGGTTCGAATCTCGGTAGTGGATGCACACTGCTATTGAGTCTCAAAATAGTTCATTCTGCATTCGCTTGAGGATTCTTCTAGGCTCGATGAATTACTAAAATAATTTGCCTAAATACACCAAATTCTATCACACACACACACACACACACACACACACACACACACATATATATATGTATATATATATATATATATATATATATATATATATATATATATATATATATACATGTAAGCAAATATGTGGATGTAGATCCGACGGTATGATGAAAAATATGGAAAAGACAAAACAAAATCTGAATATGCAATTTTACTGTTTTAATGTTGTTTTACTGTCGACGTCAGACGTTTCGGTGTAGTAGACCGTCTTCAGGATATGGTTATTAGAAACATACTTCGGATGGTCTACTAGACCGAAACGTCTGACGTCGACAGTAAAACAACATTAAAACATGAAACTTGCATATTCGGATTTTGTTTTGTCTTTTCCATATTTTTCATCATATATATATATATATATATATATATATATATATATATATATATATATATATATATATATATATATATATATATATATATTTAAATTGTGTATATTTTGGTAGCAATTTTTCATTAAATAATATAGACAAGTTTTGTCTATGTTAAGTAAGTTCCTTTCGTATTGTCTGATAAGCTTAATCACATTATCGTTGAAAGACGAAAGGAAAACACCATATTGACACATGTTTGAATCCAATCTATGCTTTCGGCTTACATAAGCCATTATCAAAGATGACAATTTTAATAAATCAAACAACACATATACGAAACCACAATAATGGCCCGCCCTTGCTGTTTGAATAAGCTCAAAGTAACGACAAACTCTTATTTACGAGCCAAGAAAGCTAAAAACGCGTTGTAGCTCGTGACGTCACACATGACCACGCGAGAGTGAAAACGAGAAGTATTAAGTATGGGAAGCCACTGGTATAAACCAATGGCTTCTGCTATAGATTATAGGCATTTAAGAATGTTTGTGGAGATTTCATAGTTTATATATATATATATATATATATATATTTATTATAATTTTATCATATAGACAAAACCATTTTAGTCACTACAAAGATGCAACTTGGTTTCAGTGCATTTCAACTGCATATCGACGGATGAGAATCGAAAATGGTTATGAACAATCCTGTTTGTAGGCAAGCCGGATGTGAAACGTCACTCCCTTTTTTCCATTTGTTCGAGAAGAAAAATATACATAAAAAATATATATATAGGTGTCGGAGTGAAACAATAGCGCTTGTTGATAGCAGTTTGGTGAAGAATGGATTGGATGTTTAATGTTGACTGGTCTGTGGAGTTTTTTTTCCGCTGATAAACATCGGTCAAGAGTTTAGGTACATCATATCACAAGCGTCCATATATATATATATATATATATATATATATATATATATATATATATATATATATATATATATATATATATGTGCGTGTGTGTACTGACGTGGATAAATCAAATATCTCGATATTAGCAACCGTATATATCGATGCAACCTGTGTTTGCTGGAAAAAAAAGATTCCTCCTCAAAGATATTAATGACCGAAATCTACTTGATAAATGAAATAAATTATGATGGCTTCTAATCATAGGAAAAAAAATTCATAGCATATTTTAATGCTGGATAAATATATTATCCAAATATCACATGAACTTACTTCAGCTTGAATAATTGATTACTCCCCTTTAACCATGTTAACGTCCATTATTACTTAACGTGTTACCCGGCGTTCCTCTTTCCAACTTTAAGCTTTTTTTAAAAGTTTTTTTTTAATTTTTTAAAAAACAACTGTAATAAGCGGTTCAATTGCCATAAGTGCCTGACGACTTGGGTAACCATGAAACTTTAAGTTGCACTACAAACGTAGGCATATGTGTATTTATAAATATATACCTTATAGCTCAGTTTAGCTAAACTGAGCACTGTTATGCTTACACCTTATATTAAATTAAATAAATATTTATTCGCTTTTATATGCATTCACGCTAACGCAGGCATATACATTTACTAATATCTAAATATTTGGTTTCTATCCAGACTCATACATATATATATATATATATATATATATATATATATATATATATATATATATATATATATATCGGTTTTGTAGTGCGTATTCAATTTATGTAACGTAAATCATTCAAAAGAAAAACAAATATTGAAGCTAATTATATGGCAAGAATCACTCTCACAAACAATATTTAATAATAAATTACAACCAACTTCGAATCTGTTAATGAATGGTGTGATCCTTGTTCATAAATTCCGGGCTTATCTGGTCTTATTTTTTTGTACGAGCCGGCTTTCAGTCGTTCCGAACGACCATCCTCAGGTAGTCATATTAGTGTGTTTTTGTTAAACTCCGAATAGTAATGCGACATCGAAAGATATTACGGTCCGAAAGAGTGCTTTTTTAGCACTACAAAACCGATATTAAAATAACCTGATCCTAAGTGCGAAATTCCTGATAATAATTGTGACAATACTATTATTATTGAACAATTTAGTTCATGCCACTTTTCTCCAGTACAAGAACGCACATTTTTCAAATTTAAAAAAATTCAACCTCAACGTTGTGTCTGCAGCGCTCCAAAATTATTCTTACATTTGACAATATCTCATTACTAAAAAAGCACTCTTTCGGACCACAATATCTTTCGATGTCGCATTACTATTCGGAGTTTAACAAAAACACACTAATATGTCTACATGAGGATGGTCGTTCGGAACGACTGAAAGCCGGCTCGTACAAAAAAATAAGACCAGATAAACCCGGAATTTATGAACAAGGATCACACCATTCATTAACAGATTCGAAGTTGGTTATAATTTATTATTAAATATTGTTTGTGAGAGTGATTCTCGCCATATAATTAGCTTCAGTATTTGTTTTTCATTTGAATGATTTACGTTACATATATATATATATATATATATATATATATATATATATATGTGTGTGTGTTGTGGATTGCGAAATCCTGCACAAATAAATTGGTTGTGCGTTAACCGTTACTTTTAATATTAATTCCTGGAGTTGCATTTGTCTTTCTTTACTTCTTATAAACTCAAGCATCGCTTTTTGAAAATCTTCCATTTTTTAGGGAGTGACGAAATTTTTCTTTCTATCTCTTATGTACATTCTTTTATGTTCGTCGTTAATTTGTAGTTCTCAGTGTGAGTTCCTTCGAGTCTTGTCGCCAAGTTGTTGTGGTCGACGTAACTCTCAAATTTCCGTCGCCAGTTATTGTGTTTTTCGTACGTCCGATCTTTTCTTTTCGTCGTCAAGTTGTTGTGTTGACGAGAGAGAATTTTTTTTTCTCGTGTGGGTCCGAAATCCTCGCCGCCAACAACGCCAGTAATTAAAATAGAAAAATAAGTGTATTAAACGTAAGACTGCAGACTTGAAGTGAAGATTAGTAGTCCAGGAATGCGGGTTAGTAGAGAAAGTATATGTACAAGTCTCTGTAAGTGAAGCCGTAATTATCTCTCTCTCTCTGGACAATCGTATAACTCTCTGTGAACAACCTGTGTACTGTCTCCGTATCCCTCACCCTGGCTCAACGTATCTCCAACTCTGTCAGTATAAGTATACTTTGGACGAGTCCATCTTGTGTAAAAGGGGAGAGCCTCACAACAATATATATATATATATATATATATATATATATATATATATATATATATATATATATATATATATATCAGCCTTGTATTCGTGTAGCACTGTTGAGTGATAAGCTAATTCTATAAACAACAGCCACCTGCACTAATGCAAAGCTCTTCAGTAAAATGGATGGAGCACTTTGGCTGATTGGCATTTGTTTACATTTGTAAAAACAATACGCTAGATTTAGTTATGTAACTCTACCGAGTGAAGATAGCTCTGGCTGACACCAAATTAGTTGTGTTTCAATCCGGGCTTGAGGCATTTGGAAGTCTAGTCGCACTGAGGAGCTGTGATACAACGAAACAGTACTGTCTGTGAATGACATATATATATATATATAAAGACATTTATGTATATTATGTTTAACGTTCTTTATATAGATACAAGTATTTAAGCAAATGCTCTGTTTTATAATAAACAGTATTAAATAACATTTATCGGCCTGAATGTCCGAGAAATTTTCATAGAAAATCTTCGCTCTCCGACATTTCTATGAAAATTTCTTGTATCTATATAAAGAACGTTAAACATAATACATATAAATGTCTTTAAATAAATTGTCTGACTCTGTCCAATGCATATATATATATATATATATATATATATATATATATATATATATATATATATATATATATATATATATATATACGAATACAAGGCTGGTATAGATGGAATAAACTTCCAGTAACCAAAAACACTTTTTTTAAAAATGAGCTCAGTACAGAGTCGAGCGAATAATATTTATTTAAAAATAAACCATACTAAATCTCTCATCACGACCCTGTCATTATAACTAATTCTATAGCCATTGTATTTCTTACTTCCGGTCAGATTAGGGCGAGAAGTGGTCCTAGAAAATCGTACATTTCCTTGTAACGCATGGAGGATAATTCAAGGGCAGTTACTGTATCCGTATCATTTGCCACCTGTGCAGGGTCTTTCGCCCTCTGATCAATCACCACGGGAGAACTTTTATCGATGGTTTACTGCGCAAACTGCTGATCCGTTTTTTGTCTCTTTAGTTTGGTTTACGGATGAGGCATCATTTAGAAGAGATGGCAAAACAAATTTACACAACCGATTTTTGTTGGCGGATCGGGATCCTCAGAATACAATACAGGCTAGACAGCAGCTTCAGATTATTATTAATGTATGACCTGGAATTGGAGGTGACTGTCTGCTCGGTCCATATGTTCTGAGTAATTATCAAATATCTGCTTGTTGCAAAATAAATTCACCACATTTGCCTTGATAAAGTCCCGGGCTAAAAACTAAGTATAGTTTCTTCTTGTCTTTTCGTTCACACACAGACACACACACACACACACACACACACACACACACATATATATATATATATATATATATATATATATATATATATATATATATTAGCTAGGAAAAGACAAAACTTATAAGGCATTTTTATAAAGCTAAAAAAAAAAAAACAACCGGTTTCGTCCGAGGACTTATCAAGTTTATTTTTCTGGGGATAGAAAATTTATAAAATTTCTTATGAAAACACTCCCATGAGTGCCCAGGATCGCCTCGTCAGTGATGTTATGACTTGGGGTCATGGCAAGTTTCGGGTCTTCCAACGTCATACTTGATCGCCCAAGAGACCCGACCGAAACAGTACTATTCCGGCAGGCGATCCTGAAACAAACAAACAAAAAAATACGTGCAGCACGCAACAAATGGACTCCTCAAATAAATGCCACTGCTGACCAATCACCACCGACTTACGTCACTTCCTCCTCAGCTAAGACGATACAAAAAAGAATCGACGGCGAGCTCGTCTTTTCCCTTCATCTTAGGTTGACCACGCGGAACAACCCTCATCTTCAAAAGAGTGTAAATTAAATTAACGAATGGAATGGAAGAGAAAAAAAAATTATAAAAAAATATTTTCATTCCCAGAAAAATAAACTTGATAAGTCCTGGGACGAAACCGTGGCCTAGCATATGTACTGATTCCTTAAGTTTACGAATTTTCCAATGATGTTCTTTGTCTATGATTTCAACCTGATCCCACAGAGGGCGGTGATCTCCCTTCTCTCCATATGTGGTCAGCCACGCCTGATTTTTCCACTTCCCCTCGTTTTACAGCTTTCTAGTGTTCTTGAATCCTTAAGGGGGCGGCCTGTCCGCCCTTTATATTTCTTTACGCAGCTGCACGGGATGGAGTACACACAGTCTTTAGTCATGTTCTCCTCTATGGACAGGTAGCTTTTGAAGGTTGTCCTGATATTATATGAACCGCAGATCCTTTGAATTATCTCTGATAACCCCTTCACATAAGGCAGACAGGCTGTTTTCTGAGTGTTGTTGCCCTCCTCTTGTACCCGCCTATTTGAGTTTTGGGGCTGTTGCCATGTACCCAGAGTAGTTGTTACGTTGTAGGCTACTACTTATACTGACCAATTCTTTATCTAATGTTTCTGGGTCGCCACTTATGACTTTTGCTCGGTGTTGTAAGCAGCGGACGATCCATTTCTTTACTCTGTATGGATGGTGAGAGTTGAAACAATATGGAAAGAAAGATGAGGACAATAGTCCGAATAATGTAAATAGTGTACATAATACCTCATACAGACAATATAGACAGATTGGAAAAAATCAATTCAGTTAAATTTATTGATTTTGATCGTGAGGTAATTTCTGTGCAGCTGAGGTGCGTAGTTATATCGCAACTGAAATCGACCGTTGATACGGGAATTTTTTAAAGATTTTTTTTATATCTGTGCATAATACGCACCCATGATTTTGCATATTATTATTATTTTTTTATTATTTTTTTATTATTTTTTTATTAGAAAAAATGCGTATTATACATGGGGAATAACGCTAAAGTGTAAAAACATTGTATAAAATACATAAAATGAGGTAGGTATGTACACGTGAATCCTGACACGATAAATTTAAAAGGCGCTTTTACATCTTTTTAATGTTGTGGCCTTTTTGCTTTCTTTGTCTGTCCAACACGTGGCTGAGTGGTGAGAACGTTCGCATTCTGAACATGAGACTTGGGTTCGAGTCTCACCATGGTCGATTTGTCAGGAAGGACATTTCATCGGACTGGACGGGTCGATCCCAGCGTGAGCAACCTTTGGACAGTGACTGAAAAACGTACCACCGGTTGACCCAAGCCTTGTGAGTAAAATTGGATAGGCGGAACCGTTGCCGTTGATAGCTGTGCTAGCTCGAAGTTACTAGTCAGCGTGGCTGAGGGTGTCAACGTGCAGGCCTTGTTCAAATTGTTGATCACCCCTAGATAACACACTCTTTCCCAGAAACTGTAACTAATTTCTGCTCAGGATAGTTGCAGTATAAACCATAGGTGGGCTCTGTGAGTGTTGAACAAACACAAATGCGCCTGAGCAAGCGTCTGCAATAGGGATTGGCTAGCCGCCCTAGTAGACGGGTATGCATCTGTCCATACCATGCGCAGACAGAGGGTTGAAGGACAAAGTGTCGAACAGACAACATCTCGAGCGGACCAGCCTAAAATATTTCCGAAGAAGGCCGGAGCGTAAATCGGCTGAAATGTCGCCAATATCTCAACAAAGATGGGTACAAGAGTTCGAACATTATAAATATTGTAAATAGTTACAATGCTCTGAAATAGAGACAGATGCAGAAGAAAAAATAGAATCTATCAAATATGCACACGTGACCCATAGGTTAAACCCTGCAAATATTTTAGACTTTTTCCCCGACCCATATAGCCGGCTGCAAAACTCTTTTTTGGATTGTGCCTTGATGTTGTCAGAATTCACCAATGGCTACTAATTTCTATAGAGTTTATCACAAAATGGACAGAATCAATCTGGTGAAATTAGTTGCGTGTCACCAGCTGGACTCTTAGCCTCTGGCTCTTCATCTGGTTTGGTCAGGCAATCTTGAGGGAGACAGGCATGGCTACAAATATCACACAGAGAATCAGCTATTATCTGTCCCTTTCTTGCAGCCCTTTTCACCTTTGCGTGATGGTACCTGTTTTCTTCAAAGACTTTCAGCCCCTTGTAAATAAATCTGCTCCATTTAATAGGCCAGTGGCATTATTCTACCAATTATCCTGAGTGATTTTAAAACCTGTCAGTGACTTGCTTATTGAAGCTTTAAAACGGACTTTTATTTCATTCTTTGGACTGTTAGCTTCGTTTATTTGTTCATACGGTAGTTGTTTTGGTATGCCACCCATTCTGATTAAGTGAAATCATTTCTTCTCTCCCAGGTATGGGTTAAATAGCAGGGCAGACTGATCTCTTTTGTCTTGTTTGGCAGCCAGTCTAAAGATGGTGACTGTATAAATTTAAAAGGCGCTTTTAAATGTTTTTAATGTTGTGGCCTTTTAGCTTCCTTTATCTGTCCATCTTGTAGGCAGGCAGAGTGTCGAATGGACAAAGTGTCGAACAGACAAGGTCTCGGGTGGACAAAGGGCCGAACGGAAAAAGAGTCGAACTGACAAAATAACGAAAGGCCAGAAATATTCCTACAATAGAATAACTTTTGATTTAGCATGAAAATAATTACTGTAAATAATTATTTTAAAATAAATGTCAAGTCAGAATCGATTACATTTCGGGTATTTCTTTGGATTTTGTCAAGAACCTTGAGATGAATAGCAGGAATTCGGTACCTGTTTTCCTCAAAGACTTTCGCCCCCTAGTAAATAAATCTGCTCCATTTAATCGACCAATGGCATTATTCTACCAATTACCCTGAGTGATTTTAAAAACCTGTCAGTGACTTGCTTATTGAAACTTTAAAACGGACTTTTATTTCATTCTTTGGACTGTTAGCTTCGTTTATTTGTTCATACGGTAGTTGTTTTGGCATGCCACCCATTCTGATTAAATGAAATCATTTCTTCTCTCCCGAGTATGGGTTAAATAGCAGGACAGACTGGGCTCTTTTGTCTTGTTTGGCAGCCAATTCTAAAGATGGCGACTTGATAAAAATACCTACCAGCCAGAAGCTTGGGGTACTCCTGGGGAGCCGCTAAAAAAACATGAGTTGCGCATTCTGATACAGGCGGAGGACATGTTTCTTATCATCATATGTAATCGAAATTACGGCGGACATATTTAAATATGCTATAAAATTTCAATAAATAAACGTTAAATTCTGTTTGTGTGCCCGTGTAATACAGAACAACTTCCGTTCTCGAACGTCTCGCAGGTCGAACGAATCGGTTTTCGAAGAGAAAATTCGAGATAAAAATGCTTCGGTTATCAAACAAAATTTCGGTTCTCGAACAACATTAGCGAACCGAGCCGAAAACTACCGAGTTAACCCGAACGGAATCATTTCTTAGTCGACCGCCATG
The DNA here is from genome assembly GCA_964036315.1 of Acanthosepion esculentum. Lineage (NCBI taxonomy): Eukaryota > Metazoa > Mollusca > Cephalopoda > Sepiida > Sepiidae > Acanthosepion > Acanthosepion esculentum. Next base: position 8,012,973 of record OZ038519.1, on the reverse strand, counting down.
TTGTAGACATTCGTGAGTTGTGCCGTGCTTTTCTTTTCCAAGTTTATTGTACTGTGCCTTTTTTTTTATATCTCTTCATTAGTCCTCGGTCATGACTCCAAAGAAAGCTAGCAGTGACACTGGTAAAGGAAAAGAAAAGTTGAGAGAAAAACCATTTATTGATGCTAGTGTCTTTTCCGACTCAGTTTCATATGGCAACATCAACGATCTATACTATTCTTATAAAGAGACCATCATGTCTTTCCTTCCTTTTTCCAAACAATAACATCTCTTTCCTTCCCCTTCCATTTCCACCATCAACTCACCTACTTACAGGTACGGTAAAATTAAAATGTTCGTCTATATTTTATCTGTTTAGTATTGGGTTTATTTATTTATTTAGATTTAATGATTTTCATTAGTTTTGTGTATAAACTTGTGCACAAAGTACTAATGTTAAAGTTTAAATAAGCAATCATCTTGGGACCAGGAACGGATATCTCTTTTACAGTGATTCCAACTGGAAGAATAGTTTCGGTTTACGAAAATTTCGGGTTTCGAAATTTTCGTAAACCGAAACTTCAGGAACGAATTAAATTCGTGAACTGAGGTTCCACTGTATTACCTTTACCATTCGCATCTTTCTCCCACCCGATCAGCGTAACCAAAAGATAATATTAAATAAATCATAACATAAGATTAATTTCATATAAAATGCAAATTTTATTGTAATCTAATTAATGGATCCCATGCAATATAGAAGAACAATTCAAGTAGAAAAACTGAAAATAAATCCAATGTATCTAAATACAGATTGGTGACATGTCATAATTGATCATTCCATATTATGAAAATAAACAGCGAATTCTGTCGGCCTTTCCTGACATCTCTCTAGCTCAGGTCACACTTGCTTTAGATATATTATACGTTTTTTGCAATCAGGATGTTCCCGAGATTGAAAATCTGCCCTTCATCTTGTGCTTGAACCGCCAAAATTTGGATCCGGACGATTAGGCAATAGTTAAAGATTCAAATTTTTTCATTCTTTTTCTTTTTTCTTTTTCTTTCTTTTTTTCTTTCTTTCTTTTTTCTTTTTCTTTCTACTTATCTATATATATATATATATATCTTCTAAATAGACAGAAAATTCTGTTTGTCTGTCGGTGTGCCTGAAACCCATCTAATTCTGGCCACACTTGTTCTACATAGACATATCTTTTTTAAATCAAAATGATCCCGGGATTAAAAATCTGCCCTTCATTTGGTGCTTGGACACACAGCATTGAACAGATAAAGAGGGAACAGTTAAACATTCTAATTTTAAAATAACTGAAAAAATAATTAGTGATTTTAAAAGTTTTTAATTGATATTGAGTTTAAAGTAACGCAAAACCTTTGTGAATTTAAAATATCTCCAAAACTATGTGAATTGAGGAAATCAATTTTATTTCTTCAAAATGCCAAGGAATCGGAGTTAATGTGAGAGGTTTCGTGAAGTGAGGTTTTGAAGATCCTCAGAGTGTCTGATTTGAAGAACTTAATTTTCTGCCTGAAATGGTATTTCTGCCCAAGTCCAAATCCGTCTTTTGATTGGAATTGGACAAAATGGCCGAATCAGAGTTGAAGTGATGTTTTGAAGTTCCATGGAATAAAGTGAGGAATTCGAAGTTATTTCTTCGAAACTGTCATTGTTGTTTGGTGCCGGAGGCCCAATTAACCCTCCAGAGGAGTCAACTTTAAAGTTTACACGCTCACATATATACCGTATTTTCCTGCTTACAAGATGTTGCGGCCTTGAAGACGCACCCTTTGTTTACGCTGTAGGGATGTTCTTTTTTTATTAACCTTTTCCCTCCTCAACTCAATTAATGTTGTGGAGTTATTTCCTCGGTGGAAACTGTATTCGGACCAAATGCGTCCTAAATAGGTTCAACGTTAGGAACTTGTAATAAAGTGTTACGCAGAGTAATCGAGTTGTGGTCGCTGATTACTTCCTTTTCCTTCGACTACTACTGGCTCCTACTTATAATAGATGGGAGAGTCTATTACCTATAGACTAGCTGTCTTTCACTATAACAATTAAATAGATTTATTGACTCAAATTTTCAATCCCAGGATCATCTTGATTCCAATAATGTATAATATGTCAATTTTACAAGATATTTAATCTGCTTGAACGTGTATCGTCTGCTTTGCTGTATTTTGTTCTTGCACAATTTATTAAAGTACTCGGAGAAAAATAATATACAAGGTAACCAAAAAAGTTCTGTCCCTTTTTTGATTAAGTTGAAATATTTAAGAAATGCGTGTAGCAATTGTTTTCAAATTCGGACAGCCGGAAGTAGGAACATCAGACGTTATAAAAAACATGCACACCGTGCCCGGCCAACGGTTATAAGCCGGACAGCTGTGAGAAGGATGGAAGTGTCTAGAGATCTCGTTCGGGGCTGTTTGCTTTACGACTTCAAAGTGGGCTTATCAGCAGCTGCATCAAGTCGCCGCATATGTCAAGCGTTTGGGGATAGTGCTGTGGATGAACGTACTGCAAGGCGTTGGTTTCGAAAATTCAAGTCGGGAGATTTGTCTCTCCATGATGAGCCTCGCAGTGGACGACCACAGGTCTTGAATGACGGAGTCCTGAAGGCGGCCATTGAAGAGTACAGTAGTCTAACGTGTGGTGAACTTGCAAGACAGTTCAACGTTTCCGATGAAACAGTTAGACTTCACCTGCACCGCCTAGGTAAGACGTACAAACTGAGCAAGTGGGTTCCGCCAACGCTGTTGGAGGTCCACAAGGGACAACGAGTGGCAGCCTGCGTATCGCTGCTTTCTCGCCACCGTACCGCATCCTTATTCAATCGAGTGCTTATCAGTGATGAAAAGTGTGTTCTGTACGAAACTCCCAAGCGTTCCAGACATTGGTTGTCCCCTCAGGATGCTGTCCTTCACACCGCAAGACCGCCTATGCACCCACGCAAGATTATGCTTTGTGTCTGGTGGACAGGTCGTCAAGTGGTTCATTATGAACTGCTACCAACGGGCCAAACGGTCAATGGAGACCTATACTTGCAGCAATTGGAACGTGTGCAACAGGCATTGCGCCAGAAGGAGCCAGCACTGGTGAATCGCAAAGGTGTGCTTTTCCTCCATGACAACGCCAGGCCGCATGTCGCGCGAGTTGTCAGGGATACTATACAGCAACTTGATTGGGAGACTTTGTGCCATCCACCTTATTCACCTGACCTTGCGCCATCCGATTACCACCTCTCCCACTCCTGGATAATCATCTTCGTGGGAAATCCTTCACCAATGAAGCAGACTTGCACAAAGCCATCACGGACTTCTTTGCGTCAAAACCCCACGAGTTCTACAGCAAGGGCATTGAACAGCTGGAGACACGTTGGCAGAAGGTGCTGGATACCGATGGCGATTACTTTGAAGACTAAATATAAGTTACACATACTGTGAAGCGTTTTGTTTTTTTTTCCTTTAAAAACGGACAGAACTTTTTTGGTTACCTTGTATTTTTGGTACATTTCGATTTGTGGGAAAACAATTGCGTATGTTTTTTCATCCAAAACTTATAAAACTTTGTCCCTCCAAATTCCGAGAAGTGTATTTTAAGCTTACCTGTAGGTTATTTAAGGGGGTCCTGGGAGTAAATTTGAGTAGTTGACGGACTCCTGCTGCATGAACACAAGTCGCTCCGACATCAAGGAAAATTCTTCGGTTGGTGTGTTTGTTGTATTCGTTGCTGTTACCAGGAACATTGCTTCGAAAATTGTACCAAATTATTCTTTGAAAACTATTCAGAGAAGTATTTTCTCTTTTGATTCATTTTATTTCGTTTTCTTCTCTGATAACGTTCTTGTTATGCAGCATTACAACTTTTATCGTAAAAGGCAGATTTCATTGATAACTTACATACATTTTGGTCATCATTTGGCACACAATGTATTTATAATTTGTGCAAGTCATTCATTTTTGTGTTAAGAATAAATTTATCGCCTGTTTTTAAACTTGTCTTGTGTCATCTGCGCATATAAATTAAATGTTACCTAAATATTTGTTTGAACTATTTTTTTCGTAGGGTTTTTTACCAAATAAAATCTCATATACTCGATTTTTCGGCAGTTGGCTCTTTTCAGAACTTTAGTGTTGGTCACATTTTCTTTTCATTTGATGTTCAAGACAGAACGAAGCTTTTTTTTGGGTGAAAGCGTTCTAAGTTTTCAATGTCGCGACGATATAGAGCCCAGATTTTGCAGCCCTATTGCAAAATTTTAAATTAGGAGGGGCTTTCAATTTAATTTTCTGAGTCAGTGAAAATTTGCTGCAGGAACGCAGGTCGCTTCGATGCAGAAGAACCTGCCAATACCCATTAAGCGAAAAGAAAAAAAAACACATTCATAAGACAAAAATAAAACTTAGCCGAAGTGTTTCGTCCTCTGATATCATTTATCATGGCAAATGGGAGGAGTTTATTCGTTCTCTTTGATAATGATTTATCGATCCCAATCGCAAACTCAATTGATCTGCTTGCCTTTTTTCGTATATATATATATATATATGTATGTATATATATATATATATATATATATATATATATATATATATATATATATATATATATATCAGTTTGCTGATAGTGTATCTCATCTTTTTTCTTTCTATCTATCTATCTATCTATCTATCTATCTATCTATCACAGACTTTTTATATCTACCTGTCTATCTATCTATTTATCTATCTGCCCGTCCATCTGTCCGTATATTTGTCTATTTTTTTTCACACACACATACTCGCACGCAAATACACACACACATACACACACAACTATGTATGTATATATATATATATATATATATATATATATATATAAATCTATTCATTATCTATCTATCTATCTATCTATCTATCTATCACAATCTATTCATTATCTATCTATCTATCTTCATACACACACACACATATAGATATGTTTGAGCCTTTTCATTAATTATCTGCCTTATGTTTCTCCAACTATCTCACTCCAATCTCTCATATCTATCTATCTATCTATCTATCTATCTATCTATCTATCTATCTATCTATCAGTCTGTTTATATCTATCTATCTATCTATCTATCTATCTATCTATCTATCTATCTATCTATCAGTCTGTTTATATCTATCTATCTATCTATCTATCTATCTATCTATCTATCTATCTATCTATCAGTCTGTTTATATCTATCTATCTATCTATCTATCTATCTATCTATCAGTCTGTTTATATCTATCTATCTATCTATCTATCTATCTATCTATCTATCTATCTATCTATCTATCTATCTACCTATCTATCTATCACAGTCTGTTCATATCTATCTATCTATCTATCTATCTATCTATCTATCTATCAGTCTGTTTATATCTAT
>OZ038519.1:7992574-8005074 GCA_964036315.1 Acanthosepion esculentum | reverse complement strand
TTGCGCATGCGCGTTATTTGTTTTTGATTTTTGACTGCACAGTATATTAGGGTCATTTAGGCACAGTCTGGGAGAAAAAGTTCGCTATGAAGTTTTCTTTCATTCGGTTTTCTCTCTGAAACCCAGGAGACCCTTTTCCCGTTGGAATGTATAATACTCACAGGACTGTACTGAACTGTTATGTAATATCAGTCCTCCTATATGGCAGTGAATGCTGGACAATCTCCTCACAGATGAAGAAGAGACTTGAAGCAAGAGAAACAAAGAAAAGGGTACTGAACTGTTATGTAATATCAGTCCTCCTATATGGCAGTGAATGCTGGACAATCTCCTCACAGATGAAGAAGAGACTTGAAGCAAGAGAAACAAAGAAAAGAGTACTGAACTGTTATGTAATATCAGTCCTCCTATATGGCAGTGAATGCTGGACAATCTCTTCACAGATGAAGAAGAGACTTGAAGCAAGAGAAACAAAGAAAAGTGTACTGAACTGTTTTGTATTATCAGTCCTCCTATATGGCAGTGAATACTGGACAATCTCCTCACAGATGAAGAAGAGACTTGAAGCAAGAGAACCAAAGAAAAGAGTACTGAACTGTTATGTAATATCAGTCCTCCTATATGGCAGTGAATACTGGACAATCTCCTCACAGATGAAGAAGAGACTTGAAGCAAGAGAAACAAAGAAAAGAGTACTGAAATGTTATGTAATATCAGTCATCCTATATGGCAATGAATGCTGGACAATCTCCTCACAGATGAAGAAGAGACTTGAAGCAAGAGAAACAAAGAAAAGTGTACTGAACTGTTTTGTAATATCAGTCCTCCTATATGGCAGTGAATACTGGACAATCTCCTCACAGATGAAGAAGAGACTTGAAGTAAGAGAAACAAAGAAAAGAGTACTGAACTCTTATGTAATATCAGTCCTCCTATATAGCAGTGAATGCTGGACAATCTCCTCACAGATGGAGAAGAGACTTGAAGAAAAAGAAACAAAGAAAAGAGTACTGAACTGTTATGTAATATCAGACTTCCTATATGACAGTGAATGCTGAACAATCTCCTCACTGATAAAGAAGAGACTTGAAGGAAGAGAAACAAAGAAAAGAGTACTGAGCTGTTATGCAATATCAGTCCTCCTATATGGCAGTGAATGTTAGACAATCTCCTCACAGATGAAGAAGAGACTTGAAGCAAGAGAAACAAAGAAAAGAGGACTGAACTGTTATGTAATATCAGTCCTCCTATATGGCAGTGAATGCTGGACAATCTCCTCACAGATGAAGAAGAGACTTGAAGCAAGAGAAACAAAGAAAAGAGTACTGAACTGTTATGTAATATCATTCCCCTATATGGCAGTGAATGATGGACAATCTCCTCACAGATGAAGAAGAGAATTGAAAAAAACCGAAACGAAGAAAATATTACTGAAGTGTTATGTAATATTCGTCCAACAGAATCAACAGAATTAAAGAAAAGAGTACTGAACTGTTATGTTTTATCGTATTTACGTAGTATATCGGCTTCTAACTGCTAGAAAATTAAACGTATACATAGATCTACAGAAATACCTGACACACACATTCTCACATGTAATCGATATTCTATTTTCTTTATCATACTAACGCAAATATTCTGTTGCCTAGAATAACAAAGAAAATAAGTATTTGCGTGTGAAGCTAATTCACATATAATTTGTTTCTTTCAATTTGAAAAAAATGATACTCAATGATTAAAATTTACTTAAATTTGTAGAGCCATGATAAATACTTCGTAATTTATTCGTTTTTACACGGCTAAACCGGTACAGGTATATCATTGTATAAAATCTTGAAATCAAGTCTCGTCGCTTTTTTCATATCTATGTTTTTATACCCGGATTCGGGAATTTCCAATATCCGATATTCTTTGTATTAGCTATTTTTCTTCAAATTTCCTTGTCGGTCGCAATCAAGGCTCTCCACACACTTCTTTTTCTTTATTAACTATGAATTGTCAAGAATTCTGAGGAAAGATTCTGGTGTGTTTTCCAGTTGCCTGCATCATGATTTTGCATTCTGAGTGGCTCTTCTCCAAGAATGCTTGCTATCTAAGGCTACAGTGCTCAATTTACCCTACTATTTAACCCATAGAAGGGGACATCAACGATAAGTTCATAACATTCATATATATATATATATATATATATATATATATATATATATATATATATATATATTGATGCATGATTCATTAAATAATATAGACAAGTTTTGTCTATTTATTTTAAGTAAGTTCCTTACATAATGTCTGATAAGCTGAATAACATTATCATTGAAAGACGAAAGGAAATCACCATATTGATAAATGTTTCAAAGATGACAATTACATTTCAATATATCAAACAATACACGGACAAAACAATAATGATAGTCTGTTTCTGTTTACATGGAAGATTTCAAAGCAACAACAAACTCGTATATACGAGACACTGGAAGTGAAAATAGCATCGTAGCTCATGACGTCACACATGACCACGCGAAAGTGAAAACGAGAAGTGTTAAGTATGAGAAGCCGTTGGTATAAACCAATGGCTTCTGTTACCAATTATAGGCATTTAAGTATATTTGTGGAAATTTCATAGTTTATTTTGTTCAGGTTAGGTTTCAACTGTTTTATGTATATATCTTCAAGAATGTTTAGTTTTTGTTTATTGTTTTCATGTTTAAGTATAGTTGTGCTTTCAACAAGGATTTTCCGGAATTGTGTATGTGGCCAGGCATGTTGTTTTAAATGCCTAAATATGTTAGAATTATCATTCAAATGTAGTGTCAAGCGTCGTGAAATCGAGTTTGTGGTGTTACCAACATAAATATTATTTGGTTCTAAACGAAAGTTCGTAACGTTTTTTAACTTAATTTCAAAGACAATACTTGCAAAAGTGTATGTTGATCTTCGAGGGTCATTCAATAAATAAGTTGGATTTTTCGGTATAAGGACTTCTAATACAGATAGAAGCTTACTCTTTTTTATTTATTTTTTTGTTTTACTTCTTTTTCACATGGATTTAATTTTTTTTCAGATTAAAAAACAACTTTGAGAGTTTTGTCGATTAACAAAGATGGCCGACCAAAAAGCATGCTCCAGTAATAAACAGCGGTCAGTTATCAAGTTTTTGGTTGCTGAAGGGTGCAAACCAGTTGAAATTCATAGGAGAATGTCAACTGTGTATGGTGCCACATGTTTCAGCAAAAGAAATGTCTACAAGTGGGCTAAATTGTTTAAAGAAGGACGGAGCAGTGTTGAGGATGAAGACAGGCCTGGGAGGCCTACAGAAGTGAGGTCTCTTGAGGTGATCGAATCAGTCAATGACCTCATTCAGTCTGACAGAAGGGTGACAGTGGATGACACTGCAAGGACTTTGAGCTTATCTGTTGAGACAAACGCAGGGGTCATCAGTCAGAAGGAGTCATCTTGCATCATGACAACGCAAGGCCTCACACAGCAGCCCAAACGGTGCAGACCATCAACGAGCTGGGCTGGGAACTGCTCCCTCATCCCCCTTACAGCCTAGACCTTGCCCCTTCAGACTTTCACCTGTTTGGTCCCTTGAAAGCGTTCACGAGAGGCACGAAGTTTAAAAGTGACGATGAAGTCAAAAGTGTTGTGAGCGACTGGCTGAGATTTTTACGCTGAGGGAATACGGAAGCTTGTGCACAGATGGGAAAAGTGTGTGACAGTGCTGGGAGACAACGTTGAAAAAAAAGAAAAAGAAGGTAAGCTTCTATCTGCATTAGAAGTCCTTATACCGAAAAATTCACCTAATTTATTGAATGACCCTCGTATTTAACCACATATCTGTAAGTAAAAGTTTATTTTATGTAGAAAATAATAGCGAACTAACTCTAAAAATATTGCTTTCCAGCAAAGTGGAGTTCACTCACAGCTACAATGCTATCTTTAATTTTCATTATTAATATAGAAACTATTCAAAAGATATATCTAGAAAAAGTACAATTAAAGTGTTTGTGAATAAAGTGTTTATTTCTTAATAATTGCAATGTCCATGTAATGTGGGTATGTGGTCGGTGAGAAGGTTCACATTCTGCCATGAGATCCGGGTTCGAAAGTCACCATGGTCGATTTGCCAGGAAAGAGACTTCCTGATGTTTCCGGTCGCTCCCAGCGTGCAGCACCTTTAAGAAGTGCCTGAAAAAACATACCACTGTCTTGTGAACGAAATTGGATAGATGGAACCCTTAGGAGTAGTCTGAGGTTGCGCTAGTACGAAGTCACAAGTCATCGTGACCGAGCGTGCTGTCCTTGATCAGATTGTTGATCACGCTAGATAACACGCTCTTTCCCAGAAACGGTGACTAAGGTCTGCTTAGCATAGTTGCAGTTGGTGTTGATGTGCCTGAGCAAGTGTCTGCAATAGGGATTGGATAGCCGCTCTATTAGACGGGTATCCTCAAATACGAGAGGCCAGCTATACATACAATGTACATGTACATATTAATGGCAGTAGATATCTAATGTTAATACTGGATTTTATAATTGAATTATATATTTTTTTTTTTTACATTTAAGTGATCGGTTTATATTTTTAAATGGTTTTCTGCACAATTTACACATTAACAAATAGTTCAAAAGCAAAATAGAGAATTGCATGCAGTCCTCTATATTAAAAGTAATTGTTTGTGTTCACAACATGATTGTTTGAAACTGCTAATAATTGCTTCTGCATCTAATTCCTCAAACAATTGCTTTTCAATGGATAGCAACATGTCTGATTCCAAATTCTCGTCAAAAAACGAATTTCTTAACGTTGTCTTTATGATCTTTAGTTTTGAAAATGTCTTCTCATATGGGAGTAACTGATAGTGTGCTGATGAAGCAGTCCGAAGCAGTCCCCCATCTGAGTACTGGCCAGGTTCAATAATGCTTAACTTCGGTGATCTTACGGGAACCGTTGTTTCAACGATATATACCCGTATGTTCTGTTTACCTGGAAGATTTCAAAGCAACAACAAACTCGTATATACGAGACACTGGAAGTGAAAATCGCATAAAAAATAAAGATAAAAATATACGTTCATTTTTTATAATATATTTTCATACTTCTGCTTTAATAAATGTGCTTATCCTTCGTTTCGTTAAATAGTTTTCATCCTTTTGTTTTCACTGAGATGATTGCTTTAATCTGCTAATAATTGCTTCTGTATTCAATTCTTCCTTTTCAATGGATAGCAACATGTATGATTCCAAAAACTCTAAATATATGGTAATCTGTGATTATTTTCCGTGCTCATTTTATAATATATCTTCATACTTCTACTTTAATAATTGTCTTCATTCTTCGTTTCGTTAAATAGTTTACTGCCCAATTTAGAAATTGACAAATAGTTAAAAATCGCAATAGACCATTGATTGCAATTTACTCTGTAAGGGAAAAATTGTTGGCGTTCACTGAGATGATTGCACTAATCTCTCAATAATCTGTATCCAAATCATCTAACAATTCCTTTTCAATGGATAGCAACATGTATGATTTAAAGTTTTCGTCAGAATGCGAATTTCTTAACGTTGTCTTTATGATCTTTAGTTTTGAAAAAGTCCTCTCATATTGGACTTTGAGTAACTGATAGTGTGCTGATGAAGCAGTCCCCCATCTGACTACTGACTATGTTCAATATAGCTTAACTTCCGTGATGGTACAGGAACCGTTGTTTCATCGCTATATGCCCGTAAGTTTACACATTAACAAATGATTCGAAAGCACATTGGACCGTTGATTGTTGTTCACTCTATTACGAGGAAATCTTTTGTTTACATTGAGATGATTGCTTTAAACTGCTAATAATTGCTTCTGTATTCAATTCTTCCTTTTCAATTGGTAGCAACATGTATGATTCCAAACTCTCCCCAGAAAGCGAATTTCTTAACCTTGTCTTTATGATCTTTAACTTTGAAAATGTCCTCTCACATTGAAGTTGAGTAAGCGACAGTGTGAAGATGACTTTATAAAGTTCTGATTCATTTTTATTACTAAAACTGTTGTCTGGGTTTGTTTCTTTATTGCATTTTTATTTGATATAGGGGGCCCACTCAGAGAAGCTGACAATCTGGATAAATAGCCATTGATAGATATTTTTGTTTTTCGGAGAAACTTTTTTTGGTCGAAGAAACATTTTTGTTTTTAGGAGAATCATTTTTGATTTTCGGAGAAACATTTCTGTTCTTCAGCAAACTATTTCAGTTTTTCGGAGAAAACAAAAATGGCAATAAAGATGAAGACAACAGTCCGAACAATTTAAATAATGTAAATAGGCATCACTAATCTTTTACTTTAGATCAGTGATGTCCCGTATGTTTGTTTGATACACGATATCTTTAACATAACCCCTATAGAAAGAAGTCCAGGAGAGTGATGTCTAGTAGATGAGGTGGCCATGGAATTGGGCTATCCATTTCAATTCAACGGCCGTGAAATGTTTGATTTAGGAAGTCAAGAATACGAATATGATATAGGGGTCCACTCAGGGAAGCTGACAATCTGGATAGATAGCCATTGATAGTTACCCAATGTTTGGTCTAATCTGGCTCTTGTCAAGATAAAGATAAAAATATACGTTCATTTTTTATAATATATTTTCATACTTCTGCTTTAATAAATGTGCTTATCCTTCGTTTCGTTAAATAGTTTTCATCCCAATTTACACATTGACAAATAGTTCAAAAGTACAATAGATTATTGATTGCAATTTACTCTATCAGTAGAAAATCGTATGTTTTCACTGGGATGATTGCTCTAATCTGTCAATAATTGCTTCTGTATCCAATTCCTCAAACAATTCCTTTTCAATGAATAGTAACATGTATGATTCCAAATTCTCTTCAGATAACGAATTTTTTTAAACCTTTATGATCTTTACTTTTGAATATGTCCTCTCCCATTATACTTGAGTAACTGATAGATGTGCAGATGACTTTATAAAGTTCTTATTTATTTTATTACTAGAACAGTTGTCTGGGTTTGAAAATGTCTTCTCACATTGAACTTGAGTAACTGGTAGTGTGCAAATGATTTTATAAAGTTCTGATTCCGTTTTATTACTAAAAGAACGTTGTCAGTTTTTATTGCAATGTTATTTGATATAGGGGCTCATTCTATCAGGGAGCAACTTGACGAAGTTGATACCCTGCTTAGTCCACCACTGACACATATGGTTTCAATTTTGGGCAAGATTAGAATTGTTGATCTCTTCCAAAAATAACCCGGCTGACTTGCACATATCTACAAATATCTACACAAACAATGAAAATTTTGGGACAACTCTGAATTATTTCTCTAAGTTCATGAACAAGTTTAATTTTGCATATTTGAATAAATAAATTCACCTATTATGTATATATGAAAACCTTTACATAAACGAAACGTAAAGAAAAGCAATCGGTAAAATTTCTAAAGTAATAATGAATTTTCCTTTGTTAACCCGACCAATATTTGTCAATTTAAACGTAATATTCATTAGATACCCATATTTGAGTAGACGTCGCGTTTACCATCCCGAATATTCTAGAAATCTTAGTAAAGAAAACGGCATCCGCTTTAGTAAAAGAAATATACAATATAAAGCCATGTTTAATCGCGACGTTCTATTGTCTATATATGCCAACTCTTATATAAAATGCAAACAAATATTTCTACAAGCATTGTAAATTTACTTGCATAAGATTTTGGACATTTTGTTACAACCTGATACCCTTGCTGAAGTATAGAGCCGAAATTTACCAATGATCCAATTCCACTGTTTGTTAGAGGTTTAATTCCATCTAGATTAATGCTTGATCGAAATAAATTTTCAGAAAAAGTTAAAATGCCAAGAACTAAATACATTAGTATAGAAAAAAGAGCCCAAGTTGCAATTCTTTCTACAGAATGGTACTCCGAAAATCTCTGCTAGAAAATTACAAATAGGGTGCATTATTTCCTGCAATGATATGCAGAAACCAGTGAAAATGTTGGCAAAAAAAAATGATTTTAATCTAAATTATTGCATAATTATACGCAAACATAGAAAACCAATTTTTTCTTCAAAGATTTGAAACTTGATTCTTTTTTTAAAAGTTTAGCGGAAAAATCAATGCGGTTCCAAACTTTTGGTCGGTAGTGTATATAGATATCTATATTTATATTTTTAAACGACTCTATTTTTTCGCCGACTCTGCCGCCAAAACTTTTCTTTTTCATGTCGATTTCTACATATAGCAAAATACTTTCAGGCGTCATGATTGGCGTGCAATGTCCAGATTTAACTTGATAGCTGGCGGCTTGCAAACGATTACCGAAGCCAAAAGGCCACTAACCTTAACGTTCTGGATTCGGTGCTTGGCAAAATAAATGCCCATGTTGATTGGAAGTCATCGACATGGAAAATGGTGATTCTTTTCCTGCCAATCGACCAGTATTTGACGAGTTTTATTCGCCCTTGGATATTTCCTCTGTTTTCGATGTTAGATGCCAAGTGGGCTAAAAAGTTTCGTTGGTACAACGAAGTCTTTTGTCATTTGGCAGTAATTTTCAGCGACTGTGATGTGGAGGTGGGCGTTTAATAGAAAAATTAATTTCTCTTTCGTGTTTTGCAATGTGGCGGGCAAAGGAAGAACTTAGGTTTGAATTAGTTATTTAATCATCCAATGAGAAATGATAACGGGACACTAAAGACAAATCAGGGCGGGAAAATTGAACTTGCTGCCTTCTTTTTTATTTCTTCTTTCTTTCTTTCTTTCTTTCTTTCTTTCTTTCTTTCTTTCTTTCTTTCTTTCACTACCTTTAGTCATATTCTTTCTTTCTTTCTTTTTTCTTTCTTTCTTTCTTTCTTTCTTTCACAACCCTTAGTCATATTCTTTCTTTCTTTCTTTATTTTTTCTCTCTTTCTTTCTTTCTTTCTTTCTTTCTTTCTTTCTTTCTTTCTTTCTTTCTTTCTTTCTTTCTTTCACTACCTTTAGTCATATTCTTTCTTTCTTTCTTTCTTTTTTCTTTCTTTCTTTCTTTCTTTCTTTCTTTCTTTCACAACCCTTAGTCATATTCTTTCTTTCTTTCTTTCTTTCTTTCTTTCTTTCTTTCTTTCTTTACTCTTAGTCATATTCTTTCTTTCTTTCTTTCTTTCTTTCTTTCACTACCCTTAGTCATATTTCTTTCTTTCTTTCTTTCTTTCACTACCTTTAGTCATATTCTTTCTTTCTTTCTTTCTTTCTTTCTTTCTTTCTTTCTTTCTTTCACAACCCTTAGTCATATTCTTTCTTTCTTTCTTTCTTTCTTTCTTTCTTTCTCTCTTTCTTTCTTTCTTTCTTTCTTTCTTTCTTTCTTTCACTACCTTTAGTCATATTCTTTCTTTCTTTCTTTCTTTCTTTTTTCTTTCTTTCTTTCTTTCTTTCTTTCTTTCTTTCTTTCTTTCTTTCTTTCTTTCAGAACCCTTAGTCATATTCTTTCTTTCTTTCTTTCTTTATTTCTTTCTCTCTTTCTTTCTTTCTTTCTTTCACTACCTTTAGTCATATTCTTTCTTTCTTTCTTTCTTTCTTTCTTTCTTTCTTTCTTTCTTTCACAACCCTTAGTCATATTCTTTCTTTCTTTCTTTCTTTCTTTCTTTCTTTCTTTCTTTCTTTCTTTCTTTACTCTTAGTCATATTCTTTCTTTCTTTCTTTCACTACCCTTAGTCATATTATTTATTTATTTATTTATTTCTTTCTTTCTTTCTCTACCCTTAGTCATATTCTTTCTTTCTTTCTTTCTTTTTTCTTTCTTTCTTTTTTTCTTTCTTTCTTTCTTTCTTTCTTTCACAACCCTTAGTCATATTCTTTCTTTCTTTCTTTATTTATTTCTTTCTCTCTTTCTTTCTTTCTTTCTTTCTTTCTTTCTTTCTTTCTTTCACTACCCTTAGTCATATTCTTTTTCTTTCTTTCTTTCTTTTCTTTCTTTCTTTCTTTCTTTCTTTCTTTTCTTTCTTTCTGTCTTTCTTTCACTACCCTTAGTCATATTCTTTTTCTTTCTTTCTTTCTTTCTTTCACTACTCTTAGTCATATTATTTTTCTTTCTTTCTCTCTTTCTTTCTTTCTCTCTTTCTATCTTTCTTTCTTTCTTTCTTCCTTTTCTTTCTTTCTTTCTTTCTTTTCTTTCTTTCTTTATTTCTTTCTTTTCTTTCTTTATTTTCTTTCCTTCTTTCTTTCTTTCTTTCTTTCTTTCACTACCCTTAGTCATATTTTTCTTCTTTCTTTCTTTTCTTTCTTTTCTTTCTTTCTTTCTTTCTTTTCTTTCTTTCTTTTCTTTCTTTCTTTCTTTCCTTCTTTCACTACCCTTAGTCATATTATTTTTCTTTCTTTCTTTCTTTCTTTTTCTGTCTTTTTACCTTTCTGTTTCTTTCAATGATTTTCCCTCATTCACTTTTCATTCCCTTCTCTCTCTCTCTCTCTCTTTCCATTTCTTTCTCGTATTCGTTCTTCTTCATTATCTCTTTCTCTTTTATTTCTATCTTTCTTTCGCCTTCTCTCTGTCACTTCTATCTTTCTTTTTCTCTCAAGCCTTTTCCCCTCTACTCTATTTTCTTTATCTCTTTTTTTAGTTTTTTAGTTTTTCCGTGGAATTTCACATTTAAGATCACTTCTCCTTCGAATTTTATACGCTTCCCTGTAACTGACTTAGCAATTTTCTGCGTTTGTATCATGGTCGGTCTATTAAGCTTTCTCCATGTCTGTAGGTTAATTATCGTTAAATCCAAACTTGTGTCTAGTTGTAATTTTATCTTTTTATTTAAAATTTCAAGTTCCACGTATTTTCTTATGTTAATAT
The DNA here is from genome assembly GCA_964036315.1 of Acanthosepion esculentum. Taxonomy (NCBI): domain Eukaryota; kingdom Metazoa; phylum Mollusca; class Cephalopoda; order Sepiida; family Sepiidae; genus Acanthosepion; species Acanthosepion esculentum. The sequence goes on along the minus strand of OZ038519.1, from coordinate 7,994,243 downwards.
CATTTCGTCGTGCATTCTAGTAGCTCTTATCTTACTAGTAAATTTTCTGTTCATACATTGGGATGCCTTTTTCCACACGCTAGATATTTTTTATATTTAAAACGACAATCCATATTCCAGTGTAGTCCTCCACATTGATAACATGCAGATGGGGGGTATATTTGCTTAGATTTTTGTCATAATTTGTCCTATACGTTGTACTTTTTCCATTATTATAAAATTTTTGTTTTCTTTCCGGAGAGAGTGAAAATCTTTTTTTCATTATTATAGAATTTTTTTTTTCTTTCCGGGAGGGTGAAAAACGTAAACTTTTGTTCCACTTACGTATATGTGCTACTCCTGACTCCTCGATATACTTCGAGTCTTTCTTTATACTTAGGAATTTTTGGCAGTTTTCTGATAATTTTTGTAGTGTTAATCCCGGCTCATTTTGCAGTTTTGAAAATATTCTTTTCCGCATTTCACTATCCTTAGCTGAGACTAACCCTTGTACAAAAATAAGACAATTGAAATTGTCCGGAATTAATTCTGCCAAATTGAAGTCGTCACAATGTTTATTCACGATTGCGGCGAACGTGGAGCAGTCCTCCTTTTCGTCCTTTACGAGGTTAAGACATTTCCACTTTTTGTGAAATAGTGACGTCTTTGGACTGAAAATCTCTGTAAGGCATGTAACTGCTTCGTCAAACGTTAACTCATTTGTCTTTTTTGGCAAGATGTAATCCACAAATTTTGTGTATTCCTCTGTTCCTAATTTTCTGAGCAACAGACGTAGCTTCTTTGCTTCTGTCCAGTTTTGACAATCGATGTTGTAGATGTCTTCATAACGTCCGAAATAATCCCCGAAATTTTTATCCTCTTCTAGGGAGTAATTGAATGTTTCTATCGTATTCCACACTGCGTCTTGGGAAAAAGTCGCCCCTTTTTCGATATTTTGTTGTTTGTTACCCGCTACCTTTAATATTAGTTTCTGGAGTTGCATTTGTCTTTCTTCATTTTGCATTTGTCTTTCTTGATTTTCCGTCTGCGTTTGTAGTAATTGCTTTTTCCACTTCTCTTCCATTCTTTCTTGGAATTGTAATTGCTATTCATTTTGTCTTTCTTGGAGATGTAATTGCTGTTCATTTTGGTATTTTACAAGTTCTACTAAAATACTTTTAAAATCCTCCATGATAAGAGTCTTATGAAAAACTCGAGTTTCCGTATTTTAATCCTCGTAAATCTTTGTCGCCAAGTTGTTGTGGATACTGGCAAAAAACGGCATTTTTTTCTTTTGAGTCTCCGAGAAGTGCAAATTCTTGTCACCCAAGCTGGTGTGGTGAGAAGAGAGAATTTTTTTCTTTCCGTGTAGGTCCCAATTTCTTGTCACCAAATTGTTGTGGTCGGCAAGGGAGAATTTTTCTTTTTTCTTTTTCCTTTCCCGTGTGAGTTCGAATGCCTCGTCGCCAGTTTTTGTGGATAACGAGGGAGAATTTTGTTGCGTTTTCCTTCCGTGTGAGTCCGATATCCTCGGTCGCCAAGTTGTTGTGGTCGACGAGGGAGAATTTTGTTTCGTTTTTTTTTTTCTTCTTCCCGTGTGCGTTCGATATCCTCGTCGCCAAGTTGTTGTGGATTCCGGGATGAAATCCGGTATCAAATAATAACAAACGCCAAGAATGAATATAGGAAA
>OZ038519.1:7947574-7987574 GCA_964036315.1 Acanthosepion esculentum | reverse complement strand
TTTTGAAATGGAGTAGATTTTTTATCCCTTGTTTCCTCTTTAGGATTGGGTTTCCAGTCCCTTCAAAAGTCTACTTAAACTCGATAATCTAACATCAGCGAATAAGGTTGGACTAATTACTTATACATAATTTTATTCTCCGCTAAGTGTAGATAGTTTCGCTTATCGACCTGTTCACACTCCTCTCCTGTCTTTTGAACAGGAGTAACGGTTCATCACTTGTTTCCTGTTTAGTATTGGCTTTCCGGTTCCTTCTAAAGTGAAATTCAACTTCTGACGTTTTTGTCTTAACTCTGAAATTTTATTTTACTAATTATATTTTCCCAATAAGAGTAGATAGGTTTACCAATCGTCCGGTTCACACTCCTTCCTTCTAAAGTTTACATCAACTCTATATTTCTAACATCTCCGCCTAAACACTGCAATTTTATTTACTATTTATCCTTTATCTTATTTCAATAGAAGTAGATAGGTTTGCCTATCGCCTGGTTCGTATACCTCTTAGGTCTTTTGAACAAGATTAGAGGTTTATTCCTGGTTCACTGTTTAGGATTGGCTTTCCTTCTAAAGGCTTTACATTCTCTTTCACTCCTAGTAGCCCCTTGCGTCTTAGTGGCATTAGCGCCTTGCTTGGAGTGAACTGATTAAAAAACTTCTAGGGTTCACCGGTATCTTCCACAACTATCTTGCATAAACTGTACCTCTTACTCTGTAACATTCTACAAGTGGCTCTTGAGTCTTCTGCAAGGTAAACATTATTATAAAAAGGGTGTTCCAATATGTATGATATTATGAATTTGAATTATACGAGGGTCATTCAATCTATCATATATATATATATACATACATACATATATATATATATATATATATATATATATATATATATATATATATATATATATATATATATATACACATACATACGAGGGTCCTTCAATAAATAAGGGGAATTTTACGGTATAAGGACTTCTAATACAGATAGAAGCTAACTCTTTTTTTAATTTTTCAACGTAGTCTCCCATAGGAGGAGGAGGGGGAGACAAAGAAGAAGAAGAAGACAAAGAAGAAAAAGAAGAAGAAAGAAGGAGGAGAAAGAAGAAGAGAATAAGAGGAAGAAGGCAAAGAAGAAGAAAAATAGAAGAAGAAGAAGAAGAAGAAGAAGAAGAAGAGGAAGAAGAAGAAGAAGAGGAGGAGGAGGGGGAGAAAGAAGATGAATAGGAGGAAGAAGACAAAGAAGAAGGAGGAGGGGAGGAAGAAGAAGAAGAAGAAGAAGAAGAAGAAGAAGAAGAAGAAGAAGAAGAAGAAGAAGAAGAAGAAGAAGAAGAAGAAGAAGAAGAAGAAGAAGGAGATGTAGAAATATTAAACAAGGGGTGTAAACCCAAAATTGGCACCCGAGAATTGTTCTCTATAATTATCTATATATTGGTTTACTTATCTTTTATCTTTCATAATTTATATATATATATATATATATATATATATATACGAGGGTCATTCAATAAATAAGGTCAATTTTTCGGTATAAGGACTTCTAATACAGATAGAAGCTTACTCTTTTTTTATTTTTTTTTTAGTTTACTTCTTTTTTACATGGATTTAATTTCTTTTGCAGATTAAAAAAAACTTTGAGAGTTTTGGCGATTAACAAAGATGGCCGACCAAGAAGCATGCTCTAGGATTGAACAGCGGTCAGTTATCAAGTTTTTGGTTGCTGAAGGGTGCAAACCAGTTGAAATTCATAGGAGAATGTCAACTGTGTATGGTGCCACATGTTTCAGCCAAAAAAATGTCTACAAGTGGGCTAAATTGTTTAAAGAAGGACGGAGCAGTGTTGAGGATGAAGACAGGCCTGGGAGGCCTACAGAAGTGAGGTCTCCTGAGGTGATCGAATCAGTCAATGACCTCATTCGGTCTGACAGAAGGGTGACAGTGGATGACATTGCAAGGATTTTGAGCTTATCTGTTGGGACAAACGCAGGGGTCATCAGTCAGAAGGAGTCATCTTGCATCATGACAACGCAAGGCCTCACACAGCAGCCCAAACGGTGCAGACCATCAACGAGCTGAGCTGGGAACTGCTCCCTCATCCCTCTTACAGCCCAGACCTTGCTGCTTTAGACTTTCACCTGTTTGGTCCCTTGAAAGCGTTCACGAGAGACACGAAGTTTAAAAGTGACGATGAAGTCAAAAGTGTTGTGAGCGACTGGCTGAGACATCAGTCCAAAGATTTTTACGCTGAGGGAATACGGAAGCTTGTGCACAGATGGGAAAAGTGTGTGACAGTGCTGGGAGACTACGTTGAAAAAAAAAGTAAGCTTCTATCTGTATTAGAAATCCTTTACCGAAAAATTCACCTTATTTATTGAATTACCCTGGTATGTATTCTTGTATAGAAAGGTAAAAAATATCTCTACCAAAAAATCAGACGGCATTATCAAAGTGTTCAAATATCCAAAATAAGCAATGACCGTATTATTAAATTTAATTTACCAAAAAAAGACAAAAATGAGTTTAGGGTTAAGAATCAATGATAGCAGTATATGTTAAATTTTTTTAATCATTTCACGCTATGCAATTACGACACAACGTATTAAGAAAAGAAAAAGAGAAACATTATTAAGAGGCGCGAACAATAGAAGAAGAGGAATCAAGATGTCAGTAGATAACGATTGACATTGCATTTAAATTTCTGAAGATCAAAGTTGGCTGGAAAGCATGAAGCCTGAAGAGCGTTCCAAAAGCAAGAATTGTGAGAAAAGAAACTTACAGTTCCATCTAGTCAGCTCAACTGTAAATTGATGAGACCTAGCTGCCAATCTAGTACTGCACTTAAATCCATAGTCTAGATACTATAGCAAAGAGGTCATTTGATCAATTACCATGAAAATATTTATAGGAAAGGCACAGGGAAGCTACATTACAGCAATGGGAAAGGGAATTTCTTTTACTTTTTCTGTGTTTACCTGTCTTACAGATGCATAGAGTTCCTAGAAAAGAAAAATAAACATTTTTCAGTCAAAAAGGCCGCAGAAATTCGTAAAGTTGAAAAAGTGTGACACACTGACATTTGTATTTATTACATTATATATAATCATTTGACACCATGCAAGGTAATAAAGCCACTAAGACACAAGTGAGGATGAAAGAATAAGAAAAAAGTGAAACATTATTAAGGAGCAAGAACAATAGAAGAAGAGGAATCAAGAAGACAGTAGATAACGATTCACATTGCATTTTACATTTCTGAAGATCAAAGTTGGCTGGAAAGCATGAAGCCTGAAGAGAGTTCCAAATGCGAAAGGCGAGTTAGATGAAACTGTTAGCACAGAACTTACGGTTACATGTAGCTAATTCAACTGTAAAATTATGAGACCTAACCGCCAATCTAGCACTGCGCTTAACTAGGTACCAAAGAGGAAAGTTCATCAGAACAATTTCCATGAAAGTATTCATAGAAAAAGAACAGAGAATTAACCTTATGATAAGGAGAAACAGACTGAACATGTGATGCCATATCAGGACCATTAATACAGCGGATTATTCATTGTATTTTATCAAGAAATTGTAAATATATAGCAAGAGCACCGAATCATATGTGGCAGCAATATTCTAAGCATGGGCAAATAGTAGTCTTATAAATATGTATGATAGATTCTAGAGAGAAAAAATGTGTCTAGCACAATTTACCGATTCTAGGAACATTCACGGTAAACATTTTGGCTTTAGGAAAACTCGCCTTAGGAATTTTCGCCGTAGGAATGTCGCTGTATAGGATTTTTGCCGTAAGACTCTGTTGCCGAATCGTTTTAATATGCGAACTACCTTGTTATCAAGTATATTCGGTACACACAATTGTTACTTCGATTTAAACATTTTAAGAAGCGAAGTTATTGGATCAAAATCTGACATCATTCATCCTCATGAGAAATGAGCGCCAAAATTTCAATTTGACACCAGAACCCACGTCACGCAATTTCATATTTCAGACATAACGTTAAACTTTCTGTTGACATAATATCAGTTTGCCAATAATTCTCACTCAAGAAATATATATTATTTCAAACAAACATACATCTTGAATACGCAACCAACTTCAATATAAAATATCTGATCAAAGAAAGATAACCTGTTGACCGCGTAAGGCCGGGGATCGGGACGGACAGCAGCCGCTAGCCGGTCTTCGTTCGCCGTCGCCGGACGAGCGTCGTGCGCCTCAGCAGTGGTCGGCGTGAAAAGTCAACGAGCCAAGTTCCGACTTTGGGTGTTTCGGAAAAAAATTCAGAAAATGAAATTCGAAAACGAAACTAAATCTATTGCATATTATCAAACACTCAGTAAGTCTTTTGATATTTACGCAAATTATTTACAAACACATGGTACAGTGGATAAAGGCGTTGGTTAGATCCAGTGACAGACCCAAAGAGTGTGAGTTCAATACCCGGTTCAGGCAGTGGAGAACTTTCAGAGGGAAAATTACCAGGAGATAACTGATAACTGACATCCATCAAACATAGCTCGTGGAACTAGAACAGTCTACCCCAGTGATCGAAATAAAGGGTTCGGTTCGAAATTCCAACCACCTGAAGAAGGCCGGAGCGTACAACGGCCGAAACGTTGTGACAAATATGGCGACAAAGATGAGGACAATAGTCCGACTAATGTAAATACTATAAACTGTTTTGAATTCACTATAAATATCTAAATATTGGAATATACGAAAAAAAAAAAAATACGGCGAAATTGTCTTACGGCAAAAATCCTATATGGGGTAGACTGTTCTAGTTCCACGTGCCATGTTTAATGGATGTCAGTTATCAGTTATCTCCTGTTAATTTCCATCTGTGCCATGTGCCCTCAAGGACACATGGCACAGTGGATAAAGGCGTTGGTTAGATCAAGTGACAGGACCCAAAGAGTGTGAGTTCAATACCCGGTTAAGGAAGTGGGAACATTCAGAGGGAATTAAAAGGGTATGACTGATAACTGACATCCAACGGCCGAAACGTTCTAATAAATATGGTGACAAAGATGAGGACAATAATCCGAATAATGTAAATAATGTTAAACTTTCTTTTAAGATAATATCAATCTACCAATAATTCTCACTCAAGAAATATATATTATTTCAAACAAAATTACAACTTGAATAAGCAACCGACTTCAATATAAAATATCTGATCAAAGAAACATAACCCTTTCAAACTCTCAGTCTTTTGAAATTTACACAAATTATTTGCAAACATAAATTGTTTTAAATTCATTATACATATCTAAATATTGAAATATACGAAAATTGTCTTACGGCAAAAATCCTATACTGCGAAGTTTCCTACAGCTAAAATGCCTGAGGCGAGATTTCGTACGGCAAAAATGTTTACGGCGAATGTACCAGATACGCAATTTATTCTCGTAGATGGAGACATTAAGAGAATTAATCATGAATTAAGACCCTTTCTGCCTCTTAATCGCATGGCTGATGCTAACCGCGAGGAGAGTAGTTAGTTCCGCCTTTGGAGGGGTGGGGCTTTCATTCTCGGTTGACATGTGGATAGATTATACTGAAACCATTGCTAGATTTGCTTCTAAGAATATTGGTTCACTGTGCCGTGCGATACAATTATTCTCCCCTGAATCTCATATTTATAAGTCTAACATTCATCCAGGCTTTCAAGACCATATATGGTATGTTGCAACTTATTTATTTAGAGGTTCTAGATAAAATCTAAAGGAGAATCAGCTATATGTTATACTTCTTGACGTGGCATATCGGCTTCAGTCACATTCCAACCGCCATCAAGTTGATTCCCTGTGCCCCCTTTAAATAACACTTCCATGGTAGATGTTTCGGGGTAAACATTTTGCTATGGTACCTAGACTTGATGAATTTACGTACAGTACTGGGTTTGTGGAAAGGTCTCATCAATTCACGGCTAAATTGGTCAGATGTAACCGTAAGTTCTTTGCAAACAGTTTATTTTCTGGCATTTCACAATTGCGGAAACCAGATCCAGCTCAATGCTTTCCAGCCAACATTTATCTACTGTCTTCCCGATTAAATTATGACAGTTCCGTGTAGGATACAGGTTCGATTCCTGTCGGTGGACTAATAATTTCTATGAAAATTTCTCGGACATTCAGGCCGGTAAATGTCCTTAATACTGTTTATTATAAACAGAGCATTTGCTTAAATATTTGTATCTATAAAAAGAACGTATAAACTTAAAAATGTCTTAAAGCACACACACATACACACTTATAAAAATATATATATATATATATATATTACTCTACCGTACATCGGAGTTCAAATTCCAGTCGAATCTATTACATTCATTTACGTGCTAATACCCTTGGGAAAGGTATGAATCCTAAATCCTCTTCTTCATCCAGCTATGGGTAAATAGCAGGACAGACTGGCTTCTATAGCCTTGGATGGCCACCGGTCGTTTGGGGACCTTGCTGCACTGTATTCGGCTTTCAAAAAGTGTGGATGTTTCTGCACAAAACCTTCACCACTATAATCAAATCTCATGTGCTGTTGTCGGACTGTCGGTTTCCTAGGAACTAATATACTTCTGAATTCAACGGGAGAGTCGTGTATACATACATACATACATACATGCATATATATATATATATATATATATATATATATATATATATATATATTATGGTTATGACATTTTTGTAACCCTAAGTTCATGTGTCATAAACCAGTGACCTTTAGTTCAAAAGTAATTAAAAGGCCATTAATTTGTTTACTTGCATTATTTACAATATTTGGACTGTTATCTTCATCGCAATATTCACAACGTTTCGGCCGTTGTACGCTCCTGCCTTCTTCAGCTGATCGGAATTTTGAAACGAACTCTTTTTTTCGTCCACCGGCGTATTATTGTTCTAGTTACATGTGCCATGCCTCTTCTGGATGTCTCAATTAATTCCCTTTAACAACTCTCCAAGGTTGGTGAAACACTGCTGTGGCCTGGTATTGAACTCACAACACTTTGTGTGTAATCACTGAATGTAACCAACGTCTTTATCCACTCTGGCATAATACCTCATCTCAGAGATATAGACAGATAATTTGTTTTAGTTCTTGAAAAAGGTCAATCCAAATACGATGTTACCATGTACACAATAGAGGTAAACAAACAAAATTCTTCAGAAATTTTATTCTTCAATTTGGTAATGATGGAATTGGAAAGAACTTATGGATTTTCTTAAGTATTTAACAGTTTATAGATCTTGCATAATCCACAGAAAAACATAATCAACAGAAGCAGGGAACGACACTCACTCACATTAACTGTACAAGGCCGTGGAATGTCATAGTACGAGTGGGGGCCAAAAGTAACAGTTGAGATGATAAAAGGGGACCACAAACAAACTGGGGAGGTTGGGAATCTCAAGTTGGATCAAAACCAAAGGAAGAAGCCGGGAACAGACCGAGAACGACGCTCAATCCCATTAACTAGGTACACAAAAGAGAGTATAACTTAACGAGGGGAGGGTTTACAGGAAACCGTCCCGTTGTGACGAAGAGGACTTAAAAAAGAAACTCAATGATAGCCCCTTTCACACGAACCAAGCTCGCTACTTTCACCCACCTTTCGTTGAAATCTGTCGACACCAAACGCTATCTATCAGTTCTGATCTTCACTTTCATCTGATGCTGAAAGAATCCGGCCAGAGACTGATGAGAACAGCGTTCACGTCGCAAGATTCCCAATTTGCTATTGATGCAGTTGGATAGTAATTATGCATTTGAACTCATTTAACAGCTTATAGCTATAGCATAAAATACAAACTTACAAATAAACGTAAACAATTCTAGAAGTTCCATAAAGTTCTAGAAAGCTCCAGGAATCTCCAGAAGGTTCCATAATATTGTAGAAGACCCAAGAATGTTTTAGTACTACTATATTTATAAACGTTCTGGAAATTTCTTCTTTGGGGTGATATTAAAAAAAACAATAAACTGAATTAAAGCCTTCATCATTATATTTGAAGAAAAGTCCATTGAATTGCATGGTGGAATATGATTGAAAAAATAAAAAAAAATACTTCTGATTCTTTGTCATGAAGAACTATTAACAATGTATACGTTAAACTTTAATATTTTTAAGGTCTGTTAATCTTAGATTCTGGAGAATAATTTGTAATTTCTTAAATACGATGCTAACAGTTTCTTTTCTCGCGTTGGAGGTCTCTTCCACTTCCATGTTTTCCAGCCAACTTTGATCTTCAAATATTTAAATGCAATGTCAATCGTTATCTACTCTCTACTTGATTACTCTTCTTCTATTGTTCTCGCTCCTTAATAATGTTTCTCTTTTTTCTTATTCTTTCACACTCAGTAACCTCTTGTGTCTTAGTGGCTTTACTGCCTTGCATGGGGTGAAATGATTAGAAAACCAATTTAAATGCAATGTCAATCATTAACTACTGTCTCCTTGATTACTCATCTATTGTTCTTGCTCCTTAATAATGTTTCTCTTTTTTCTGATTTTTTTACTCTCAGTAACCCCTTGTATCTTAGTGGCTTTACTGCCTTTAATGGGATAATATGATTAAAAAAAAATTCTTTGTCATGAAGAAATATTAAAAATGTGTTCTTTATATTATTTAAGGTTTGTTAATCTTAGATTGTCGAGAATATTTTGAAATTTCTTTAATATTATCCTAACAGATTCTTCTGTCGCACTTCTCGCTTGTGGAACTCTCTTCCAGCTCCTTGATTTCCAGACAATTTTGATCTTTAAAAATTTAAATGCAATGTCAATCGATATCTACTCCCAATTACTCTTTCCTATTCCCGAACGTTATTAATGTTACTCTTACTAATTCTTCTACACCTGGTAAACCCCAGGTTTCTTAGTGGCTTTATTGCCTTCTTCGTGACCTTTCGGCTCCATGCTTTCCAGCCAACTTTAATCTGCAGAAATTTAAATGCAATGTCAATCGCTATCTACTGTCCTCACGTTCTTCTATTATCCACGCTGCTTAGTATTGCTTTTTTAACACTTAGTAACCATTTTGTGCCTTAGTGGCTTTAGTGCCTTATATTATATTTCGCGTATTTTTGTTTCGATATTTCATAAAAGATATTTTACCATAAATAAATATAAACATATATTATGTCTTATGTTCGGAAAAATACGGTAATTTGGATTGTGGACTTATTTCATACAAAATTACCTGTAATGCTAAAGACACACATGGAAATATTTAAATACACAGATCCTTGATAGAAATTTATTAACCTGAACAGACGGCTTAGATAAAAAAATATAAACGATATATTAGACAAGACATGAGGAAAATTTTTATAATTACCTCCAAATTGAGATGAGTTGCTTGAGCGGTACTAATGCTGGCAAAAAGTCAATATGAATTAATCTGTCTTTCTGAAATATTTAGCCATAAGAGGCATCCAATTAGCTTCTTTTGTTCCCGAAATTTGCATTGATGTCTGCGAATATCAGCCTATTATGCGTAATAGACCAAATGAATTCGCAACACATGACCGTGCACGTTAAAAATAAATCGCACTTCAAAACCTGCATTTCGAAAAAAAGTCTGCTAGTAGGAAATTTGGTTCAGTATTTTCTCCAGAATCTGTCTTACCACTTTATAACTTTACTATTCGTCAATGCATTTGACATTCCTGCAAAATCTTGTCTGGTGCTCCTGTCATATATTTTGAGTCCTTGTCTGCCATCTCGGCTTCAATCAGTTCTCCTACCACCATAATGTAGCTTCTCTGTGATATTTCTATGAATACTTTCATGGAACCACCTCTTAATTACTGGTGTTCTCAGATCAACACTGACCCGGGGTGGTAGCACCTGGTAGAGTCCCACCTATGTTTAAGTAGTTATCCTCTAAACTGCGGTCAAAACATCATGAAAGTGCAAAAATAGATTTTAATACCGGAAGTACTTTGTAAAATATTACCAGGAATGCATTTTTGAAAAAAATAAATATTACCAGTAATAAAAATAGCTAAATATTCTTCTCTTGCTGATAGATTTTTTTTTACTCCTGTGGCAGTGGAGACTTCAGGGGTTATTGTCCCTCGTTCGATGGCGTTCCTTCGGGGGATTGGCGCGATTGCGTCTCGATTAAGGAACGAGCCTCGTGAAACGGAGTGGCTCTTGCAGCGTGTCTCACTGGCGACGGTTCGAGGTAATGCTTTCTCCATCATAGCGGCTGGCAGAGGATAGAAAAAATTGTTTATAGTTACGTTGTTCTGGAATTGTCATCATTGGTCGACCGAACTTGCTTTCTTTCAATGACTTTTGCTTTGTTATTATTAGTTACTTTGTTCAATAAATTATCAGCGCATAAAAATCTTGTCAACATTAAATAACCCATTGAGGTTGAGATGCCGTAAACCAAACCAAACAAAACCAAACCTTGGTTAACTAGACGCTTCTCTGTGGGTGAATGGTTAACATCAGCTCAAATGACGGTTTCCATTATAGGGGTTGCACGTTCGATTCCTGTCTGAGAACCCATATGTAATTTATATTTAGTATTTACATTATTCGGACTATCATTCTTATATTTTTTGCCATGTTTATCTCAACGTTTGGGCCGTTGTAAGCTCCGGCCTTCTTCAGGTGGTTGGAATGTCGAACTGAACCCTTTATTTCGCTCACTGGGGTAGACTGTTCTAGTTCCACGTGCCATGTCTAATGGATGTCAATTATCAGTTATCTCCTGCTTAATTCCCCTCTCCAAGTTCTCCACTGCCTTAACAAGGTATTGAAGTTAAACTCTTTGGGTCCTGTCACTGGATCTAACTAACGCCTTTATCCACTGTGCCACGTGTCCTTGGTGCGCTGAAGAAGGCCAGAGAGTACAACGGTCGAAACGTTGTAATAAATATGGCGACAAAGATGAGGACAATAATCTGAATAATGTAAATAGTGTACATAATACCTCATCTCAGAAATATAGACAGATACTGAAAGGCCGAAACGTTGTGATAAATATGGTGACAAAGATGAGGACAATAATCTGAATAATGTAAATAGTGTACATAATACCTCATCTCAGAAATATAGACAGATACTGAAAGGCCGAAACGTTGTAATAAATATGGCGACAATATGAAGACAATAGTCCGAATAATGTAAATGATGTACATAATACCTCATCTCAGAAATATAGACAGATACTGAAAGGCCGAAACGTTGTAATAAATATGGCGACAAATATGAGGACAATAGTCCGAATAATGTAAATAGTGTACATAATACCTCATCTCAGAAATATAGACACATACTGAAAGGCCGAAACGTTGTAATAAATATGGCGACAAAGATGAGGATAATAGTCCGAATAATGTAAATAGTGTACATAATACCTCATCTCAGAAATATAGACACATACTGAAAGGCCGAAACGTTGTAATAAATATGGCGACAAAGATGAGGACAATTGTCCGAATAATGTAAATAGTGTACATAATACCTCATCTCAGAAATATAGACAGGTAATAAATATTGTATAAATAAAAAAAATACTTAAATAAATTGTATCTTTAAAAATATTGTATTAACAGAAAATATATTAAATAATTGTCAGACTTAATCCATTTCATTATTTATATATATATATATATATATATATATATATATATATATATATCCTTGCGCTTTTGTGACTTAAATGTATTTGTTTCTCAATCTGAACTGTATTTCTAACTAACCTCTCCGTCATACTGCGGTATTAAGCAGAAAATATTTATCCCCCCTGGACCACCCTTCAAATTTCCCAACATATGGTTTGGATAAAGACGTAACAAGCAATTAGATAGACAGCAGTACACTACAAGATAAGGTGTTTGTTTCGATTGGACCAGACGCATTTCGCGTGCAAATAAAAACGCCAATGAACTTGACAGAAAGCACGTGCCTCCGGAGGCGTACATAAATTATGAGGAATAGTTATTTAGCTTTGGTTAGTCTGCCACAAGGCCGCAAGATTCGGAGTCATAGGCGGGGTCTGCTGATTGTAATTATATGATAGTTATGAGCGGGTAGTGATATTGGCGAGTTCAAATCCCGGACAAGCCTTTAAATAGATAATCCAAAAATAATTATATACTCACAAAAAAACAAAGCAAAACATTATTAGAATAAACTATAGGCTGTGATGGATAAATTCTCGTCTGAATGACGCAAAAATGAAAATGACGCCGGCATCGCATTTTAAAAGACATATTTACCAAAATTACAAAAATATCTTGAAAGACTAAAGAAAAATTATTCAATAAAATCGTCATTGGCTTCAAAAACAGCTTCCTAATGTCTTTGAAATCTCCTGCATCTCTCGTGGATGGTCTCCTTGTTTAAAGTGATGAATGTTGCCTTAATCTTTGCCTTCAGTTCAATTTTGGTGTTGCAAGGAGTTTTTGTTGCTCTCTCGGTCAACTGCGCCCCAGACGAAATAATCAGTGGGGATTGCGGTCTGGGGAGTTAAGTGCCCAGATGTAAGAAGTGACGTGGGTGCAAAGATGAAATTTATCCAATAAAATTGCCATTCGCTTCAACTACGGTCTTTGGACGACTTCGGAGTCTCTTGCAACGCTTCTGGACGGTCTCCTTCCTTAAGTTCATCTTTCGGGTAACAAGGAATTTTGTTGCTCTTTTTCTCAATTGCACATCACACATAATAATGAAGGAGTAAAATCTGGGGTGGTAACTCGCCAGATGTAAGTGGTGATATGGTCTCAAAGAGGGAACTAAGGACTGTTTCTCGTCTGAACATGGAAATAACGATACAGTAAAGAGAGATTTGCCACGTTTCGGTTGTGGGGACATAGTTTAGGGGGTACTATTCATCTTTCACTGTGTCATGTAGACGCTTTTGACTCTGTATCTGTCTATATTTCTGAGATGAGGTATTATGTACACTATTTACATTATTCGGACTATTATCTTCATCTTTTATTGCCATATTTATCACAACGTTTCGGGCTTTCAGTATCTGTCTATATTTCTGATATGAGGTATTATGTACACTATTTACATTATTCGGACTATTATCCCCATCTTTGTTGCCATATTTATCACAACGTTTCGTCCTTTTAGTATCTGTCTATATTTCTGAGATGAGGTATTATGTACACTATTTACATTATTCGGCACGGTGGAGTAATGGATAACGGCTTGGATTGAGGAATCGGAGAGCCGAGTTCGAATTCCAGTCGATTCCATTACATTCACTTACGTGCTAATACCCTTGGGAAAGGTGTGAATCCTCTTCTTCTCCCTCCAACTATGGGTAAATAGCAGGACAGACTTGGTTCTATAGCCTTGGATGGCAACTGGTCTAGGAGAAGGACAACTCTGAATTCAAAACCTGCGGAGGGTCGTTTGGGGACCTTGTGGCATCCGTTGCACCAGGTCCCTGTATTCGTCCCTCCAAAAAGTGTGGATGGCCCTGCACAAAGCCTTCACCACTATAATCAAATCCTGTGTGGCTGTCGGGATTTCAGTTTCTGGGAACTGATCTGTCTGACCCTCATACGTCGAGTTCGACGGGAGAAGCATAATAACATTATTCGGACTATTGTCCTCATCTTTGTCGCCATATTTATTACAACGTTTCGGCCTTTCAGTATATGTCTATATTTCTGAGATGAGGTATTATGTACACTATTTACATTTTTTGGACTATTGTCCTCATCTTTGTTGCCATGTTTATCTCAACGTTTCAGCCGTTGTAATCTCCGGCCTTCTTCAGGTGGTTGGAATGTCGAACTGAACCCTTTATTTCGCTCACTGGGGTAGACTTTTCTAGTTCCACGTGCCATTTTCTAATGGATGTCAGTTATCAGTTATCTCCTGTTAAGGAGGTAACTGATAAAGGACATAGTACCCCCTAAACTATGTCCCCACAACCGAAACGTGGCAGATCTCTCTTTACTGCATCGTTATTTCCATGTTCAGACGAGCAACAGTCCTTAGTTCCCTCTTTGAGACCATATCAGCACAATAGTCCGAATAATGTAAATAGTGCTTTTGACTCTGTCAAGGCTGGAAAGTTAAGTCTGTGAAGCTCCAGTCCTACAACAAGGTATAATTGAAGCATTTGCAAACAATTTTTGGAAAGTTATATTCAAAATTTTAATCTTGTTGCGCAACAGCTTATTCAAGAATTGGAAATATACGAAAAAATTTAAACTTTTACAGTCAGTCAGCTAGAAGCTTCGCAGATTCATTTTGACACATTTGAGCGTTCGCAGTTACATTTCTATAAACGCCGTATTCGTATCGGGAAGCAGATTTTCTTTAACCTGATTTATCGATCCCTTTCGCGGTTGACGTTGAACTTCTTTTTTTTTTTTACCTTTTATTAAAATGGAATGATTAATATCTAAAAGTGTGGTTTATTCTTTTCCAGTTTCTGTGTCAGAATCTCTAAGCAAATATGCAAGGAATAAAGAAAAAAATGAATGCTGATCAGGTATTCAATGAAGAAATAACGACTGGCATTGATTCATCTTTTGTATTTCCTTCTTTCTATTTTTTCTTCACTTGCTTATTCCTTTCTTTCCCTTCTCATTCCCTTTTCCTAACATTCGTTCTTCTAATTGTCCTCCTTCTTACTCTCCTTCTCTTTACTCTTCTTCTTACTCTCCTTTTCTTTACTCATCTCCTTCACCTTACTCTTCTTATTATTATTACTCTTCTCTTTATTCTCTTTCTCCTTATTCTTCTTCTCTTACCCTTCTTACTCTCCTTCTTCTTACTCTTCTCTTCCTCTTTTCCTTACTATGCTTCTCCTTACTCTTCTTCTCCTTACTCTCTTTCTCCTTGCTCTTCCTCTTCCTCTCCTTCTCATTACTTTATCTTTAATCTTCCTCTTACTCAACGTTTCCTTGCTCTTCTTCTTCTTCTTCTTACTCTTGTTATTACTCTCCTTCTTCTTACACTTCTTATTCGTAATCTACTCCTTTCTCTCCTCCTCCTTACCCTCTTTCTCTTTCCTCTTCTTCTTCGTACTCTTCTTCCCCTTACTCTCCTTCCCCTTACTCTCCTTCCCCTTACTCTCCTTCCCCTTACTCTCCTTCTCCTAACTATCCTTATTCGTACTCTTCTTATTCGTACTCTACTCCTTACTCTCCTTCTCCTTACTCTCATCTTCTTTACTCCTCTCCTTACTCCTCCTCCTCCTCCTCTTCTTCTTCCTCTTCTTCTTCTTCTTCTTCTCTTACACTGCTTCTCCTTACTCTTCTCCTCACTCTCCTTCTTCCTATCTTTCTTATTATTTTAATGATTTCACCCCAAGCAAGGCAATTTTGTAACGTACGGTGGCCGTTAATAATTAAGTATAACACAAGACGTCAACGTTAAGATAAAACAGTATTTAATTACAACCACAAATAAATATTTAACAAGAATCAAAGATAATTAGCCATTTCAGTGAATACCTCGTTAGTAGCGCGGCTCGGCTTAACGTCCGGTAAATCCTAAATCAAAACCCAAATCATTGACGCACAATAATTCACACAAATTCGACTGGACAGTTCCACTCAACAGTCATCCAATAATCATTGCAGTCAGTAGCCTGACACCGCTATTTTTTACATTTGAAAACTTATATTCATAAGTCCGGAGTGTCACGTTCGAAACTCAGTGTCGGTAGTTACTTATTTTCTTCCTTTATGACATTGATATTACTACTTGTTTACTAAAGTCCATAGCATGACGGTCTGGGTAGTTGCGATAAAAAGAATCTGAAATTAAGATGAAGGAAATAGTAGTTAAAAATGAATAGTGGTTGCGAATGTTTCATCTAATAATAATAATAAAATTCCACATGTTTTCTAATACCAAAAGACGACAATGATTTGAAGGTTACCCTCAATACGGTATGGATTTCGGATTAGATAAATGTACAAAGTAACATTAAAGAAAAAGAGAATTCTAGTAACATACTGAATAGATCTAGATTTTGTCACAAAGATTGGGGAACTGGAACAAGAAGAAGCTTATAAATACTTCGGTGTCAGCGAAGGAGATGGAATTGAGCATCCCCAAATGAAGGAGAATGTAAAAAAGGGCACTACTAGCGTGTGTGAGTCTGGTGTTAAAGACCGAGATGAAAAAAACGAAAAAAAAGAATATCAGTCATAAAAATCTTGGCTGTCCTTGTTGTGTAATACAGTTTTAACGTCCATAATTGGAGTATAGCTTACATGTTGATGTGAAAACGTAAAGCTTCTCACTTGACAACGCATGCGTCATCTTAAGGCTGACATTGATCCTCTGCATGTGACCAGATCAGGAAGTAGAGGATTAGTTCAACTTGAACTGCCTTACAAAGACACAATAATCGGTCTTCAAAGATATCTGGAAACTATATAAGACTAGATGATGATCTGTGTCAAAGAACACGAAAGAAATGAGAAACTTTATTTAGTTACAAAAGAAGCTATGAAATTCAAAATTGAATTTTGAGTGGGTGAAGAAGTACGAGTAAATTACTGCAGCGGCAAAGAACCTAAAAAAACAAACAAATCCAAAGTACCAAATGCAGAAACGATGTCAAGATAGACCTCTTCATGATCAATATTCTGCCCGTACCAAATAAGCTGATCTAGACAAACCTCGTACGTAGAGTCGAGTTAAAAGCTGAAACTGAACGTTTTATTCTTGCTGCGCAGGACCAATGCTTGCTAACGAGAAATTACCAAGCGCACATACTGAAAAATTATGGTGACCCCAAATGCAGATTCTGTTATAAATATCCAGAAACAATTATTTTGTATCAGGTTTCACATTGTTAACACTCAATGAATCTAAAACTCGGCAGGAAAGCGTAGGCCAATATCTACACTTGAAAATATGTAACTGTTACGTGAAGGAAACTGAAAGAGACTGGTATGAACATCACCCAGACCCGGTTACAGAGATTGGGCCGGTAACATTTTTATGGGACTTTACAATACACACAGTCAGAACAGTCAAAGCTAATCGCTCAGACATTGTAATCAAAGACCACAAGAACAGAATATGCTTTCCTATTGACATACTAAGGAAACAAAGAGGAAGCAAGTATACTAATACTACTACTACTACTACTACTACTAATGATAATAATAATTTCAAAGTTCTTACTTGGATCATGGGAGACATTAAGCGAATGGATGTGAAAACGTAAAGCTTCTCACTTGACAACGCATGCGTCATCTTAAGGCTGACATTGATCCTCTGCATGTGTCCAGATCAGGAAGCAGAGGATTAGTTCAACTTGAACTGCCTTACAAAGCCATAATAATCGGTCTTCAACGATACCTAGAAACTACAGAAGACTGGTGGAGGATCTGTGTCAAAGAACATGAAAGAAATAAGAAAGTTTATTCAGTAATAAAGGAAGCCAACAAATTCAAAATGAAATTTCAAGTGGGAAAATAATTGCAGCTGCAATGACCCTAAAAAGAACAGAAAGCAAATTCAATGTACCAAATGGAGAAATGATGGCAAGGTAAGCCTCTTGATGGCCAATACTCAGTCCGTACCAGATGATTTGATGTAGATAAACCCCATACCCATTCGTGGTTACCTAATGCAAGGTTAAAGCTGAAACTGAAGGTTTTATTCTTACTGTACAGGACCAATGCTTTCTAACGAGAAATTACCAAGCACACATACTGAGAAATTGTTTTGAACCCAAATGAAGATACTGTGAGAAATATCCAGAAATATTTTGATCAGGTTAGCACAGTGTTAGCAGCCACTGAATATAAAACTCGGCCTGATAGAATTGGCCAATATCTGCACTGGAAAATATACAACGTTTACGGAAAGGAAACTGCAAAAAATTGATATGAGCATCACTCACACCCAATTACAGACATAGGACTTGTAACCGTTTTTCCGATTTTACAATAGACACAGGCAGAACAATCAAAGCTAATCGCCCAGACATCGTAATCAAAGACCACAACAGCAGAATGTGCCTTCTTATTAAAAGTTCTTGCAGATTGATATATATCTTTGAAGAACTTCAGAAAACTATCAACATACAAGGATCTTCAAGTGGAAATCTAAAGAAAATGTGGCATCTAAAGACATCAATAATTCCAGTTGTATTTGGATCCTTCAGTTTGAATTAAAAAAAGGTCCCAAAAGACTCATTGACGGGATTCTTGGCAGCCCATTTTTTAAAGAAATGCAACAAATTGTACTCACAAGAACAGACAACACCTTACGAAAGGGCTTTATCTATGTAAAATATGTATGATCTTACGGGGTTCTTTTTTACAAAGATGATTAGTGGAAAATGTCATGAAGCTATTTCTGACATTAGGTCTCTGTTTATGCCGACAATGTAAATAGTGTAAATAATTATAATACCTCAGAAATAGATCCAGATCCAGAAGAAGGCCGGAGCGCACAACGACCGAAACGTTAAGAGTATGGCAATAAAGATGAGGACAACAGTCCGATCAATGCAAATAGTGTAAATAATTACAATGCCTCATCTCAGAAATATAGACAGTTCCTGACGAAGGACGGACCGTACAACGGACGAAATGTGAATAGGGCAATAAAGTTGAGGACAACAGTCCGAAAAATGTAAATAATGTAAATAATTAAATAACGCATCTCAGAAATATAGACAGATCCTGAAGAAGGCCGATGCGTACAGCGGCTGAAACGTCGTCAATATGGCAATAAAGATGAGAACAACAGCCCGAAGAATGTAAATAATGTAAATAATTACTATACCTATCACAGAAATATAGATTTTCCTGAAGAAGGCCGAGGCGTACAACGGCCGAAATGTCGTGAATGTGGAAATAAAGATAAGGACATCAGTCCAAACAATGTAAATAGTGTGCATAATTACAATATCTCATCTCGTAAATATAGATATATCCTGAAGAAGGCCGGAGAGACCAAGGGCTGAAACGTCGTGAATGTGGCTATAAATATGAGGAAAACAGTCCGAACAATGTAAATAGTGTAAATAATTACTATACCTCATCGCAGAAATATGGACAGATGCTGAAGAAGGCCGAGGCGTACAACGGCCGAAACGTCGTGAATGTGGAAATAAAGATAAGGACACCAGTCCGAACAATGTAAATAGTGTGAATAATTACAATACCTCATCGCAGAAATATAGATCCTGAAGAAGGCCGGAGAGACCAAGGGCTTAAACGTCGTGAATGTGGCTATAAAGATGAGGAAAACAGCCCGAACAATGTAAATAGTGTAAATAATTACTATACCTCATCGCAGAAATATAGACAGATGCTGAAGGCCGAGGCGTACAACGGCCGAAACGTCGTGAATGTGGAAATAAAGATAAGGACACCAGTCCGAACAATGTAAATAGTGTGAATAATTACAATACCTCATCGCAGAAATATAGATCCTGAAGAAGGCCGGAGAGACCAAGGGCTGAAACGTCGTGAATGTGGCTATAAAGATGAGGAAAACAGCCCGAACAATGTAAATAGTGTAAATAATTACAATACTTCATCGCAGAAATATAGACAGATCTTGAAGAAGGCCGGAGCGTCCAACAGCCAAAGCGTCGTTAATGTGGATATAAAGACCAGAACAATACTCCGAATAATTTAAATAGTGTAAATAATGATGAAAATAATGTCTGACAATATATTGTGTTTTTTCCTGTTTGTAACGTTTTTCTATTAAGCAGCCATTTTGTCTGGAAGAAATGATGTTCTCCAGAAATGGTACTTCAGAGAATTTTCTGTCATAAACAATGCTTGCTTGCATGAAAAATTATGTCATGACAAGAATTTACTTTTTTTTTCTTTTTCTTTTTTTCGCCCTGAAAGGAAACGCCACTTAGAAAGGAAGAAAGGTGCCACAGAAACCGGACACTAATTCTTTGAGGCGATAAACGGTGCGCTTAAGAAATACATCGATAAATCAACCCGGCAGCAGTCGAAGACGGACGCTTTTTAAGGAAGAGACAGTCGAAACGTGTCGTCGTCGAATTTTTATTAGAAATTAAGAGCAAAATATTGGATTTACGACAATTCGTTTTCATTGGCTCTTACCAGAACCGGAAGTAAATTTGTGGCGAGCCGTGTTCCGATTCCGGACAAGTCCGGTTGCGTTCACTCTGCAATAATGCCATCGGTTAAGATTATCTCGCTTCTCGAAACTCGATCGAGGATAGATTTCCAGAATTTAGAGATTTTTGAAAAATCCAAAAAAGTACCATACGTGATACACGATTGGATGATCATGTCTCTCCACAACTTCCTCACCTAAATCACTGTTGACGCTTTTATTTAAATGCCATACGTGATACTCGATTGGGCGATCATGTCTCTCCACAATTTCCTCACCTAAATCCTTGTTGAATGTTTCAGTTAAGTGCCTTACGTGAATCCCGCTTGTGCGATCATGTCTCTCCATAACTTCCTCACCTAAATCACTGTTGGCGCTTTTATTTAAATGCCATACGTGATACTCGATTGGGCGATCATGTCTCTCCACAATTTCCTCACCTAAATCCTTGTTGAATGTTTCAGTTAAGTGCCTTACGTGAATCCCGCTTGTGCGATCATGTCTCTCCATAACTTCCTCACCTAAATCACTGTTGACGCTTTTATTTAAATGCCATACGTGATACTCGATTGGGCGATCATGTCTCTCCACAATTTCCTCACCTAAATCCTTGTTGAATGTTTCAGTTAAGTGCCTTACGTGAATCCCGCTTGTGCGATCATATCTCTCCTCAACTTCCTCACCTAGATCGCTGCAGACTCTTTCAGGTAAGTGCCATAAGTGATACCCGCTTGGGCGATCCTATCCCTCCACAGATTGAATCACGATTGGGTGATATTTCTCCACAACTTCCTCACCTACATCACTGTTGACTCTTTTAGTTAAGTGCCTACGAGATACTCGCTTGGGCGATCATGTCTCACCAAAGCTTCCACACTTAAATCACTGTTGGCTCTTATACATGATACACGCTTAGGGGATCATTTCTCTCCACAACTTCCTCACCTAAATATCTTGAATCTTTCACTTGGGTGATCATGTCTATTTGGATCCATGACTGACTAGATTTTTTCCAAAGTAGGTTGCCAAGGAAGTCTATAAAAACCAGTCTCGCCTGCTGTTCAACCCATAGACGGAGGGATAATGGATTCTTACCTTTGCCAAGGGTATTTGTGCGTAAGTGAATCTAACGAACTCGACTTGAATTCGAACCTGTCACTCAGACTTCTCATTTCGAGCCGATATCAATTACACCACACGCACATCCATTGCGGTTCATGATTGCCTAAAGGGTCATTAGGAATAAAAGAGAACCAAAATTTTTAGAATTAACCGAAGACTCAATCCTAAACCTAGAACTTGGGATAAACCTTTACTCTTGTTCAAAAGACGGTACATAACTATGAACTTCACATCCCATAATGAATGCGAATGTCAGTGTGTCACACTTTTTCAACTTTTCCTCCTACAGGCCGTAACCCAAAATATCATATCATTTTGGAAATAAGCCGACACTGTGAGAAAACTAAAAACATTCCGGGTCGGATCCAGACCCGCAACCCTGACATTTTAGATTCCCATCTTTTCATTACAATGATTATTTTCGGTGATTTTTTATGTGATTTTTTTGCGACGAATTTTCTTTCGTACGATAACAATTTTTATAACTTGAAAATAACTTTTAGAAAAACCAGTTAAAGTTACCCATGTTTGTACGGAAAGTAAGGACCTATGTTTTTGAAATTGTGTTTAAATTAAAACGCCGACAGAGGAATTATCGTTTAACTTTTAACAGGTAACCTTAAATATTAACGCAATACAAATTTTGGGTTGTTCTGTAGGTCATTGTTGGCTATCGCATCTACTCCTTGTTGACCATGTTCAACATAGTCTATGAATATAGAATCCAGCGCAGTGCGTAATCTGTTCAATGAAACAACGTTAAAGATTAACACTCACGAGTCAGACACTCTACTGAATATGACTATATCGCCAATACCACCAGCAGCTGTTCCGATAATTCTTCAGTCTTCGATATCAAAGGCTGGCAGTGAATATTCCGGAAAAAACATGGCCGGCTTTATACACGTCTGATTGAATATTTTGAGCCTTCTGATTGGTTAATCCGTCTATTGGCGAACTATAAAATGAGTCAGCTCATTTTGGCTGGCTCACTAGTACACCAAGGTACACAAAAACTCCAACACTCCTGGCTACCAGTATCAAGTTTAATTTCGCCAGACAGGCCGGATTTTAAACTAGTATATATATATATATATATATATATATATATATATATATATATATATATATATATATATATATTAAGGAAATTAAAAAAACAGACACCTTAAGGTTCCATGTCTATAATTTCTTTCTCCAGAAAATATATTTTTCTAGATTTATCAGGTCATATCTCTAGTTACAATGGTTTACAAATTTGCATGTTTTTAGATTATTTTTAATACAAGTTTTTGAGTTATATATATATGAGCTGTGATACAGCGAAACAGTCTGACCGTGGATGACAATATCCGGGGAGGATGTATGGGTTTGTAAACAGTGGCTATTACGGCTAATAATGCATGACTCTTCGGTAAAATCTCAGTCACTGTGTGTTTATCTAAAAATAAATACGCTTAAATCCACTTTATTCCCTCCCGTGCGCCAACGGCTTCAGGGTAAAATTTCCGACTGACGCGAATTCAGCCGGTTTTCGATTCTAGCCAGGGGCAACCGGACGTCTAGCCACACTGATGAGCTGTGAGACAGCGAAACAGTCTGTCTGTGGATGACAATATATATGCCCCTGAAAAATTTATTTCGGTTGAGCTCTCTGGGGAGGATGTGTGGGTTTGTAAACAGTGACTATTACGGCTAATAATGCAAGACTCTTCGGTAAATCGAATCGAGTTCTCTCAGTCACTATGTGTTTATCTAAAAATAAATACGCTTAAATTCACCTTCTTCTCTGTCGTGCGCCAACGGCTTCAGGGTAAAATTTCCGACTGACGCGAATTCAGCCGGTTTTCAATTCTAGCCAGAGGCAACCGGACGTCTAGCCACACTGATGAGCTGTGATACAGCGAAACAGTCTGTCTGTGGATGACAATATATATATATATATATATATATATATATATATATATATATATATATATATATACAATTTCAGAGTACATGTGGAGACCTTAGAATAATAGAGTTGAAATAGACTCCACAAGGGAGCAGAAACTAAATCCTAAACAAGAAACATGGAATAAATCTCTACTCTCGTTCAAATGACCTGGAAGGTGTGTGAACGAGACGATGAGCTAACCTACTTACTCCTGTATAATAGAATTGATCTCAGTAAATGTTCTGGTAATCTATAGCATCTGGATAACAATTAGCCAATCAAACTTCACATATAAAGCTGGAATATGTTATGGTCCGTCACAATTTCTTTAAAATAACTACTTAACATGATCAATTGTCGTCATTAATGTCCAAGGCAGCATAACGCAAAAGAGCTATGGAAGAAAGATGTATTTTCCCAATTGCATTTCCCCTATTATGGACATTATTATATTCGTGATATAATAGCACCGTACTTCACGGATGCAACGTAATAGCTGTAAGGACAAGGAATGACAGACATACGTTGTTTTCAGACATACACCAATCTCTCACTTTCTTTCCCTCTGTCTTTTCCCCACCCTCTCTCTCTCCCTATATATATATATATATATATATATATATATATATATATATATATGTGTGTGTGTGTGTGTGTGTGTGTGTGTGTGTGTGTGTGAGTGAGTGTGTATATACATACTTGCACACTTTATAGGGCTTTTTAAAAATGCTTATGTACACTTTCATACAGGTATTTTAGGCACATACACACACATACACATATATGTTAGAACCAATTTTAATTTTTGTGGTGTACGATGTTTTCCCTGATATTATAGGTTTATTTGGTTACTTGTTTACACACACACACACACACACACACATATATATATATATATATATATATATATATATATATATATATATATATATATATATATATATATATATATATATATATATATATATATATATATATATATATATATATATATATATATATATATATGTAAAAACAATATACTAGATTTAGCCGTTTCACTCTGATGAATGAAGATGGCTCAGTGGTAGAACCTCTGACTGACACCAAATCAGTTGGGTTTCAATCCTGGATTGAGGCATTCGGAAGTCTAGTCGCACTGAGGAGCTCTGGTACATCGAAACAGTACTGTCTGTGAATGATGCATATATATATATATATATATATATATATATATATATGCGCGGTACTCAATATCAGTGACAGAGCTAACATATTAAGTCGTAAGGATATATATCAGTGATAAAGCTAATATATTCAGTCGTATATATATATTTTAAACACGTTCTATTAAACGCCAAAGACAAATTAGTCCTGCTCATTTTCTTTTGTATTTTCTCATATTTTCGAATGAGACTTTTTATTTCAAAATTATATTGATATATATATATTTTCCAAAAGACAACCGAGCACTTTCGAACGTCATCGTTCATCATCAGGGTTAACTTTAACATTAGCCAATTGCCTTTCAGCGGAATCGTATTGCTACATTTATAGCAACCAAATAAACGTTATGAATTATTTTTATTTCAAGAGACGCCATGACGAATACCCCTCAACATACTTCCTTATCTCTTATTACCTACAAACTAAAAGACGCTGCTAGACAATTAAAAAACCGTTCTGACATAATTATTCGAAAAGCCGATAAAACTAACATGTTTGTAGTAATTGACAAAATTGACTATTATAACAAATTACAAAATATCCTCAATGACCATACTAAATTTAAAAAACTAAATAAAAAAACCCACTAATGGACTAAAAACAAAAAATTAACAAACTTATAACAGCTAATAACGCTCAATGTGATAGCCTAAAATTATTCTCACAAAATGCTATATGGAGCTCTATCAAAGACTTCACTTATGCACCGGACGAAGACAAAACCTTCGCAGATTACTTCAGAAGATATGAAGATTTATATGAGTTTGATTGCGCGAATTGGTCAGACGCGAAAAAAGTACGTATACTACTGAGGAAACTAGGGTCAAGCGAATACACTAAATTCGTAGACTACATCCTACCGTGGAAAACGAATGAACTGACTTTCAAGGAAGCCGTAAAACTTTTAATAGAATTATTTAGTCCGAACACTTCACTATTCCACAAAAGGTGGAAATGTTTAAATTTAACAAAAAAGGATAGCGAAGACTATATAACATTCGCTTTCATACTAAACAAACACTGCGGTGACTTTAAGTAATCTGAACTCAGCCCGGACAATTTTAAATGTTTAATATTCGTTTAGACTAAAGATGCGGAGATCAGACGGAGAATTTTAACAAAACTTGTGAGTGAACCAGAATTGACGCTACAAAAATTGGCTGAAGACTCTCAGAGATGTATAAGCATAAAAAAGGACTCGAAAGATATCGAAGAGTCTAGCATACGAAAAGTACAACGACAAACACGTTTTATTCCCTCCTCAAAAACAAACCAAACAAATTATTCTACTTAAATAAATCAAACGAAATATCAGAAAAACTACTATCCAGCCCGTGCTGACGCTGTGGGACTTTGCATTGGTACAAAGATTGTCCATACCGCTATAACACTTGTCTGTCGTGCAATAAAGTGGGACATAAAAGTTCTCATTGTTGGACTAGGAAAGAAAGCAAAAGCCGAGTAAGAGTCACTAGAACTGACCAAGCGGATGAGACAAATATACGAAAATACGTACAAGTAGAAATGTTAAACAAAAAATCAGACTACAATTGGATTCCGGATCAGATTTAACAATTATTAACTTACAGACGTGGAAGAAATTAAACAAGCCGACCATGTTGAGAACCGATAAAATAGCCAGGTCGGTAACTGTAAGAAAAATAAAATTTGAGGGAGAAATTATTACAAATGTGAAATTCAACGGAATGACAAAAAAATTAAAAATGTACGTCCTAAAAAATACGGAAAATTTATTTCGAACTGACTGGATGCAGATATCTGACCTCTGGGATTTACCGATAAATACGCTCTGCCAAAAAGTGAACAGTTTATCGACTGAGGCAGAGAAATTAAAGGAGAAATTGAAGGAAAGTTTCCCCGAAGTATTTTCAGCTGGCCTCGGGATGTGTAAAAATGGCGGTAAAAATCGAAATAAAAGAAAACGTACAAACCATTTTCAAGAAGAAAAGGAATGTACCTTTTGTATCATTAGAAAAAATAAACCAAGGGTTGGATAGACTCGTGAAAACTGGTATATTGAAAAAGGTAGAATATAGTCAATGGGTCGCACCTACGGTTTACGGGAAAAAGAAATCGGGTGAGATACGAGTATGCGCTGATTTCTCGACGGGATTGAATGCAGCGATTAAGGATTATCACTATCCTCTCCCTAGTCCAGAGGAAGTTTTCACAAAGTTAAACCGAGGAAAATTTTTCTCAAAGATAGACTTGAGCGAAGCATACCTACAAGTACCAGTAGCTGAGGAAAGCTCGACGTTGTTGGGCATAAACACACATAAAGGGTTATATAAGTTCCAAAGATTACCCTTCGGGCTCAAGGTCTCGCCGGCAATATTTCATCAAATAATGGATACTATGCTAGGCGGACTGGATTTCACGATTGCATACCTGGATGACATCCTGATAAATAGCAAAAATATTGAACAACACTGGGAACACGTTCAAGAGGTTTTCAGGCGAATACAAAACTACGGGTTTACGGTAAAAGAAAACAAATGTGACTTCTTTATGAATGAAATAAAATATATGGGCCATATTATTGACGAA
Organism: Acanthosepion esculentum; assembly: GCA_964036315.1. NCBI lineage: Eukaryota > Metazoa > Mollusca > Cephalopoda > Sepiida > Sepiidae > Acanthosepion > Acanthosepion esculentum. Next base: position 7,960,661 of record OZ038519.1, on the reverse strand, counting down.
GAAGGAAGACAACCAGACCCAGAAAGGGCCACGGCAATAAAAAAAATGCCGGCTCCTAAAAAATGTAGCAGAATTACAAAGCTTCTTGGGCTTAGTAAATTATTACCAAGAATTTATTCCAAACATGCACAAATTACGCGCACCCCTAAACGAACTGTTGAAGAAGGAAAAAGTTTGGGTGTGGACAGATGAATGTCAGAAAACTTTCGACAAAATAATTAAGACTCTAACAGCAGATTTATTTTTAGCGCATTATGATCCAAAATTGGAAATAATAGTCGCGAGTGATGCGAGTGCCTATGGTGTTGGGGGCATGTATACTTCATAAAATGCCGGATGGGACAATAAAACCCATCGCGCATGCGTCAAGAACGGTACTACCAGCCGAACAAAATTACTCGCAAATTACTTGCGGTTACGAGATTCCACAGATATATTTACTGTAGATGTTTTACCTTACAGACGGACCACAAGCCGTTATTGACAATATTTGGATCAAAGAAAGGTCTACCTGTCTACACTGCTAATAGATTGCTAAGATGGGGTACAATTTTATTGAACTGTAATTTTAAATCTAACAAGATCGGGCATGCATATGGTCTTCCATCAAACAAAATCGGGAATGCAGATGGTCTTTCGAGACTAATACCAAAGAAAACGGATCCATTAGAAGATTCCGTAATTGCAGCTCTACGACATGAGGAAGATATTCGAACATCACTATGTAGCACACTTCGGAGCCTCCCCGTACATTACAGGAAATATGAAATGAAGCAGTGAATGACGAATTTATAAAGGAAACGAAAACAACAATTGCAGAAAAAATAAGCATGTATCAGACAGTTTTTCGTTATGTGACAATGTTCTACTATATAACGAAAGGGTAGTAATCCCGAAAACGCTACAAAGGCGAATCCTCAAGGATTTCCACGTGGGCCATCCAGGAAAGAACAGAATGAAATCTTTAATGCGAAGTTATGTATATTGGCCAAACATGGATCAAGATATCACACATATGGTGGACAAATGCAAGGGTTGTTCCTTAGCAGCCAAAGCAGCGCCGATCATCCATAAGCCATGGCCTTATACAGATCGACCGTGGTCGAGAATACATGTAGATTTCGCAGGTCCAGTAGATAGTTTCTACTATTTGATTGTAATAGACAGTTACAACAAATGGCCAGAAATATTTCGTTGCAGAAAACCTACTTCTGAGACTACCATATATTGCCTTCACGAGCTGTTTGCTCGATTCGGAGTGGTTGATTGTCTAGTCACCGACAATGGGACACAATTCACATCTGTGGATTTTCAAGAATTTTGTGAAACTTTTCAAGTTAAACACATCAAATCCCCGCCATATCACCCAAGATCAAACGGGCAAGCGGAGAGATTTGTAGATACTCTAAAAAGAGCACTAAGGAAAGCTTATGACGTGCCAACAGAAAAGGCTTTACAACAATTCTTGCAAGTATATCGAATTACACCAAACAGTACTACGCCATCGACATCATCACCCGGGGGAAGTGATGTTCGCGCGAAAAATTAGATCCGTATTCGACAAATTATTACCAAAACAAACAAAGCAATCACCAACGTCGGACGTACCAAAAAGAATATTCAAACCAGGAGAGAAAGTTATTTTTTAAATGTACCAAAACAATATATCCTACTGGGAGCAAGGTACAATAGAGAAACGGATCCGGAATATGATTTACATAATTCAGGATTCCAAGTTCTCACATAAAAGGCATTTAAATCAAATAAGAAAGAGAATGTTAGAGGATTCTAACGGTCCGCCTCAGGAAGAGGAAGAAGTGATGGACACGATATTCGACACATGCAAAGGCCTCAACCAATATCAGAACCGCGAAAATCGACCAGGAAAAAAACATTTACAGAGCCTTTGATGATAAACCCAAAGAGAAAAAATATTAAAGACCCCGACGAGGTAAAAGCTTTGGGAGGTGGTGTTATGGGATCTTACCTGTAACGACATAATGAACTCTTCCTGATACTATAAAGACTGCGCCTCTCAAGAGAGACTGTGGAACGAGTCGAGACAGATCGACTCGAGCCAATAGTAGTTCACTCTAAACCAGACTGACAGTCATACTAACACCTTCAAATTCTTGTATTATTATTATTCTGTTTAATATATCTTTGTTATTCCTACTCTTGTGTTCGTGTTGTTCTTCCTTGGTCCTAACCTTGGACCATAACAGTGGCGACGAGGATATTGGACCATAACAGAAAGAAAGAGACACAAAGCAATAATTGAGAGCGAGAGAAAGTGAGAGATATGAGTTTGCCGTCCACTGCCACCGAATGGACAGGGAAATCATCTCATGCTTATCCATATGGCATCCTTCTCATGAAAATTTATTTTACCAGACACCATAGCTCGGGACTTAGTTTTGGACATTGGGGATCTGGAGACAGCAATACAGTTTAGAAATGGATTGTCAATTGGGAGGTCGAAGGATGATGATGATGATGATGGTGAACAGAAAACTTGAAGCCAACTGTGGGACAACACCATTAACTTCCACATTATGTGAAAAGATATCAGCTAAATGAGGGTTCAGGCTTCAACTGATCCTCTTTTTCCAACCTCGGACACCAGGAAATGTCGTGCTGAATCGATCTCGGCTGGCAGGAGTAATAATCCAAATGATCTGAAGTATATTACTACTGCAGTGTATTCGTGTTTTCCTTTTAAAATCGGTACCTACTTTTCTTTTACTCGCCTCAACCCTGTTTTGATGGGCGAGGAATGAAACCAGTTATCTCTTTGTATTTCTTTTCCTGCATTACATTTTCGATTCAACTGGTTCCTTTTGTTTAACGCCATATTTTAAATATTCCCGTTGTCTACGCCATAATTAAATATTATTATGTATTAAAACATCCTTTGGAGAGGGAAATCAGGAAGATGTGTAATATATCCATAACTGATTTCTTTGGGGAAATCTAGGAATTTGGGTTACATATTAGCTTGCGTATTTCGACATCATTCCAGAATTGCATGGTTTTGAGGTGCCTCATTCTGTCAATTTTATCTATCTATCTATCATTATTATTATTATTATTATTAGTAGTAGTAGTATTTTAATCAGAGAAATTATCACGGCTTTCTATTAGAAATTTCTGTTGAATCTTAATTCTTCAGTTAATGATTGAATAAGCTGATGGCGAGTTCTACGACAATAAAATATCCGTAGAAATTCCCCTATCGCATCGTTAAATGTTTGAGCTTAACAACCTTAACAAAACTAGAAAGACCCGTAATAATTTCACGCTTTTCCTATTTCAAATTTCTGCTGAATCGTAATTCTTCAGTTAATGATTGAATAAGCTGATGGCGAGTTCTACGACAATAAAATATCCGTAGAAATTCCCCTATCGCATCGTTAAATATTTGAGCTTAACAACCTTAACAAAATATTGCAATAACAATTATAAATATGAATTCTGGTGGTTATTTAAGAAGTACGGCGGTACAAATGAAATGATTAGTAATTGACAACTTCTTCCATTTCACTGAAAAAGCCGTTAAACATTTCTATTTTCCCTTTCTTTCTTTCTTTCTTTTTCTTTCTTTTTTCTTTCTTTCTTTCTTTCTTTCTTTCTTTTTCTCACTGAAACCAAATATATTCCCTCTCTTTTCCACGCGATTAAAACGGAATAGTTCATTATTTATCGGCAGGGCGTAACGGTCGTGTGAACTAACGAAGAGAAGGACAGACACGGTCATAATAAGATTATATTATTATTATTATTATTATTATTATTATTATTATTATTATTATTATTATTATTATTATACTCATTCTCTTCCAGGAACATAAGTTCAAAATGACATTTTCCACTGATCAAAAAAAAAAGGAAGAAATAAAACAGCCTAAGAGACAATATTTGACATTCATCAAGCACTTCTCGGGGTGTGAGACTTGCTTGTGAGATCAGTTTTTTGTATTTCTTTAAGGAAATGGATCCCTTCAATGAGTCTATCGGAACCTTTTCCAATCAAACTCAGGGCTTAAACCCCAATTGGAACTATTGATTCCCTCATATTTTTGAGATTTTCATTTTAAGATGCTTCTATTTTGAGATCTTCAAAGATACATTACAATCTGCTGGGACTGTCATGTCAATGAGAAAGCGCACTGAGTTTATGTGGTCTTTGATCGCATATTATGAGCGAGTACATTTGATTGTAGCGCCCGTGTGGATTGGAAAGTCACATAAAAAAAGAGAAAGGGAGGAAAAGACAAAATATTGATTTAAGTGAGAAAATGAAAGAAAAAAGAAAGAAAGAAGCAAATAAACAAAAAAAAGGAAGGACAGAAAGAAAAAAGGAAGAGAAGAAAGAAAAAAGAAGGAAGGACAGAAAGAAAAAAGAAGGAAGAGAAGAAAGAAAAAAGAAGGAAGGAAAGAAAAAAAGAAGGAAGAGAAGAAAGAAAAAAAGGAAGAGAAGAAAGAAAAAAGAAGGAAGGACAGAAAGAAAAAAGAAGGAAGGAAAGAAAAAAAGAAGGAAGAGAAGAAAGAAAAAAAGGAAGAGAAGAAAGAAAAAAGAAGGAAGGACAGAAAGAAAAAAGAAGGAAGGAAAGAAAAAAGAAGGAAGGACAGAAAGAAAAAAGAAGGAAGGAAAGAAAAAAAAAGAAGGAAGAGAAGAAAGAAAAAAAGGAAGAGAAGAAAGAAAAAAGAAGGAAGGATAGAAAGAAAAAAGAAGGAAGGAAAGAAAAAAAAAGAAGGAAGAGAAGAAAGGAAAAAAGGAAGAGAAGAAAGAAAAAAGAAGGAAGGACAGAAAGAAAAAAGAAGGAAGGAAAGAAAAAAGAAGGAAGGACAGAAAGAAAAAAGAAGGAAGGAAAGAAAAAAAAAGAAGGAAGAGAAGAAAGAAAAAAGGAAGAGAAGAAAGAAAAAAGAAGGAAGGACAGAAAGAAAAAAGAAGGAAGGAAAGAAAAAAAAAGAAGGAAGAGAAGAAAGAAAAAAAGGAAGAGAAGAAAGAAAAAAGAAGGAAGGACAGAAAGAAAAAAGAAGGAAGGAAAGAAAAAAAAAGAAGGAAGAGAAGAAAGAAAAAAAGGAAGAGAAGAAAGAAAAAAGAAGGAAGGACAGAAAGAAAAAAGAAGGAAGGAAAGAAAAAAAAAGAAGGAAGAGAAGAAAGAAAAAAAGGAAGAGAAGAAAGAAAAAAGAAGGAAGGACAGAAAGAAAAAAGAAGGAAGGAAAGAAAAAAGAAGGAAGGACAGAAAGAAAAAAGAAGGAAGGAAAGAAAAAAAAAGAAGGAAGAGAAGAAAGAAAAAAAGGAAGAGAAGAAAGAAAAAAGAAGGAAGGACAGAAAGAAAAAAGAAGGAAGGACAGAAAGAAAAAAGAAGGAAGGAAAGAAAAAAAAGAAGGAAGAGAAGAAAGAAAAAAAGGAAGAGAAGAAAGAAAATAGAAGGAAGGAAAGAAAAAAAGAAGGAAGGACAGAAAGAAAAAAGAAGGAAGGAAAGAAAAAAAAAGAAGGAAGAGAAGAAAGAAAAAAAGGAAGAGAAGAAAGAAAAAAGAAGGAAGGACAGAAAGAAAAAAGAAGGAAGGAAAGAAAAAAAAAGAAGGAAGAGAAGAAAGGAAAAAAGGAAGAGAAGAAAGAAAAAAGAAGGAAGGACAGAAAGAAAAAAGAAGGAAGGAAAGAAAAAAGAAGGAAGGACAGAAAGAAAAAAGAAGGAAGGAAAGAAAAAAAAAGAAGGAAGAGAAGAAAGAAAAAAAGGAAGAGAAGAAAGAAAAAAGAAGGAAGGACAGAAAGAAAAAAGAAGGAAGGACAGAAAGAAAAAAGAAGGAAGGAAAGAAAAAAAAGAAGGAAGAGAAGAAAGAAAAAAAGGAAGAGAAGAAAGAAAATAGAAGGAAGGAAAGAAAAAAAGAAGGAAGGACAGAAAGAAAAAAGAAGGAAGGAAAGAAAAAAAAGAAGGAAGAGAAGAAAGAAAAAAGAAGGAAGGACAGAAAGAAAAAAGAAGGAAGGAAAGAAAAAAAGAAGGAAGAGAAGAAAGAAAAAAAGGAAGAGAAGAAAGAAAAAAGAAGGAAGGACAGAAAGAAAAAAGAAGGAAGGAAAGAAAAAAAGAAGGAAGAGAAGAAAGAAAAAAAGGAAGAGAAGAAAGAAAAAAGAAGGAAGGACAGAAAGAAAAAAGAAGGAAGGAAAGAAAAAAAGAAGGAAGAGAAGAAAGAAAAAAAGGAAGAGAAGAAAGAAAAAAGAAGGAAGGACAGAAAGAAAAAAGAAGGAAGGAAAGAAAAAAGAAGGAAGGACAGAAAGAAAAAAGAAGGAAGGAAAGAAAAAAAAAGAAGGAAGAGAAGAAAGAAAAAAAGGAAGAGAAGAAAGAAAAAAGAAGGAAGGATAGAAAGAAAAAAGAAGGAAGGAAAGAAAAAAAAAGAAGGAAGAGAAGAAAGGAAAAAAGGAAGAGAAGAAAGAAAAAAGAAGGAAGGACAGAAAGAAAAAAGAAGGAAGGAAAGAAAAAAGAAGGAAGGACAGAAAGAAAAAAGAAGGAAGGAAAGAAAAAAAAGAAGGAAGAGAAGAAAGAAAAAAGGAAGAGAAGAAAGAAAAAAGAAGGAAGGACAGAAAGAAAAAAGAAGGAAGGAAAGAAAAAAAAAGAAGGAAGAGAAGAAAGAAAAAAAGGAAGAGAAGAAAGAAAAAAGAAGGAAGGACAGAAAGAAAAAAGAAGGAAGGAAAGAAAAAAAAAGAAGGAAGAGAAGAAAGAAAAAAAGGAAGAGAAGAAAGAAAAAAGAAGGAAGGACAGAAAGAAAAAAGAAGGAAGGAAAGAAAAAAAAAGAAGGAAGAGAAGAAAGAAAAAAAGGAAGAGAAGAAAGAAAAAAGAAGGAAGGACAGAAAGAAAAAAGAAGGAAGGAAAGAAAAAAGAAGGAAGGACAGAAAGAAAAAAGAAGGAAGGAAAGAAAAAAAAAGAAGGAAGAGAAGAAAGAAAAAAAGGAAGAGAAGAAAGAAAAAAGAAGGAAGGACAGAAAGAAAAAAGAAGGAAGGACAGAAAGAAAAAAGAAGGAAGGAAAGAAAAAAAAGAAGGAAGAGAAGAAAGAAAAAAAGGAAGAGAAGAAAGAAAATAGAAGGAAGGAAAGAAAAAAAGAAGGAAGGACAGAAAGAAAAAAGAAGGAAGGAAAGAAAAAAAAGAAGGAAGAGAAGAAAGAAAGAAGAAGGAAGGACAGAAAGAAAAAAGAAGGAAGGAAAGAAAAAAAAGGAAGAGAAGAAAGAAAAAAGGAAGAGAAGAAAGAAAAAAGAAGGAAGGACAGAAAGAAAAAGAAGGAAGGAAAGAAAAAAAAAGAAGGAAGAGAAGAAAGAAAAAAAGGAAGAGAAGAAAGAAAAAAGAAGGAAGGACAGAAAGAAAAAAGAAGGAAGGAAAGAAAAAAAGAAGGAAGGACAGAAAGAAAAAAGAAGGAAGGAAAGAAAAAAAAGAAGGAAGAGAAGAAAGAAAAAAAGGAAGAGAAGAAAGAAAAAAGAAGGAAGGACAGAAAGAAAAAAGAAGGAAGGAAAGAAAAAAAAAGAAGGAAGAGAAGAAAGAAAAAAGGAAGAGAAGAAAGAAAAAAGAAGGAAGGACAGAAAGAAAAAAGAAGGAAGGAAAGAAAAAAGAAGGAAGGACAGAAAGAAAAAAGAACGAAGGAAAGAAAAAAAAGAAGGAAGAGAAGAAAGAAAAAAAGGAAGAGAAGAAAGAAAAAAGAAAGAAGGACAGAAAGAAAAAAGAAGGAAGGACAGAAAGAAAAAAGAAGGAAGGAAAGAAAAAAAAGAAGGAAGAGAAGAAAGAAAAAAAGGAAGAGAAGAAAGAAAATAGAAGGAAGGAAAGAAAAAAAGAAGGAAGGACAGAAAGAAAAAAGAAGGAAGGAAAGAAAAAAAAGAAGGAAGAGAAGAAAGAAAGAAGAAGGAAGGACAGAAAGAAAAAAGAAGGAAGGAAAGAAAAAAAGGAAGAGAAGAAAGAAAAAAGAAGGAAGGACAGAAAGAAAAAAGAAGGAAGGAAAGAAAAAAAAGAAGGAAGAGAAGAAAGAAAAAAAGGAAGAGAAGAAAGAAAAAAGAAGGAAGGACAGAAAGAAAAAAGAAGGAAGGAAAGAAAAAAGAAGGAAGGACAGAAAGAAAAAAGAAGGAAGGAAAGAAAAAAAAGAAGGAAGAGAAGAAAGAAAAAAAGGAAGAGAAGAAAGAAAAAAGAAGGAAGGAAAGAAAAAAAGAAGGAAGAGAAGAAAGAAAGAAGAAGGAAGGACAGAAAGAAAAAAGAAGGAAGGAAAGAAAAAAAGAAGGAAGAGAAGAAAGAAAAAAAGGAAGAGAAGAAAGAAAAAAGAAGGAAGGACAGAAAGAAAAAAGAAGGAAGGAAAGAAAAAAAAAGAAGGAAGAGAAGAAAGAAAAAAAGGAAGAGAAGAAAGAAAAAAGAAGGAAGGACAGAAAGAAAAAAGAAGGAAGGAAAGAAAAAAAAAGAAGGAAGAGAAGAAAGAAAAAAAGGAAGAGAAGAAAGAAAAAAGAAGGAAGGACAGAAAGAAAAAAGAAGGAAGGAAAGAAAAAAGAAGGAAGGACAGAAAGAAAAAAGAAGGAAGGAAAGAAAAAAAAGAAGGAAGAGAAGAAAGAAAAAAAGGAAGAGAAGAAAGAAAAACGAAGGAAGGACAGAAAGAAAAAAGAAGGAAGGAAAGAAAAAAGAAGGAAGGACAGAAAGAAAAAAGAAGGAAGGAAAGAAAAAAAAAGAAGGAAGAGAAGAAAGAAAAAAAGGAAGAGAAGAAAGAAAAAAGAAGGAAGGAAAGAAAAAAAGAAGGAAGGACAGAAAGAAAAAAGAAGGAAGGAAAGAAAAAAAAGAAGGAAGAGAAGAAAGAAAGAAGGAAGGACAGAAAGAAAAAAGAAGGAAGGAAAGAAAAAAAGAAGGAAGAGAAGAAAGAAAAAAGGAAGAGAAGAAAGAAAAAAGAAGGAAGGGCAGAAAGAAAAAAGAAGGAAGGAAAGAAAAAAAGAAGGAAGGACAGAAAGAAAAAAGAAGGAAGGAAAGAAAAAAAGAAGGAAGAGAAGAAAGAAAAAAAGGAAGAGAAGAAAGAAAAAAGAAGGAAGGACAGAAAGAAAAAAGAAGGAAGGAAAGAAAAAAAGAAGGAAGAGAAGAAAGAAAAAAAGGAAGAGAAGAAAGAAAAAAGAAGGAAGGACAGAAAGAAAAAAGAAGGAAGGAAAGAAAAAAAAGAAGGAAGAGAAGAAAGAAAAAAAGGAAGAGAAGAAAGAAAAAAGAAGGAAGGACAGAAAGAAAAAAGAAGGAAGGAAAGAAAAAAAGAAGGAAGGAAAGAAAAAAAGAAGGAAGAGAAGAAAGAAAAAAGAAGGAAGGACAGAAAGAAAAAAGAAGGAAGGAAAGAAAAAAAAGATGGAAGAGAAGAAAGAAAAAAGAAGGTAGGACAGAAAGAAAAAAGAAGGAAGAGAAGAAAGAAAAAAAGGAAGAGAAGAAAGAAAAAAGAAGGAAGGACAGAAAGAAAAAAGAAGGAAGGAAAGAAAAAAAAGAAGGAAGAGAAGAAAGAAAAAAAGGAAGAGAAGAAAGAAAAAAGAAGGAAGGACAGAAAGAAAAAAGAAGGAAGAGAAGAAAGAAAAAAGGAAGAGAAGAAAGAAAAAAGAAGGAAGGAAAGAAAAAAAAGAAGGAAGAGAAGAAAGAAAAAAAGGAAGAGAAGAAAGAAAAAAGAAGGAAGGACAGAAAGAAAAAAGAAGGAAGGAAAGTAAAAAAAGGAGGAAGAAAAGAAAGAAAAAAAAGGAAGAGAAGAAAGAAAAAAGAAGGAAGGACAGAAAGAAAAAAGAAGGAAGGAAAGAAAAAAAGAAGGAAGGAAAGAAAAAAAAGAAGGAAGAGAAGAAAGAAAAAAGAAGGAAGGACAGAAAGAAAAAAGAAGGAAGGAAAGAAAAAAAGAAAGAAGAGAAGAAAGAAAAAAAGGAAGAGAAGAAAGAAAAAAGAAGGAAGGACAGAAAGAAAAAAGAAGGAAGGAAAGAAAAAAAGAAGGAAGAGAAGAAAGAAAAAAAGGAAGAGAAGAAAGAAAAAAGAAGGAAGGAAAGAAAAAAAAGAAGGAAGAGAAGAAAGAAAAAAGAAGGAAGGACAGAAAGAAAAAGAAGGAAGGAAAGTAAAAAAAGGAGGAAGAAAAGAAAGAAAAAAAGGAAGAGAAGAAAGAAAAAAGAAGGAAGGACAGAAAGAAAAAAGAAGGAAGGAAAGAAAAAAAGAAGGAAGGAAAGAAAAAAAAGAAGGAAGAGAAGAAAGAAAAAAGAAGGAAGGACAGAAAGAAAAAAGAAGGAAGAGAAGAAAGAAAAAAAGGAAGAGAAGAAAGAAAAAAGAAGGAAGGAAAGAAAAAAAAGAAGGAAGAGAAGAAAGAAAATAAAGGAAGAGAAGAAAGAAAAAAGAAGGAAGGACAGAAAGAAAAAAGAAGGAAGGAAAGTAAAAAAAGGAGGAAGAAAAGAAAGAAAAAAAGGAAGAGAAGAAAGAAAAAAGAAGGAAGGACAGAATGAAAAAAGAAGGAAGGAAAGAAAAAAAAGAAGGAAGAGAAGAAAGAAAAAAGAAAGAAGAAAGAAAAAAGAAGGAAGGGAAAAATGATAAAAAGAAGGAAGGGGAGCAAGAAAAAAGAAGGAAGTGAAGAAGGAAAGCGAGAAAGAAAAAAGAAGGAAGGGAAGTAAGAAAAAGAAGGAAGGGAAGGAAAAAAAGAAGGAAGGAAAGAAAGAAAAAGGGAGGGAAGAAAGAGAAAAGTAAGAAGGAAAGGCAGAAAAAAGTGGGAAGGGAAGTAAGAAAAAAGAAGGAAGGGAAGATAGAAGTGGAGAGAATGAATAGATGAGAGCATATACTACACTTTGATCGTAGCTAAATGGCCGAGGAGCAAAGGTTATCGCGATAAAGACGCCGTTTTTCAGATGCACGACGGAAACCGAGTAAGGCAATCGCCAAAATCAGTTACCATAAATGAAATAAAATAACATCGGCTACTGAATTATTTTTAACTCATAATTAAGGAAACTGTTCGTAAGACGGGGATTTTGATCGCATGGAAAGAAGCGAGAACACACCAGTTGGTTTCAGTAAGCAAATGTAAGAAAGAAAGAAAGAAAGAAAGAAAGTATCAATTCCCCTATATGGCTGTGAATGCTGAACAATCTCTTCAAAGATGAAGAAGAGACTTGAAGGAACAAGAATGTCGTTCTACTGAAGGATGCTGAGAATACCATATGCCGAACATGTGACCAGCAACAGTTTTAGAGAAAATGGAATTACAAAGAACGCTTGTAACTTCACATCAGAAAGAGATAGTTGACATTTATAGGGCAAGGAATGAGGAAAGGGGGCTTGTAAAATCTGATACTCACAGGACAAATTGAAGGCAAGAGGGACAAGGGAACACAACTCATAGTCTGGTTAGGGAGTTTGAGGGATAGCGAAACAATGTTTAGGAGATATAACGAAAAGATAAAGATTATTAAGAGCTGCAAAGAATAGAAAGATGTGGAGAGCCATGAAGAAAGGTTTGCTGACCTTCAATTCATTACTGTCAATTTTCATGTCTAATCGTTTTCATTCTTCTTCTTCTTCTTCTTCTTCTTCTTCTTCTTCTTCTTCTTCTTCTTCTTCTTCTTCTTAATTTTATTATTATTAATTTTATTATTATTATTATTATTATTATTATTATTATTAATTTTATTATTATTATTATTTTTATTTCCTTTGATATCTGGCGTTTACACATTTCTTTCCTGGTCCCGCCCAGGGACCTAAGGTTAGAAATGGCATCATGACACTTTCCACTGAAAAAAAAAATACAAAAATAAAATTAATTACATAAGTAAAGCCCTTCGTAAAGTGTGGGCAGTACTTGTCAGAACAATTTTTTGTGCCTCTTTGCGGCATGGACTTCCAGGGATCCCTTCAATCAGCCTACTGAAATCTTTTCCAACCAGTCCAAGGGCTCCAACTACAACAGGGATTGTTGATGTTCCCATGTGCCACATTTTTTAGATTTGTATTTCAAGGTCTTTGTTTTTTGACAGCTTTTCGAATATCTTCAAAGATACATTGCAGTCTGCAGGGTCTGCCATGTCAATAAGGAACCATTTTTTTTGTTTGTGATCTTTAATAACAATGTCTGAGCGTTTAGCTTTGATTGCTCTGTAAGTGTGTATTGTGTAGTCCCATAGAATTGTAACAGGTCCTATCTCCGTAACCGGGTCTGGGTGGTGTTCGTACCAGTTTGTTTCAGTTTCCTTCCCGTGCAGATATTGACTCACTCTGTCATGCCGGGTTTTATATTCCAATATCGTGCAACCTGATACAAGATGATCAATGGTTTCTGGATATTTATCACAGAATCTGCATCTTGGGCTAACACAATATTTTAGTATATGTGCTTGATAATTTCTAGTTAACAAGCATTGGTCCTGTGCAGCAAGGATAAAACCTTCAGTTTCAGCTTTCAACCCTGCACTACGTAGCCACTGATGGGTACGGTTTTTGTCTACGTCAGCTTGTTTGGTACGGGCAGAGTATTGGCCGTGGAGCGGTATAACTTGCCATTGTTTCTTTATCTGGTCGGTCGCATTTGTCTTTGCATTCTTTATTCAAGTATTTTTGCAATATTTATTATTATTATTATTATTATTATTATTATTATTATTCTGCTACTTCTTCTTCAAGTCTGTCTTCAAGTTATGTTTAAAAATTGCGTACAAATATGAAAATCTTCGTACAAACGTCGCTTGTCATGAGAGAAACGGCTGTACTGATAATCAACGCGAAAAAAAAAACGATTTTAAAGCATCCAGCCTGAAATGAATGCAACTATTACGTGAGTAACATGATAGGGTCCGACCTCATGTTTAAATTTACCGTTAGTTGATGAGTCAGTAAGCGCAACTAATCAAACAGTTTAGTATAAATCTTACGGAACACTCCTGTCATTTTCTCCATTATCCTTGTTTGGGACATTCGCAGCTTCAATGGTTAATTATCCTCATGTGTTTTAACGACGGTCGGTGAATTCTTGTTCATTTTTTTTTCTCAATCTGGGCCTTAAGATGTCCGTCGAAATTACAGTCGTTTGTGATAAAAGTAGATTATCATTATAATTATTATTATTTCTTATAGCCAACAACAGA